>SIJG01000115.1:145635-458221 GCA_023374025.1 Heterodera schachtii
GACCATTCTCCATTGCCGGACAGTCCGTGCCCAGCAAAATTCGCTTTAGCGACCTTCAGATTATGTAATTAAAATCAAAGCTTTATGGCAATAAAAGCATTCATTCCATTTTCAGGTACATCGATCACTCCGTCATCGCTTTTCTTCGTTCAAATCACCAAATTTTCGACAAAAGAGGCACCGATTTAAATTTGTTGATTCCATCACCACACACCACGGATGAGCAGCCAATTTGGGACATTTTTGTTCGTGAAATTTGGCCAATTTTTTCGCCAAACATTCGCCAGTTGGGCTTTACCGGTGGTGATCATTTGGACAATTTACGTCGTCTCATTTCGTCAACAATTCTCACTGATCTCAACATTGATTCAATCTATTCCTGTGGTTTGTTGCCTGATCCAATTGGTGATGATTTTGATCAGGGGCGTATCTAGAAAAAATTTTCGGGGGGGGGGGACCCGACCTGAAGACCTTTTTTTTTTTTTTTTTTTTTTGCTATTAACCCAATAAAAAATTTTTTTTTCCCCGCGGCTGGGTCAAAACTGCACTTTTTCACTAAAAAAGATCCAATTTTGGCCGTTTTAAGGCAAAAAAACTTGTAAAAATAGTGGAAAATGAAGGTCCGGCGGTGCCGATAGGCGCCGCCGGGAAAATTTTTCAAAATTTGAGTGCTATTTGTTACGAAAATTGCCTATAAATTTTGGGGGGGGGGGGGGGAATTTGAAAAATTTTTCCATTATTTGCTGGAAAATTTTAAAAAATTTTCATTTCGGGGGGGGGGGGGAATTCCCCCCCTTTCCCCCCCCCCTAGATACGCCCTTGATTTTGATGGGCCAAATGCAACTGCTGGCCAAGCGTTATACAAATGGTTGCACTCTCCGAGAAAAGATGGCATGCCGAAGCGATTGTGTTGCAAAGATTACTCCGAACAAGGGAACACTGATTGGGTCAACAATTTCAGTGAGGTGTGGCCATAATTTCGACAAATAACTGATTTTTTTACCCCAAATTGTTTAGCATTTTCTCCGTGCCAATGCCATTTCTTCCGTCAGTTACCAAATTCATTTTTCTGTTCGTTCTCCGTCAATGCAAATGGTGCCATTTGAATTGGAGAACGAATGGACAAAGGAAAAGCTGACATTGGCCAAAGAAAACGGAAATGACTTGGAGGATAACAGTTGGATAATGAAGCGTTGCAAAATTGTTGGGGAGACCGTGGCTGTTCAGCTTCAGAAGGATGAAAATTGTAACAGTGTGTTCTTTTGCCTTTTTAGTAGCAATAATTGCATTGGGTGAGCAATTAAAAAAGGCATTTGATTTGTATCCGAATTTGAATTTTGCGCTTAATTAAGGCCATTGTCTCCGCCATCAGCAGAAGTGGAAGAAGAAGCGGGACAAAGCATCACAAAAGGGCCGTCTTCTGCTGACAAATGAATGACGGTCAAAACAACAAAAACAATGATCAGTAGAAGAAGAAGAAATGGATTAATTAAGAATGATCGATCGATCATAATTTCTCAGTGATCAAATGCATTTTATGAAGAAAACCTCTCCATTTCGGTAAATAAATTGGATGTATAAATTGGCAAAAAAAAATGTACAAAAAGAAATTTTAAGATTTACACGAAATATCAACAAATTTCTGGTCCCGTATTATTATTTTTTTATCTATCTTAGTAGAGAAAAACTGAATTTACTTCGGTGCGTTTAACTTTTTTCTATACATTAAATCCGCTTCAAATAAGGAATTGTTCAATCGCTTTTTTAAAGAAAATAATCGCTTTTACTTTTGTCTAAAATTTAAAACAAAATTTCGAACGCCCATATCTTTTTTCGAACTCATTAAATTACTTAGCATTTGGTTAGAAAAAGATTCTCGTGATAAGAGCTTTCGAATGATATCAAGATTGTCCAATTTCGTTGGCAAAAACCTTAAAAATAATTCCCAAAATCGTCATTTTTTAATTCTTTGGTACAAAATAAAATAAAATATTCATGTTGCATAACGGATTCGAACCTCAGCCCTGCTCCTCCCTTTGTCCCTTTATACCCATTTTGACCCAATTCGAACCCCGAACTCGGATTCTTACGAAATCTCAAAATTCAATTTTCAAAAAATTCACATTTATGCAATAAAAACGGCCAAATTGACAAATTAATTTTTTTTTTTAAATGATTCCAAGTTTTTTTGTTGTTATGCTCCTTCAAATATTTCAGGGAGATCCGAAAACCCTAAAATGGCTTGAAAGCGGGAAAATTTTTGAAAAAAATTCCTAGGGGGTTCTAAAAAATTTTGCGTGAAGACGAATATGGCGTAAATTTGCTACAAAATGTAAAAAACTTCATGTCTCTGCGACTTCTTCTGTACGCACAGAATCTCGAAAACCCTCCAAAATATGGATTTATAATGCACCAAAAAAGAAATTTGTTTTGCGCAACATTTTGCCAATGCTCCGCGACGCCATTCGTTATATGTATTTGAACACCATCACTTTTCGCCGTCTGCGCGAATTGGCCCCGTCATTGCTCAGCGATTATCCGGCACTTGGCTTTGTCTCTTTCAATGACGCCATTCCCCCCGCTTTTCCACCCGATGAAAGTGCCAATGCGTCGGATGGCCATGCGGTGGCCAAATGGTTGTTCACGCCCCGTCCTGATGGTGTGTCGAAGCGGCTCGGATACTCTTTGAATTCATCGGCGGATCAATGGTCGGCAATGATGGATCAGCTTAAAGCGGTGATTATCCCTATTTAATTAGCTTTTCTATGATTTTTTTGTCCCATTTTAGGCATTTTCCAATGCTTCTTCTCCGGTTTCTTTAGTCATTTGTTTTTGCTTTCCGCCGTCTCCGCATGACTTAATTGTGCCATTTGATATGATCAACGAAGTGACTGGAGAACGATTGTTACTCGTACAATCACCAAATGCTTTTTTGCTCTTCCGTTTTCCAATTATTTGTTGAAAGAATTCAAAGCTCGACAGAACCCAATTGACATTCGGATCAGTGACGGCGGATACGACGATGGGTGAACAATTTTAAAAATGCCAATGATGAGTTATAATTACAATCGAATATCATCGTTTTTTCAGTCTTCTCGACGCCGCTTCTCCCGGGCCGAGTGATCAGCAGAAGAAAGATGCATGAATTAATTAATTGATTAATTAATCAATTATTGATTGATTGAGGCGATTATGTGACCGAAATGATTTGATATTACATTGTGTTATTGTTATTACTTAATTATGTGATTGTTTGGATGTGTTTGACCTTTGCTTGCTCACCGAAAATTCGTCCATTTCCTGTGTATTTTATGTGTATGTTGTAATTAATTGATTAATTGTGAGTAATCGTTGATAAAATGGATTTGGCAACAAAATAAATGCTATAGCACAACAATTTTGGGTAAACTTCTGTTGTCCAATTGCGTGGAATGAGAGAAATTGGCAGAATTTTTTTGAAAGAATTCCAAGCTCGACAGAACCCAATTGACATTCGGATCAGTGACGGCGGATACGACGATGGGTGAGCAAAAATGTTTCTCCGGCAACGATCTTTTAAATTGCTCAAATTTTAAAT
Organism: Heterodera schachtii; assembly: GCA_023374025.1. Lineage (NCBI taxonomy): Eukaryota > Metazoa > Nematoda > Chromadorea > Rhabditida > Heteroderidae > Heterodera > Heterodera schachtii. The sequence continues at coordinate 149,213 of SIJG01000115.1, forward strand.
ATTCCCGACTTCGTTACGACCCTCTCCCTTTTTAAATGCTTAATGGTTTTATGAGTCCAATCGTCGACAATTGCTTAGACTTTGTGCTTTCAATTCGTATCCAAAAATGTACGGTTTTGTTTTGAAATGGCAGAATTATGGCACAAAAAAATCAAGGATAGTTTTAGAATTGATTGGACTCATAAACTCTCATAAAATGCCAATGATGAGTTATAATTACAATCGAATATCATCGTTTTTTCAGTCTTCTCGACGCCGCTTCTCCCGGGCCGAGTGATCAGCAGAAGAAAGATGCATGAATTAATTAATTGATCAATTATCGATTGATGATGCGATTATGTGACCGAAATGATGTGATGTTATTATGTACATTGTGTTGTTACTTGATTAATTATATTATTGTTTGGCGGTCAGGGTCGTTTTCGTACGACCGATTTCGTTCGGCCGTTTCGTACGAGGGCCGTTTTCGTACGGCAGGGGGTCGTTTTCGTACGAGTTGTGTACAGGCGTCAGTCCGATGTAAAAAGCTTGAAAACTAATATAACTAAAATGAAGAATGGTGAAGAGTGAAGAAACCGTGGCCTTTTATACACTTTTTTTGCTGATTGGCCCAAAATTTTGTATATAAGCAGGTGGATATTGCACATTCTCCTCACTCTGAAGCAGCAACACTTCAAGCACCGCTCTCAACGATCACACATCAAACACCCACAAAGCCTGCCCGACAACAGCGACAACAACAGCAATGGCGCAACTTCCAACGGAGGACATCGCAACAATGCCCACGCAGAAGGTCGTCTTCAACGCCCCGCTCGACAACAAGGCCATCTACCACATCCGGGTGCGTTCGTTTGGGCGGCGTGGTGCACGTGGCGTGCGAAATAACACCCCCTCCCCTTTTTCAGTTGATCAACCTGGGGACGAAGCGCATCGGCTACGCCTTCAAGACCACCAAACCGAAGCGCATCAACATGAACCCGCCGAACGGAGTGCTCGGCCCAAAGGAGTCCGTCAACGTGGCAGTGGAGCGCGACGCCTTCGACCCCGGCAGCGAGGACACCAAGGGCGACCGTGTGACCGTGGAGTGGACCAACACGCCCGACCCGCCCGGCGCAACCGCCGTCCAGGAGTGGAGCAGCACGCCGGAGCCAGCCGCCGCCACCGCGTTCAAGCAGGAGTGGTTCGAGGGAGACGGGATGGTGCGCCGCAAGAACTTGCCGATCGAGTACAACGTCTGATGGAAGAATGCTTCGTCACCTCAGCATGGACATGATAGGACCCATCCCACCATCCCAAAATTGTCATTTTGTCCCCCATCATGTAAATTGTTGTATCTGTATGTAAATTTCTGTGATCATCACTTCAAATGAATGTATATTTAATTGTTGCCTATGTAATTGTACTGTTGTTGTGCTTAATAAATCGTACGTGCTGAACGTGCAGAACATACGTGCTAAACGTGCTGAACATACGTGCTGAACGTGCTGAACGTTACGTGCTGAATGTGCTGAACGTGCTGAACTTTCGTGCTGAACCTGCTGAACGTACGTGCTGAACGTGAACGTACGTGCTGAACGTGCTGAAAACAAGCGGAAAATGCTTTTTTGTGCTTATTTGTGCGTTTTAAGTGCGCAGAAATTTTAGGCATTTGCTTAAAAAAAGAAGCCCTATTTATTATAAATTATTTCAACTGTATATACATATTTTACTGATTAAAATGGTAAACATTTTAAATTATATCATCATTTTCCTTAAACTTAAAAAGACTTTAATTTAAAAAAATGTTGGAAATTCTAGAATAAAATCTGATAAAAATTTGTGCTGCTCCATTTTTCCTAGGCCAATGACTTCTTTTAAAGAATTTTTTAATAGCTCAAACAGCAACAAAAAATTGGGAAACTAAAATTAACGGTAGTTTTAATATTTGCCAAAAATTGCGCAAAATTCCCCAACTGTTCCAGCCTCTATTGTCCAATGTAAAGAGCACTTTTAAAGTGGGATAGATTTTATTACCCTCTAATCCCTAATTAAGACATCATATTTTTATGTACTTTTTTTTAATTTATAAAGTTTTTATTTGTTATCTCATTTCTGCCCTTTTCCCAACTCTTTCTTTCGCCTTTTGTCTGTTTGTGCCTTTCTTTTTGGGTCACCGTTTTGCCCTGAACAATCAAAGGCAATTAGAAAATGCATAAATAATGACTCAAATCAAATAACCTTTCTCATTATTATTATCTTTGTCCATCCCATTTTCTCTCATTTAAAGCATTAAAACAGTACAATTATGGTGAATAAAAAGTATATTCATAATTTTTTGTCTCAAAAAATTTTTTGCAAAACAAAAGGGTCCCCCCTTTTGTTTTTGATTCAAATTCTGTCACTTTATAACTAAGTCGCCAAATTTGCTTAATAGGCCCAAATAATTGTCATATTCGTGATCAGCGACCTCTAAAACCCCCGGGTATTTGGTTTCAGTATTTTTTAAACAAAAAAATTTACCAAAAAAAAAAGTGAAAAAATTTTCAAAAACGGTAACTTTTTCACTAGCGCCTCGAGATTTTTAGTCACTAAAATTCCCAGCCCTAGTTATTACCAAAAATGTTGTAAAAAACTTGGGTTTTTGAGCTTCTCAAGTCCTCCCATCGGCACATTGTCCAACCCCTCGGGCACCAATTGGCAACAATTTAAGGCGAACAAATTCAAAAATTGTTTGGATAAAATGTGATCTTCATGCTTCTTTCATCAAATACAATCCGTAAAAAATAGGAAAACCCAAAAATCCAGGCTTTACCCAACGCAATTAATTCTTCTGCTCTTTTTTGTGTGACATCATTCGGAACTCGGCCAAATTGTGCTCTAATTACTGTCAAAAATGAACCAACGGTAATTAATTTTTGAAAAGTCACAAATTCGTCATTATTTAACTAAACTGTTTTTCATTTTCCCATTTCAGTTGGATTTGCAACGACGTTTGGATGGACATTTTCCCATCGTTTGACCGTCCTCAACTTGGCCTCAAATTGGCAATTCTTTCGCAACGTTTCAATGCGTTGGTGGACAGACATTTCAATGGCAAAAGCGAATTGACAATTTGGAGAACGATCGGAATTAGCAGGGGCATTGGAGCAAAACCGAAACTATCTGTGCGGATGGATGGAAAATTTTTGGAATTTCTGTGGCCAGACTACTCGTTGGACAGCAAAATTCACATTGAGGAATTTTCATTGCCCGACCGTCCGTTGCCCAGCAAAATCCGTTTTAAGCGCTTTCAGATTGAGTAATTAAAAATCAGAGCTTTATGGCAATAAAAGCATTCATTCCCTTTTTGCAGTTACATTGATCACTCCGTCATCGCTTTTCTTCGTTTAAATCACCAAATTTTCGACAAAAGAGGCACCAATTTACAGTTGTCGATTCCTTCATCACACACCACGAATGGCCAGCCAATTTGGGATGTTTTTGTTCGTGAAATTTGGCCCATTTTTTCGGCAAACATTTGCCATTTGGGCTTTTCCCGTGGTGATCATTTGGACAATTTGCTTCGTCTCATTGCGCCGACATTTCTTATCGATCTCAACCAATTGAATTCAATCCATTCATGTCGTTTGTTGCCCGAGGCAATTGCGATTGGTGCTGATTTTGATGTGTCAACTCCAACAATTTCTGCTGGCCAAGCATTGTCCAAATGGTTGCACTCTCCGAGAAAAGATGGCCAACCGAAGCAATTGCGTTGCGAAGATTACAAAAAACAAACGAACTTCGATTGGGTCAACAATTTCAATGAGGTGTGTCCGTAATTTCGGCAAATCACAGATTTTTGTTTTCCAAATTGTTTAACAATTTCTCCGTGCCAATGCCATTTCTTCCGTCAGTTACCAAATTCGTTTTTCTGTTCATGCGCCGTCAATGCAAATTGTGCCATTTGAATTGGTGAACGAATGGACAAAGGAAAAGCTGACATTGGCCAAAGCAAAGAAAAATGAATGGAACAATTGGATAATGAAACGGTGCAAAATTATTGGGGAGACCGCGGCGGTTCATTGGGAAGACGGAAATTGGGACAACAATTGTAATAATGTGTTAATTCGTCTTTTTAGTTGCGCCAATTGCATTGGGTGAGCAATAAAAAAATGGCATTTGATTTTGTTTAAATAATTAAAATTTCATTTAATTAAGGCCATTGTCTCCGCCATCGGAAGAAAAAGAAGAAGCGGGACAAAGCATCACTAAAAGGCGAAATGAGTGACGGACAAAACAACAAAAAAACAATGATCAGCCGCAGAAGAAATGGATTATTGAGAAATGACCGACCGATCATAAATCAAATCAGTGATCAAATGCATTTTATGAAGAAAAACCTCTCAATTGTTAAATCTATCGGATGTATGAATTTCTCTCTGCTTGAAAATTGTGACATTAATTTTCGGGATTTTGACGCGGGATTTACGACATCCATTAGCAATTAGCATCGGCAAAATTTTAAAAAGTGTCAATTTGCTGCTGTTCCTCTCTCTTTTCTGCTTCATTCTCTCCTCCTTCTTCCGTCGAATTTTTCCTTTTCCTCTCTTTCTCTTCCGTCTCTCCTCCTCCTTCCCCAGTGCTATTTCCCTCCCTTTCCTCCTCTTCCATTATTTCTCCATTTTTGCTGTTACCCATCTTCGTCTCCATTTCTTTCTGCTCTACTGCTTGAACTTGTTGCTTTTGTTGTTGCTGCTGTTTTTGATCAAATTCAGCTGAAACTTTCTTTTCCTCTTTTTCCATTTCTACTCCTTTTTCTCCATTTTGCTCTCTTTTCCCCCCATTTTCTCTTCCTTCTCCTCCCAATTCGTTGTTTCCTTTTTGCTGTTGTTGTTGATTTGGCGTTTTCTTCCGATTGTTTGGCGCCGGCACTGATGGTCCACCACCAAAAGCAGCGGAGCCAGTTGAATGTTTTGCTTTCGCCTAAAAATGCCATTTTACAAGCCATAAATGCCGGAATGTGTAATTCCGGCGCAAAAACTCCCGGAATGCGGTCCCACCACTGACGGTATCCGGGCAATCCGTCAGTGGATAATCTTTCGGAAGACAATCTCTATCAGTGACGGACAATTCATCAGTGACGGACAATTCGTCAGTAGACTGATGTTTCGTCAAAGGACATCTCGTCCATATTTTGTTGACGGATTGTCCACTGACAGAGATTGTCCATAACCGTCGGATTGTTTTACTGACAGATTTTATCATGCATTTCCACTGGCGCACATCCAGTAGCAACTTTTGCCAAAAGGCCCACCGCTCTTACTGTATGCCAACTAGCTACAGTATATTATTTTTACAAAAATAGGACAAAACCTATGAAACCAGAAAGAAATTTTGTTAAATTGCTCTTGCAGAGTCGGCCGGCCACCCATACTGTATTATGTCACCCAACTAATTACATTATATGTAACTGTTACAAAATCCATCCCAATTCTACAGTACCCTTCCCCTGCTGCCGCCGCCGTCCTCCATTTTCGCTGTCGTTCTTGTTGCTGGTGTTGTTGTGCTGTCCTTTTTGTGCCGCATGAAGTCGATCAGTCTGTCCTGCACAATGTCCGGCTCGGAAGCAGCTTCATCCTCCTCATTTCGTGACTCTGTCGAAATGGAGCGACCACCGCCAGCAGTGATCCATCATTTTAAAAATGCATTATCCCATTTAAAAATTTTAAAATTTTTCTTTTATCTCCGAATGCCGTGCTGGGTCGTTTCATAAATCCGCCAATTTTAGCGAATTTTTCGACAAAAAATGGCATAACTTTGCTTAAAGGCAATCAAATTTTATATTCTTGGTGCCATTCGATAGCCCAGCTTTTTCTCTATAAGCCTGCAAAATTGCAAAAAAAGTTATGAAATTTAACATAAGTTATGGCAGAAATAGTACTTATTTTCATACAACTTTTTTCTGAATTTGCCAAATTTTTTGCAATTTTGCAGGCTAATAGAGAAAAAGCTTGGCTATTGAGTGGTACCAAGAATGTAAAATTTGATTGCATTTAATTCGTAGTGGTTTATTTTTGAAAAATTTTGGTTCGATTCTTAGGGGTATATTTTTTGAAATTTGAATAATTAATTGCGTTGGATAAAGCCTGGATTTAGAACCAGAAATGCGTAAGTGAAAATTTAAATTTTTTTCGAATTAGGGCCCAGGGTTCGGAATGGATGTCGGATTCGTGCTCAGCAACTACGGAAAATCTCGGAAGCATTTTCAATATTTTTAAAACTAACAATAAGCTGGAGAGTAGTGGTCAGTTCCGTCTCAAATATTTTTGGACCCAAATTTTTTTAAATCAATAACAAATTTAGAAAAAAAAAGTAAAATAGTTTGGGAGCTCAGATAAACATTCACCAAAAATTTTTATTTATTTTTCTGTGGGGACACCAATTCCGAAGGATTACACCAGTTAGGCTAACGAATGGCACCAAGCAATTTAGGTATTCATTGTTGAGAAAAGCTAAAAACGTTTGCTTTTGATTATAAAACACAAATTGAAAGTGAAAAAACAAATTTTATAATTGGCATTTCACAAAAGACGAAAACCAAAATATAATTCCGAGAAAAATACGCAAAATGAAAATACAAAAATTGCGCAACAAAAAATGTAAAAGACGTTGTTGGTTTAAACATCGAAACCAAAAATACAAGTGGAGAAGAGACTCAAATTGAAAATATAAATGTTGGGAAGCAACATACACAAACGTCAATATTGTCCCGAACATCGAAACCAAAATACAAATGTTTGGCAACAAACAAACACAACTACAATATTGGTCCAAACATCGAAAAAAAATACAAATGTTTGGCAAAAAACAAACACAATTACAATATTGGCCTAAACATTGGAACATACATACAAATGTTTGGCAACAATCAAACACAACTACAATATTGGTCCAAACATCGAAAAAAAATACAAATGTTTGGCAAAAAACAAACACAATTACAATATTGGCCTAAACATTGGAACATACATACAAATGTTTGGCAACAATCAAACACAACTACAATATTGGCCAAACATCAAAATACAAATGTGGGAAACAAAACACGTACAGAATAGTGTTTGTCAAAACAGCGAAACCAAAAAAACAAATGGGGTAAACACACAAACCGAAAATATAAATGTTGGCAAGGAAACAAACACACACAAACGCCGATTAAACATGTTAAGCTTTCGAATTATACCAACAAATGTTGGATTTGGTTGACAAACAAATTTCTAATCTTTTACAAATAATGGGTGAAAATTATCCGTCCAATTAATTAATTATTGGATTGATTTGTTGGGGATTAGGTAAAACGCCCGGCAAATGGTCATCATTTTGCAAATATTCATTCTCCTCCTATTGCGTTCCTTCTGTTCCAATGCACTGCCATTCTTCCCTTTTTCTTCTGCTCGTCGTTTCTTCGGTGATATGAAATGTTAGTCAAAAGATCGTCAACTGAAACATTTTTTTCAATAACTTTTGCTTTAAATCAATCAAATTTTTAATTACTTATATCATTCGATAGTCCTAGATGTTTTTTATTAGCAAGTAATGTAAAACATGGTTTTTTCGCTTCTCAAGTCACAAACTTTTTGAAATTTTGTAGACTAATAGAAAACAGTTGGAATTTTTGTTTTCGTTTTGTTTCTTTCCAACGTAATTAATTCTTCTGCTATTTGTGTGACATCATTTGGAACTCGGCCAAATTGTGCTAATTGCTGCCAAAAAAATGAACCGACGGTAATTAATTAATGAATTATTTAAAAGTCACAAATTCCTCATTTATTTAATGGATTTGCAACGACGTTTGGATGGACATTTTGCCCTGTTTTGACCGTCCCCAACTCGGCCTCAAATTGGCATTGCTTTCGCCACGTTTCAATGCGTTGGTTGACACGCATTTCAATGGCAAAAGAGAATTGACAATTTGGAATCGAATCTCAATTCACAAGGACAAAGGACCAGAACCGAAACTTCATATACGGATCAATGACGAATTTGTGCCATTTCCGTTGCCCAGCAAAATTCGCTTTGAATGCCTTCAGATTGAGTAATTAAAAAAACTTAGCGTATTTGCTCTTTTTATCCCCCCGGGGGGACTATTTTTCAACCTCCTCAGAAAGGGGGGATAAATGGAGAAGGGGCGATTATTTTTCGACAGATTTATTTTTGTGTAAAATTTTGAATTTTTGAACAAGTCGCCAAAAATGACGTCAAAAAAATAATCTCATCCGGAACCCATCAGTTGGGCCCCAGCATGTTTTTCCACTTAAGCTTTTTTCGTTGGCATCCAAAATCCAACAACTTGGTATCATTCGAAAGCTCTTAACATGCTCTATTAGCCTTACAAAAAGCGAAAAGATTTTCAAGCCTTGAAAAAATTTATTAAGAAAAAACTTCAAAAATTTCGATTTTTTCGAAATTTTCATGTATAACTTTTTTGGTAATTATCTAATCGCGAAGCGATAACTTAGAAAAAGCTTATAAACATGTTAAGCTTCTGAATGGTATCAACAAGTGCTGGATTTGGATGACAAAGAAAAAAGTTATAGTGGAAAAACTTGCTGGCGCCCCGTGGGGGCCCAACTGAGATAAACCGTTATGACAATAAAATGCATTCTTTCCCTTTTTGCAGTTACATTGATCACTACGTCATCGCTTTTCTTCGTGTCAATCACCAAATTTTCGACAAAAGAGGCACCAATTTACGGTTGTTGATTCCATCTTCACATGACATTGATGACTATCAGCCGATTTGCAACATTTTTGTTCGTGAAATTTGGCCAATTTTTTCGGCAAACATTCGCCACTTTGGCCTTAACGATGATGATGATTTGGACAGTTTGCGTCGTTTCATTTCGCCGACAATTCTCACCGATCTCAACCAATTGGTTTCAATCGATTCCGTTGATCTGTTCCCCGAGGCAATTGCGATTGGTGATTTTGATGGGCCAAATTCAACAGTTTCTGCTGGCCGAACATTGTCCAAATGGTTGCACTCTCCGAGGAAAGATGGCCAACCCAAGCGATTGCGTTGCGAAGATTACAACGAACAAGGGCACTTCGGTTGGGTCAACAATTTCAAGGAGGTGTAATCCGGGGGGAGGGGGGGGGGGGGGGAGCAGGACAAAACGTCGCCGTCGAAACTCCGCCGAGGCTAGAAATTTCTCAAGAGAAAAATCTTAGAAAAATTTTTTCTTGAAAGGGAGAAGAAATAGTTTCAAAAAATTTTCCGGCGGTTTTTGAATTTTTTTTGGAAAAAACCTACTAATTCATCATTAAGGTTCGGAATATATGGAAATCCATTTTTTCCTGGACTTGAGAGGCCTGAAACGTACGAAAAACAATGTGGTTTCGCCTCCGGCTTTTTCGCAACGGACTTTTTCGCCGCGGCCAGTTCGCCGCCCGTAGAAAAATGTCCTTTTCGCCGCCAGAATTAAAAAATTTAGAAAAATTTTTGCAATAATTATGTTAAAAAACCGCTAAACTATGGTACGATTGCTGAATTTGTTTGGAGTCTTCGTATGGCTGATTATTTTTGAAGCTGGTGAGAATGTCGGCCATACTTGTGCATCAGAGATTGATAAAAAATTTTGACTTAGAAATTTTTTTATTCCCGGAACACGACCCCTCCTTTATATTCGGTAACATTTTGGCGAAATGTTTGTTCAAACCGGTTGATTTCGCCTTTTTCAATCGTTTATCCATGGCCAGAATTTTATCCTGATACATATAATAAAGAGAAATCTATCTTTAATTAATTTTTTTCGCTTCACATCATAGTTTCAGCTTTAGTTATACAAATTCTTGAAAAATAAAAAAGATTTTTAAAAATTTTTGAAAAATAATTATGGCGGCAAAACGGACATTTTTCTAAGGGCGGCGAACCAGCCGCGGCGAACTGGCCGGCGGCGAAAAAACCCGGCGGCGAAAAATCCACGGCGAACCGGGCGGTTCCCGTTTTGGGGTGTACCCGGTCTGGGGATGGTGCAAATACCGACCCAAAAAATGTCGAAAATTGGAAGTCCATGCCATCCCCTGATGCGGTCCCACATTTTTGGCAAATCACTGATTTTTGTTTTCCATCGTTTAGCAATTTCTTCGTGCCAATGCCATTTCTTCGGTCAGCTACCAAATTCATTTTTATGAGCATGTGTCGTCAATGCCAATGGTGCTTCCTTTTGAATTTGTGGTGAATGTACGAACGCAAGAAAAGCTGACACTGACCAAAGCAAACAAAAATGAATGGAAAATCGGTTTGATAATGAAACGATGCAAAATTGGAGAGACAGAGGCGGTTCATTTGAAAGATGAAAATTTGGACAACAATTGTAACAGTGTGGTATTTTGGCCCTTTAGTGCCAATGAGTGCATCGGGTGAGCAATTAAAAAGGATTTGATTTTGTTTAAATAATTCAAATTTCGCTTAATTAAGGCCATTGTCTCCGCCACCGGCAGAAGAAGAAGAAGCCGGACGAAGCATCATAAAAGGGGCGACTTCTGTTGACAAATGAGTGACGGACAAAAGAACAAAAACACAATGATGAGCCGCATAAGAAGAAATGAATTAATTAAGAATGACCGATCGATCATAATCATCAGTTTATCAAATGCATTTTATGAAGAAAAACCTCTCAATTTCGGTAAATAAATCGGATGTATAAAAACGGCAAAAAATGTACGAAAACATAAAAATTTGAGACTCTAACAAATAAATCAACAAAAAATTGATTTTTCATTTATGTATTTTCGGGATCGCTGATCACGAGGGCTGAGATAATTATTTGTTAAAAAACCAGAAAAATTTAAAAAAAAATTAATGAAAAAATTTGTTAGCCTATTGAATGGCACCAAGCAATTGCCCTACAAGTCGACTCGAGGCCATCAAATTCAGCAAGGTCGAAGAAAATGAAAATTTCAAAAAAAATCAGAGATTTCCGTTGCCCACCAAAATTCGCTTTATGAATCTTGAGATTATGTAATTCATTAATAGGCATTTTGAGTTGTGCCATTTCCGTTGCCCGACCGTCCGTTGCCCAGCAAAATTCGCTTTAGCGACCTTCAGATTAGGTACATAAGTCAAAATCAGAGCTTTATGACAATAAAAAGCATTCCTTCCATTTTCAGTTACATCGATCACTCCGTCATCGCTTTTCGTTCGAATCAGCAAGTTTTCGACAAAAGAGGCACCAATTTACATTTGTGGGTTCCATCATCACCATTCACCACGGATGGCCAACGGATTTGGGATGTTTTGACACGTGAAATTTGGCCCATTTTTTCGGCAAACATTCGCCACTTGGGCTTTACCTGTGGTGATGATTTGGACTATTTGCGTCGTCTCATTTCGCCTACAATTCTCACTGATCTCAACCAATTGAATTCCATCAATTTATATGGTCGGTTGCCCGCTGCAATTGGTGCTTATTTTGATGGGCCAAATGCAACTGGTGGCCAAGTTCTGTCCAAATGGTTGCACACACCGAGAAAAGATGGCGTTGCGAAGATTACAACGGACAAGCGGACATCGATTGGATCAACAATTTCAAAGAGGTGTGGTCCTATATTTTTGGCAAATCACTGATTTTTGTTTTCCAAATTGTTTAGCATTTTCTTCGTGCCACCATTTCTTCGGTCAGTTACCAAATTCATTTTTCTGTTCGTGTGCCGTCAATGCAAATTGTGCCATTTGAATTGGTGAACGAATGGACAAAGGAAAAACTGACATTAGCCAAAGCAAAGGAATTGGACAACAATTGGATAATGAAACGATGCAAAATTATTGGGGAGACAGCGGCGGTTCAGCAACAAAAGAAGAAAGATGAAAATTGGGACAACAATTGTAACACTGTGTTATTTTGGCTTTTTAGTGCCAATAATTGCATTGGGTGAGCAATTAAAAAAGGCATTTAATTTTGTTTAAATAATTAAAATTGCGCGCAATTAAGGCCGTTGTCATCGCCAGCGGCAGAAGAAGCCGGACAAAGCACCAAAAAAGGGCCGTCTTCTGACAAAACAGTGACGGACAAAACAACAACAAAAAAAAAACGGTGATCAGCCGCAGAAGAAATGAATTAATTGAGAATGACCGACCGATTATATAATTCATCAGTGATCAAATGCATTTAATGATGAGAACCTCTCAATTGACAAATAAATCGGATGTACGAAATCATAAAAATTTTGAGATTTGCATAAAATAATCAACAACAAAAAAACAACTTGTTTTTCGTGCGTTTGATTCCACGGGGGGCACAGGAAAAAATAGGGCAAAAACCTAAAAATAATAGCCCTATTTATAATACGATTGTTTTAAATTTGCCGAAATTCCCTGACAAATAAGAAATTCAATGATTTTTTTAAAGTCGTGAATCGGATTTGGAGAAGTTCCTCTTTCTTTTTTTGCTTCATTCTCTCTTCCTCCTCTTTCTCCTCCTTCCGTCGAATTTTTCCGTTTCCTCTCTTTCTCTTCCGTCTCTCCTTCCCCAATGCTATTTTCATCCTTTTCCTCCTCTTTCCTTGTTTCTCCATTCCCATCAAAATTTGCTTTGCTGTTGTTGTTGCTGTACTGCTTGAACTTGTTGTTTATTGTTTTTGATGATGTTCAGCTGCAACTTTCTTTTTCTTTTCCTCTTCTTCCTCTGCTGCTCCTTTTTCTCATCCCTTTTCCTCTCTTTTTATGGCCAGAAAAGTTCGAACAAGCTGTTTTTTGAATTTTTCTGTCCATAACTTTTTTGAAACTTAACAAAACTTTTGAAATGTATATCGAATAAATGAATTTTTTTTTCAAAATACGACAATTAATTTTCGGGATTTTGACGGATTTACGACATCCATTAGCAATATTAGCACCGACAAAATTAAAAAGTGTCGATTTGCTGCTGTTCCTCTCTCTTTTCTCCTCCTCTTTCTCCTCTTCCTTTTTCCTTCGAATTTTTCCTTTTCCTCTCTTTCTCTTCCGTCTCTCATCTTCCTTCCCCAATGCTATTTTACTTGGCAATACCTCTATTCTTGGTTTCAAACTAAAGCTTAAGGTCTATAGTGTCAGGGTTCCCAGATCAAAATTTTGAAAAGCCTCATTTGGCAGGCAAAAAGGCCTCATTTTTATAAAGTTTATTCAAAACACGCTTAAAATTTTCAAATGATATATTTTTTGATTGTTCATGATCAATTTGAGCAATTTTTTGTTCGAAATAAGCATTTGGTGAAATTCTGATGAGCGTGAAAAATCGTTGATTTAATGGCAAAAATTTTGATGCCAGTATTTGCTCTTTTCTTTCATTTATAAAATCCCGAGACTTTTTGGCAATCCCTTAACTCAAAAATTTATTCTTAAAAAATCTTAAGCTAATTCCAGTTTAAAGAAATCACTAAATTTATCCATAAAACATACATAATTCAAATCACAAATATATTGATAATCAAGGATCATTCCCATCATACGAAAAAAACAATTTCTATGAGCACGTCAATTTCCAATTCAATAATTCAAATTGATCGATCACTTCTCAACAATTCATTCATTCATTTCTGCTGCTGATCACTCGAGCCGGGATTTACGTGAAGAAGCCTAAAAATAAAAATACATAATAAAATTGAGTTTTTGATAAAGCCTTTCACTTACCCGTCACCGATTTCATCCTCATTGATATTTTGCTGAAAATTTGATTCCACATTCCCAAATCAATCGCTTCCTTTTCCATTTTGTCTATTTGCTCGCATTTCGCGCAATTGGACAACGGATCAGCAGCAGAAGACGGCCCATTTCGTGCATCCTTTTCAACATCAATTGTTCATGCGTAAATCCATTGGTCAGATCGAAGAGCAAAACGGAATCAGCAAAAGGCAACCGAATGGAGACAATGAAATTGACCGGAGATGAAGCATAGGCAAATTCCTAAAATAAGGGAAAATTGGTTAAAAACCACCAAATGATAAGTAGGGGGAAAGGAATTTAAACACTATATAAGAACTCATTTTAGAAGAAAAAAAAGCAATTTCTAGCGAGAAAACCGACCAAAAAACCGAAATTTTCAATTTTTTGCTCATTTTAAACATAAATTAACCAATTTTTAGAAAAATTTAAATTTAATCAATTTTTCAACAAAATTTTGCTAAAAATGTCTTTTTCGGAAATTTTTCCGGTCTTTGGGGTCAAAACGGCCAATTTAGCTGATGGGGGCCGTTATAATAGGGGTTTTTTGGAAGCCTTTTGGTTTACAAAATTTTTTAATGTATGATCATGAAAATTTGGCCCCAGGTGTTTTTGGGGTCCCTGACCACGAATCTGTCAACTATGTTGACCAATTCATATTTCTTAATCTAAATGCGAACAACAAATCATAAATCATAAAATTGAAATTTTCAATTTTTGTTCAAGTTAGGGATTATAAATTAGTCAAAATAAATGTCAGATTCGTGATCAGCAACCTCTAAAACCCCGGCTAATAAATTTTCATTGTTTTTTTATCACGAAAAAAAAATTCTTTAAAGTAGCGCCCGAAAATCTAAAGATGGACACTTTGACGGTCCCATTATTATTATTTTTTTATCAACGAACCCCAAAAGCTTTAAAAAGGCCAAATAAATCATTTGAAAATCACACCGCTTTGAATGTTTTAATCTTCGACGCCCAATTCCTTTCATCCATGCCCAAATAGCATTTGAGCATCTTTGGCACATCGTTTTCTTGAAGTGGAGTGAAAAGCCATTTGGCCATCGCTTGTCCATCCGATGCCGCGGCACTGTCATCACATGGGAATTCGGCAAAAACGGTGGAGAAAAGCGATGACATTTCGGTCGATGAAACTGAAAATGGATGGGAATTGTTAAATGCTTTTTTAAGTAGCGTCAAATTTACGAGATGCTGATGCGCTCAAATCCGATGACTTTGCGTGGCATTTGAATTTGCGGCATTGGCATTGGTTTTCCATCGGAATTGACAATTTTTCATTTCCTTGGTGCCATTCGTTCCAATTTTGCGTCGAATTTCAATAAATGCCAATGTCCATTTTCGTGTTTTGAAGTGTTCATCCACGTAAAAGTCGAAACGGTGACTGATCATCGCAATTCCGAAGCCAAGTTGTGAAGGCGTAAGCAAATCGAACACCGAAAGCCAACAGTCGGCGGAGATGAAACTGAAAAATTAAATTTTCATTTTTTATTTTATTTGTTTTGTTTTTTACATTTTCTTTTTTGGTTTTTTAAAGCGCTCCCAAAAAGCCAAAGAATGGCACAACAGCCGACAAACATTGGCACACCGAACAGACTAAAAAATGAGAAGGAAAAGGGTAAATGTCGAGAAGAAATGGACAAAACGTACAGAATCATTGTTGAAGCAATTGTCAGGAAGAAACAGTCGAAAAGAGAGAGACGAAAAGAAATAAATGGCGAATAGAAAACAATGGAAAGTGGGCGAGTAGGAAGCAACCACTTTTATACTAATTTTTATTCGTTCATTTGTACGCTTTTGCATTTTCCAATTTTTTCGTGACTATAAAAGCCCTTTCCTCTCCACATTTTCTTTCATTTTGCTCATTTAATTTAAGTCAAATGACTTTTTTTTGTTTTGCTGACTCTAAATGGCTTTAAAATGACTTAAAAACTGTTCTAAACTTTGTTTGAAGCTTCTAACATGCACTTTTCGTGACTTTTTTGACTTTTTGAGGCAAAATTTGAAATTCATCAAATAAAATGACGAAAAATACAAAGAAAATTCCAAAAAATAAAATTTCGACCGCTGAAAAGGTACTGAAACCTGAATGATTTCCCGAAACTATGAGATGCGACCTTTGTTTGTTCCCGAATTTTGTTATCCCTCGGGCACATTGGCAACAGTTAATGCCGAACAGATTCAAAAATTGTTTGGATAAAATGTGATTTTCTTGCTTCTTTCATCAAATACAATCCGTAAAAAATAGGAAAACCCTAAAATCCAGGCTTTATCCAACTCAATTAATTATTCTGCTCTTTTTTGTGTGACATCATTCAGAAGTCAGCCAAATTGTGCTCTAATTACTGTCAAAAATGAACCGACGGTAATTAATTTTTGAAAAGTCCCAAAATTCGTCATTTATTTACTAAACTGTTTTCCCATAATTTTAGTTGGATTTGCAACGACGTTTGGATGGACATTTTGCCCTGTTTTGACCATGCCCAACTTGGCCTTAAATTGGCACTTCTTTCGCCACGTTTCAATGCGTTGGTGGACAAACATTTCGATGGCAAAAGCGAATTGACAATTTGGAGAGAAATCGCAATTCGTCACAAGGACAAAGGACCAGAACCGAAACTTTATGTATGGATCGATGACAGAGTTGTGCCATTTCCATTGCCGGACCGTCCGTTGCCCCGAAAAATTCGCTTTAAATGCCTTCGGATTGAGTAATTAAAAATCTGAGAGTTATGACAATAAAAGCATTTATTCCATTTGCAGTTACATCGATCACTTCGTCATCGCTTTTCTTCGTTCAAATCACCAAATTTTTGACAAAAGAGGCATCAATTTACAGTTGTGGATTTCTTCATCACACACCACGGGTGGCAAGCGGATTTGGGACATTTTTGTTCGTGAAATATGGCCAATTTTTTCGACAAACATTCACCGTTTGGGCTTTTACGATCGTGATCATTTGGACAATTTGCTTCTTCGCACTTCGCCCACAATTCTCATCGATCTCAAACAATTGACTTCAATCGATATCCTTGGTTGGTTGCCCGAGGCGATTGGTGATGATTTTGATGGGCCAAATTCAACAATTTCTGCTGGCCAAGCGTTGTCCAAATGGTTGCACTCTCCGAGAAAAGATGGCCAACCCAAGCGATTGCGTTGCGATGGTTACAACGAACAAGCGAACTTTGATTGGATCAACAATTTGAAGGAGGTGTGGCCAAGTTTTTGGCAAATCACTGATTTTTGTTTTCCAAATTGTTTAGCATTTTCTGCGTGCCAATGCCATTTCTTCCGTCAGTTACCAAATTCATTTTTGTGTTCGCGTGCCGTCAATGCCAATGGTGCCATTTAAATTGGCGAACGAATGGACAAAGGAAAAGCTGACATTGGCCAAAGCAAAGGAATTGGGCAACAATTGGATAATGAAACGCTGCAAAATTATTATGGAAACTGCGGCAGTTCAGCAGCAAAAGAAAGATAAAAATTGGGAGGACAACAATTGTAACAGTGTGTTCTTTTGTCTTTTTAGTGGCACTAATTGCATTGGGTGAGCAATTAAAAAAAGGCATTTAATTTTGTTTAAATAATTCAAATTGCGTTTAATTAAGGCCATTGTCTCCGCCACCGGCAGAAGAAGCCGGACAAAGCATCACAAAAGTCGCGTCTTCTGACAAATGAGTGACGGACAAAGAACAAAAACACAATTATGAGCTGCAGAAGAAATGAATTAATTAAGAAATGATCAGCCATTATAATTTTCATCAGTTTGACTCGATTTGTTTTTTTTTTTGTTGGTTTGAAAACAAAATCTAATTGTATATTGTAGAGTTAGTTGTACTGGATCTATAATTTCGACTTTTTTCGTAATTTTCACGCTACAACTTTTTGGTAATTATCTCATCGCGAAGCATTAGCTTAGAAACAGCTTTAAAGCATGTTAAGCTTCCGAATAATACCAACAAATGTTTCGCTTTGGAGAATGCTCATCCGTGAAGTTTGGCCCATTTTTGTGACAAACATTCGCCATTTGATCCTTCCCGTTGCTGATCATTTGGACTAGGGTTAAGCCCCGAGCCCTCGGGGGGCGACATGTCGGGGGTCGGGTCGGGGGGGGAGCTCAATTGTCGGGGGTCGGGGACCCCGATCGGGTAGTGATCAACGAAATTTTTAACGAAAAACGCAATTTTTATTTTTAAATGCTCGTAAATCTTCCTTTTTTTCACTTTAATCATCTGATTTCGTTAGCGCCAGCAAGAGTGAGTCCAAGCTAGTCTTTCAACCAGGGGCTTCCATTTGTTCTTATTTATAAGAATTCTAATTTTGGGGTAGCGACAAAAACTGTTCTGATTTCTTAAATATATTTATAATCTCACTATTTTTCAAGAAATTTTAAGGTCTGCCACAAAAATTTTTTGATCTTTTGGTCCCGAATGTACTGAAATTTGTCCTTATTTCTAAGATTTTCTTATTTTCAGGCTTCACCTAAACTTTCATTTTTTCAGATTAATGTTTTATTTCGCTGATTTTTGAGAAAAAAAAAACTTTAAAATGGCCATTTTTATGTATCCGCGATGCGCGACCGCGGGATTTTTCCATGCGCGCCCCACCCCTGATCGGCATCGCCGGTTCGCAAAAGCTTATTTGTTCTTAAAAATTTGGCTCAAAATCGCGCAAAAATTGGTCATTTTTGGTGAAAATCTGTGGGCAAAATGAACTCAAATTTTCAAAAAATTCTCCCGGCGGCGCCTATCGGCACCACGGCCCTAAAATTGATCGCATTTTGATCAAAGAAATTGTAAAAATTTCCTGATTTGAAAAATGTTGCTAATTGTTATTATTTTTGACCCTAAAATCTTATTTTACGGCCTTGATGTTCATGTTTTTAAAATTACCGATCGGCACCATGGTTTTGGGGGTGGGGGCGGTGCCGATAGGCGCCGCCGCAAAATTTTTCGTAATTTTTAATTAATTTTATTAAGAAAATTTGTTCAAAAGCTCAAAAATGTGCTATATTTCGCGTCTTCGTGGATGAATTATCTTTTAAATTTTTAAAACGTTCGGAGTCCCCAATTCCCCGAATTAGTGTCGGGGGGTCGGGGGGCAAAAAGTCGGAAGGCCGGGGACCTCGGGGGACGACATGTCGGGGGTCGGGTCGGAGGATTGGTCCAAAAAACGTCTCGGGTCGGGTCGGGGGCCGGGGGGCTCAGGGTCGGGGCTTAACCCTAATTTGGACTCCCAGTCCGGCAATTCTGAAGAATGGGTGTCCCTAATTTAACTTTTTTATTTTAGGCCAAAAATAAGTTTCCAGGGGGTTTTCGAGGGTGCTGATTACGAATCGGAACTCGGATTTGCCCAATTCCGAACCCCGGACCAGAATTCGAACAGAAAAATTTTTTTTTCTCAAAAATATACGTTAAAATCGTTCAAAGTTTGGCGCGAATTGCGCCTTTTTATCAATTAACAATTGAAGCATTGTTTTACATCAAATATTATAGTTGTTGAATGAATTAGAGCTTTTGTCCCAAAAAAACCATCCTTGAAATTTTTTTTTCAACTTTGTTCTAATTCAGGTTCGGGGTTCGGAATTGGGCAAATCCGAGTTCAGATTCGTAATCAGCACCCCTCGAAAACCCATAGAAAGTGGTTTTAAGCCCAAATTTAAAAAAATTTTAAAATTAGAGGCACCCATTCTTCAGGACTGCCCCCAGTCCTTCTCATTTTCAACTGCAACTAGTGAATTAAAAAATATTTATGCTCAATTTTTGGCTAAATTATGTCACTATTTCTCACTATTTCGGACTTTTTTCACTATTTTGTCATATTTTTGCACTTTTTCGTCACTATTCTAGTTAACTATTTCGGGACTTTTCGTCACTAAAAGACGTGACCCTATTTATGAGGAATAAAATTAAAAAATTAATTTACACCCCTTTTTTTTAAGTTTTTTTGTTTATAATGACTAACTTTGCCTATTTTAAACTTTTTGTGCTTAATGCAGGGCTCGGATCGAAAAATTTTTAAAATCAGAATATCGGGCCCAAAAAATCAGATTTTGGGGTCGAAAATCAGGACACATTGCAAAATTGCTTCAAATCTGTTATTTTTACAATTTTTGATCAAAAATGTATCAAATATTATATTTTTCGTCTCCCATTATCAATTTTAACAATTTTAGGGAGGAAATTAGCAATCATAAATTTTAGCGCATTCGGGATCAAAAAAGTCAGATCTGACAAATCAGGACATTTTCATTTTATCAGATTTGACGTGGTGCGACATTTGAGGATTTGACATTTGAGGACCCGACATTTGAGGACCCGACATTTGAGGATCCCGACATTTGAGGACCCGACATTTGAGGACCCGACATTTGAGGACATAGAAATTTTCAAAAAAAAAATGTAAGAAAAATCCCGAAATATGTACAAAAAACCCCAAATATGTAAATAAAATTTTTCAAATGGTTATTTTATGGAAAAAATCCCGTATAAAGGATGAAATAGGGACAAAATGCCATAAAAATGACTTAAATAGGCTTATATTCACCTTTTAGTATTTTAAAAATTACTTTTTGGTATTTTTCAGGTGTACATTTTCAAAATATGTAAACAATGAAGAAATGTACAAAAATATTTTCCGAAATTTTTGATTTATTTTTAGGATTTTCCAAAAATTCCCTAAAAATCTTCAAAATATGTAAAAATGAAAATATATATGAATCCAAAATATGTAATAATATGTAAGAAAATCCCTAAATATGTAAATATGTATAAAAACTCCGAATATGTAAAAATACGTAAATATAAGTTCCGATTTTTATTCGCAAACATAAAAAAGAAAATGTTTTTCTTACTATTTAAAGCATGGAGAAGCCAGGCTAAAAATATGTTTTCACTGTCGTGTGTTTTTTCCGTTCTTGAATTCTTATCCCCTGACTTGGGTCCAACTCATACTGCTACAGCTTATCAGCTGCAATTCGCTCTTGTCTCTTTAGAACAGTGATGAGTCCAATAATTGAAAAGTATAGCTTGATCAATTCATTTTCATTCGATACAAGGGAGTTTACACGGGAGAATTGCATTCTTAAAGTTAAATGAACCTTTCTTCGGCCTTTTTTGTGTGACCCAAATCATGAAGAACGCTTTCTTGATGATTGCAGGTGTTAATCGGAAATAAGGGGGTCTTCGAGCATTTATGAGAAGATTTTTCCCTTTGAACTTCGTGTTATACAACGCGTTAGATAATTACAAAAACTCAAACTCAAATCTTAGCATCCTGATACTACATGCTGTACGTGGAGAAGAAAGATTGGAATTATTCGGCTGTCCTTATAAAGACTTTTTGCCAAATTTTCTTCCATTTGCCTTTGGAAAATGCAATTTCTTCATTTATAATGATATAAAATAAAATTTCCATTTAATTTTTTTGAAAATGTTTATGTCCTCAAATGTCGGGTCCTCAAAAGTCGGGTCCTCAAATGTCGGGGATATCCTCAAATGTCGGGTTCTCAAAAGTCGTGTCCTCAAATGTCGGGATCCTCAAAAGTCGGGTCCTCAAATGTCGGAATCCTCAAATGTCGGGTCCTCAAATGTCGGGTCCTCAAATGTCAAGTCCTCAAATGTCGGGTAGCCGTTGTAATTCAGGGGGTGGTTTTAATTCAGGGGGGAGGGTTCAAATCTGTAAGTACGGTAAATCCGAAAAAATTTGCTTATTAGAAAAATAGAAAAAAATTTAAAAATTAAAAAAAAGAAAATCCGAGAATAGCAAGCAAGAATGAAAGAAAATGGGTGGCCGATCATTTCGTCACTGATCGTTTCGTCACTGTTCAGTTCGTCACTGATCATTTCGTCACTGAGAAAATTTTTTAAAAAAAGTTTGGCATATTGCCTTAAAAACAACAAAAATTCTTTAAAACAAACGTGCTAGCAAAAAATAAAAAATAAATTTGTTGATTGTGAGATTTAAGGGAGATTCTATGAAATAAAAGAGATCAATTTTGCTTCTTAATTTTTAATTTTAACTTCCTAATGTGTTTATTTTAAATTTTTTTTTTTCTCCATACTACATTAAGACCATAAGTTACAAGGGGTCGACATGCAGGGTCCAATGCGTATAATTGGCCGAGGGGGGGGGGGAGGGGACGGGGAGTCAGGGCCGATATTTACGACGACCTTTTGTGAAAGTTTTGCGAGCCCTCCCCCACACTAGTGCTGCTCGAGACCAAGATCGAAAAACCCGAGACTTTTCTCGAGCGAGACTCGAGAGTCTTAGCACTACCATGCACATCGTTTCTTCGCGGCGCTGCTTTTTAACAAATATTCCAGATTTTTCATGCTATTTTTATCACAAAATTTTGCCAAAAACATTTTGTAAGAAACTTTTGGCTGGGTCTTTACGACAAATTTTGGGTAAAAACAATTTTGAAGCATTCTACCAAAACAAATTCTTAAAAAATTTTCTCAGTGACGAAATGATCAGTGACGAACTGAACAGTGACGAAACGATCAGTGACGAAATGATAGGGAGCCAAGAAAATGGAAGGGGAGTGATGGCTTTTATAGCAATGCGTCAATAAACGATTGTTTAACAAAATCGCGCAAAAATTGGCAAAATAAATTAGTATAAAAGTGGTTTCTGCTTCGTCATTTTTCATTATTATCCATTCTTTTCGTCGCTTTCATCCAATTTTTCTACCTGACAATGCCTTCAAACATTACTTTGTATGTTTTGTGGTGCATTTCTTTTCTGCATTTTACCTTAAGTGGTTGCTTCTCCGCCATTTTTCACTTTCCATTCGCCATTTAATTTTCATCTTTTGGTCTGTAGGGTGTTTTTGAACTAAAGAATCGAGTCAAAATTACATTCAGTGTTTTCGGATTAGAATTGGTCAAAATGAATATGTATGTATCTGTTTCGCGATCAGAGAGACCTCGAAAACCTCCGGAAAAAGTGCCATTCAACAAAAGCCCACACATTTAAAAAAAGGAAACTGCCGATTTCACATAATTTTTTGATCTTTGCTAAGCCATTTAAATCCGACGAAAACTGTCCTAATCATTTCCCCTCAACAAAATGTCAGACAGCCGAAACGAAGCGGAGGAGAAAATGGCGAAAGCAATGTAAAATTTAAATGCCAATTTACAATTTCAATTTTAAGTTTATTTTTCCTTTTTTCAGTTTTATCTCCGCCGATTGTTGGCTTTGTGTGTACGATTTGCTTCCGGCTTCTCAAGTTGGCCTTGTAATTGCGATGATTAGCCACCGTTTTGACTTCTACGTGGATGAACACTTCAAGACTCGCCACTGGACTCTGAGATCGATGAAAATCAAAATGAAGTTCGAAGCGGATGGCACCAAGGAAATGGATGTTGTCAATGCCAATTTGGAATCGTTTGGAATTACGCAAAAGCCGTTGCCAAAGAGAGTCGTCGGATTCAAAGCCATTTCATTGAAGTGAGATTTTGGTGAATTTTATGTCTGTATAACGGCTTCCATCATTTTCACAGGTACTTCAACAACAATGCCATCACTTTTCTCCACCGTTTTCGTCCAATTTTGGCCGCCCGTCCCATTCATTTGACCATCGACACCTACTTCGATGACCGCACTTTGGAGTCGATTTGGCGCAACATTTGGCCAATGATCGCGACAAACATTCGTGGCATCCAATTGTCCGAAAAAAGTTTCAACCGTTTGCGCAAATTCGTCCCGTCAATTCTCGACGATTGTCCATCACTTCGCGTTGTCAATGCCTATTCCAGTGGTTTCTTCACCGAATTTCCATGTGATGACAGTGCCGGGGCGTCGGAAGGACAGGCGGTGGCCAAATGGCTTTTCACTCCACGTCCGGACAATGTGCCAAAGATGTTCAAATGCTGGTTGGAATACGGTGGCTGGCATTTGGCGCCAGATATTGAAGACTTCAATGCGGTGATTGCGATTTGATTATTTGCCATTTTTGTGGTCTTTGTGGTTCTCTGACAAATCCCAGATTGGGGCATCTAACCATAAAATTCATTCATTTATCATTTCGTATTTCTTAACCAATTTTTCCCCCATTTTAGGAATTTACCAATGCTTCATCTCCCGTCAATTTCATTTCCATCATTCACTTCCCGTATGGTTTTTTCTCCGTTGTGCCATTTGTTCTGACCAACGAATTGACCCGGGAGCAATTGACGTTGAAAAAGATGGACGATATCCGCCGTGTTCTTCTGATCCGTTGTCCAATTGTGCGCGACGAAAGCAAATGGGCCAAATGGGAGGAGGAAGCGATTGGATGGAACTTTATGGACCAGTGGAATCGGATCGACATCTGAGATGGGTCAGTGAAAGAATAATGCTTCTTCAAATATCCAAATTTATTGCTTTTCGATTTTTAGGCCCTTGATGCAATGATCGACGCAAGTGATCAGCAACAGAAATGACTGAACGATTTGTTGAGAAATGATCTATTTAATTGATGCGTAGTTTGAATAATGAATTTGAACCCATCTGATGTATATAAAATTGTTTTTTTATGTTGCGATGATCACAAATTGTATTATATGTATGCCTTAGGATAAATTGACTGAAATTCCAGGCTCATTCATTCTTTTGACCTAATGATAAAGTCGGTGGTAACTTTGCCTCCAATAAATGGGTTTTAATTAGCATTTAAAGATGATGCACAGAATTCGGTAATACGACCGATGTTACGTACCCCCCCCCCCCTTCCCCTCCTTTTTTTTCTGAAACCATAATTGGATTTAATAGTGTTTACGACAAGATTTGAGAAGTCCTACATGTCAAGTATTAAAAAGTCAAATTTTCTCGTCCCGAATCCCGACCCGATATTTTTCTCGTCCCGGAACAACCCTGGTTTAAACCTTCAAACAAAGGGTATAACACTTTTTAAGTCATTTAAAATATTTTTCTTTTATTTTAAATGAGCACGAATATAAACCTTTATTTTACGTTTCAGAAAATTTGAATATTTAAAAAAAAAATCATTTATTAAGCCCGGGAAATTTAGGCTAATTTTTGAAAATTCATAACTCACTTCAGGGTTGGCCAATGTTAGTGAAATAAAGTTATTTATTTATTTTTGTGAAAGGAAATAAAAGTCAACGATTATAAAAGAGGAAAAATCAAAAATAAAACATTTTTAATTAATAAAATATTTATTAATTTAAATTAATAATAATAATAATTATTATTTTTAATTTTTAAATGCGATTTTCTCTTTTCCAATTTTCTTTTCCTTTTGCTTATCTTTGCCTATTTTGCATCAACATTTGTCCATTAAAAATGTTGTTCAACTCTTCCAAAATGACAGTTTCCTTTAGAGATCGGAATTTTGAAAAAAGCCTGTACCTGTACCTGTATTTCCCAATTGGCCTGTACCTGTATTTTCTGTACAAAAGTACAGGAAAATACAGGTACAGGAAAAATACAGGTTGCCGAAAAACGGCCTGTACCTGTACCTGGATCCAGGAAAAATACAGGGCTGGATCCAGGTACAGACCGATCTCTAGTTTTCTTGATGGCATCCTCCGTTTTGGCCTTACTTTTTGTTGACATTAAAACGGACGAAACAAACGGAGATGGCATTGGCCAACCAAAAGTGAAAAGAGATAATTTTGAGACACTAAAAATTTGAATCAAAAAACTTTAAGATTTGCCAAAAGTCAGCGGCAAATGGCAAGAAAAAGCACTCAAAAAAAGTAAAATTGACGGGAATTTAAGACAGGCCCAACTTGGACTAATGAACGAATTTGGATGAAAATATTTTATTAATTAATTAGAATTTTTTTTGACGAAAAATGTTCAAAAAATAAATAATGCTTTTACTGACAAATTCAATTTTGTGGCGTCATTTTAATGTTGACAAATTCCTCAATTAATCAATTCATTAATTACCGTACTTCTTCGATTATAGCCCCCGGGGGCTCTATTGTTCAACCCCCCTCAAAAGGGGGGCTTTGTTCGAGAGGGGGGATCTAATCGAGGGGGGGCTTTATAGTTCAACCCTTTTTTTACAAAAATCTCACAAAAAATTGTCTTTTTTTGTAAAATGTATGCCAAAATACCGAAATTTTTTAATGGTATTAATTAAAAATGTTATTTTTTTCATTTTCTGCGAAGAAATTTGAGCAATTTTTTTTAGAAATATTTACCAAATTTTCATTTAAAATTCTATTAATACCTAATTGTTTACTTTCAAATTTTTTAGGCACTAAAAACAACAATCATTTTATCAGTACTTAATTATGGACGCAGTAAAAACCGTGCCTGAATCATCGTCTCAAAAAGTACCTCTACCTATTAAAAAATTCTCATCAACACTATTTTAAGGTTTGCTGCTACTGCAACAATTCTTGTTCTGGTGCGCACCAATGCTGGAAGTGCACAAAACCTTGCTATGCGATTGCACCATGCTCATTTGCACATGACGCCGAAGAGGGATTCGGCTCAAAAGTCACATGCTGTGTGTGCTGGCTCGACGATGACGTTGACCAAAGCGCAAGTGCCGCCGTTTCAACAGAACCAATCAGCAACCAAAACGACGAAGCATTGTCACAGTTCATCACTGAACAAATTGTTACGGACGACAACAACAACATCAACGACGCTGCAGAAAAACACTTGTTTTGTCATGGTGTGGCAGAACATGGATGGACAACGACTTGACGACGGAGTACTTGGAAAAGGTGCAGAAGAATAACAAAGTTACCTATTTATAACTTTTAAAATTAAGATTTTCGGAAATTTCCATTTCGGCGCCCGTCTCTTGGTGTGGGACAGTTTCCGTTGCCACATCAGCGAGGACACAAAGAAAACGCTTCGTCGCTTGGCCCTTCACTCTGCGGTCATCCCGGGTGGCACCACCAAATACATTCAGGTCAACCCCAAAATTTTGTTTATTGAACAGATATTTTCAGGCGCCTGATGTCTGTTGGAACGCGCCCTTCAAAGAAGCAATTCGGAAGCTGTACAACGATTGGATGACCCATGGCGAAAAGGCGACGACATCAGGCGGAAATCTGAAGGCCCCACCAATGGATCTACCTGGAATGGATTGCCAACGCATGGGACTCGCTTCCAAAGCAAATGATTGCCGACTCTTTTTTGACGTGTGGGATTAGGAAGGAAGAAAAAGGCCGACACGACGACAAAATTCACGTTTTTAAGGTGCTCATGAATGCTAACATTTTTTGAAATTCTTATTTTTAGCCGGACGGAGCAATTCCTAATGGGCTCGCTCTTTTGAAGCAACACCGACAGGAAGAAGAAGTATTGAAAATGGTGGAAGAAATCGATTTAGGCGAAGATGAAAGCGACGAAGAAATTGATGTTGAAGTTTCCTAATATTTTTTGTTAATGTTTTATTGAAATAAATTGTTTTCAATAGTTTTTTGCACTTTCCTGACTTTAAAAGATTTTTGAAAAACAAAATTTTTTTTGGGGGGGGGGGGGCTATAATCGAGAGGGGGGATCTACTCGAGGGGGGGGGGCTTTATAGTTCAACCCCCCTCAAAAGGGGGGTCCTTATAAATTCAGGTCGAAATTTTTCGTTTAGAATCCGAATATTAGCGGCCAATTTGGAGATTGATAGTAAGAGGAACATTATCTCTCCATATCTCAGAGGAGCTAATTTGTAAAAAGGGGATTATGTTTATAGGAACATCAGATTCTGTTCTTTTTCTAGTCTTGACGATCATTTAATTAAATTTTTGGAAATTTAAAAATTAATAAAGGTTTAAAAAATTAACACTTCAGAAGAGAGGGAAAACAACATACATAACAAAGCAACAATGACGCAAATTGTCCAAATGATCAGCAACGGCGGGAAGGATCAAATGGCGAATGTTTGTCACAAAAATGGGCGAAATTTCACGGATGAACATTCTCCAAAGCGCGAATCGGGTTCACTTTGGCGCGGACCATTTCGGTGCCGCAAATTTGAAATGTACTGTATAACTTTTTTATTTGTCAGTCAATTTTAGCCAATATGGCATCATTTGAAAGCTCTATGTATGCTTTATATTTATATGCCAAATTAGAAATGAATGATTCAAAAATAAAAAAGTTATGGCACGCGGCGCCGAAAAAGCCAAGAAAAATTAGCAACGGCGCAGAAAGGACCGGAGCCGAAGTGGGCGGGTTCCCAAAGCGACTGGACAAAATCCTTGTCAATTGACCACACAGTCAAACCCAATTTGGGGTTGCTTTTTGTCCAAAATTTGCTGACTGGCACGGAGAAATGCGAGAACGGATAGGGCAATTGCTTGGTGCCATTCAATAGGCTAACAAATTTTTCATTAATTTTTTTGGGTTTTTCACAAATAATTGTCTCAGCCCTCGTGATCAGCGGTCCCGAAAATATATAACTGAAAAATCAATTTTTGTTGATTTTTTTGTGCAAGTCTCAAATTTTTGTGTTTTCGTACATTTTTTGCCATTTTTATACATCCAAATTATTTACCGAAATTGAGAGGTTTTTCTTCATAAAATGCATTTGATCACTGATTTGAATTATAATTCATTTCTTCTTCCACTAATCACCACTGTTTTGTTCGTTTGTCCGTCACTCATTTGTCAGAAGAAGACGGCCCTTTTGTGATGCTTTGTCCCGTTTCTTCAACCGGTGGCGGAGACAATGGCCTTAATTAAGCGAGTTTTACTTATTTAAACAAAATCAAGTGCTTTTTTATTGCTCACCCAATGCAATCAATGGCACTAAAGGGCCAAAATACCACACTGTTACAATTGTTGTCCAAATTTTCATCTTTCAAATGAACCGCCGCTGTCTCCCCAATAATTTTGCATCGGTTCATTATGGTGCTAGGTCGAACCGAAAATAGTCTCAGTGTGTGCGAACCGAAAATGTCTCAGTAGGGGCGAACCGAAAAATAATCTCAGTGTGGGCGAACCGAAAATAGTCTCAGTGTCAATAAAAATATTTAAATTTAATTATACAATTTAATTCGGTCACGAAAAATAATAAATTTTAATTAGACAATT
This sequence comes from Heterodera schachtii, assembly GCA_023374025.1. NCBI lineage: Eukaryota > Metazoa > Nematoda > Chromadorea > Rhabditida > Heteroderidae > Heterodera > Heterodera schachtii. Next base: position 177,894 of record SIJG01000115.1, read on the forward strand.
ATTTAAAAAAATAAATTAAAATAAAAACTTTCTCACACTCGATCAAAAAAAAAAATTAAATCCGAACGAAAATTTTAATTTCAAATCTTGAAGCCATCAAATTGATAGAGTAAGCTTACTACTGTAGAGGATTTTTCATTAAAAAAACAAATCTACTAATTTTCTTCTGAAATTTCATCCAAAATTTTAGTAAATTTAACTTCTTCATTCGTTTAATGCTCCTATAAATTTTACTTCATCACTATACTTTTTTTCCCTAATGTTACAATTCAAAAATTATTTGCATTTTTTAATGGTAAGAAAGTTAACATTTATTTTGAGCAGAATCTATGAAGAAAAAACATTGAAGAAAAGTTAAAGCTCTGACTTACATTATTGTTTTATTTTAAAATTTTTAACATTATTATCATATTAAAAAAACATTGCTTTAAAATAATTAAATTTAAATATTTTTATTGACACTGAGACTATTTTCGGTTCGCCCACACTGAGATTATTTTTCGGTTCGCCCCTACTGAGACATTTTCGGTTCGCCCACACTGAGACTATTTTCGGTTCGTCTCACCACGACAAAATAGTGATAAAAGTCCAAAATAGTGACGAATAGTGAAATGATTTTCAGTCAAAAACTAAGCAAAAATTTTTTTTATTCACTGATTGCAGTTGCAAATGAAGTAAATTTACTTTTTTAATAATTTCTTGGCAAATCGTGACATTTTTAAACCAAAAATTTCTTCAAAAAAAAAAAAATTTGGTGAATGAATTTTTGAGAAAATTTTTCAAAAAAATTTTTAGGTCGATTCTTAGGGGTGTATTTTTTGGTTTTTGACTTTTTTTAATAAATTTTACTAAAAATCTCGAAATATGTAGTGAAAAATAGTGACAAAAAGCCAAAAAAGTGAATTTTCACTATTTTAAGTGACAACGCCAAAATAGTGATTTCTAGTGACGAAAAATGACGTCCAAATGAAAAAATTTTAACGCAGAGATGCGTTTTTTGAGCTCCTTTCTTCAAATCAATTGAGCAAAAAAAAAAAAATTTTTTTCACTAGAAATCGGTGCCCTAGTGATTGGTTTCGACAAATGCACCTAATTTCTTAGAAAGATTCTCGAATCGTGTGAGAATTTCTGCTAACTAATGTCGGATTTAAGTGCCAAGATGCAAATCTGCAGGCTTTTTAGCAGAGTTCGAAAATCGCAAATCCCTCTTCAATGTAAAGAAGAGCCGGTGCTCAAAACATTCATCAATCCCTCCCTTTTCATGGCTATAAAAATGTTCGTTTTTTCGTTTTGTCTCGCATTTAAAAAAAGTAATAAACGTTTCTAACTTAATAATTCTGCAATTCTTCCTTCCCTTTGTGACGACATCATTCTGAACTCATTTGTCAGCAAATTGTGCTAATTGCCACAAAAATGAACCGACAGTAATTAATTTTTGAAAAGTCACACAAATTCGTCATTTATTTAACTAAACGTTTTCCCATTTAAGTTGGATTTGTAATGACGTTTGGATGGACATTTTGCCCTGTTTTGACCATGCCCAACTTGGCCTCAAATTGGCAATTCTTTCGCCACGTTTCAATGCGTTGGTGGACAAACATTTTGATGGCAAACGCGAATTTACAATTTGGAGAACGATCAAAATTCATCGCAAGGACAACGGATCAGAACCGAAACTTTATGTGTTGTTCGATGACGGATTTGTGCCATTTCCATTGCCCGACCGTCCGCTGCCCAGCAAAATTCGTTTTGAATCCCTTCATATTGAGTAATTAAAAATCAGAGCTTTATGGCAATAAAAGCATTCATTCCATTTCCAGGTACATCGATCACTCCGTCATCGCTTTTCTTCGTTCAAATCACCAAATTTTCGACAAAAGAGGCACCAATTTACGGTTGTCGATTCCTCCTTCATACGCCATGGATGAGCAGCCGATTTGGGATATTTTTTGTCGTGAAATTTGGCCAATTTTTCGACAAACATTCGCCATTTACGCTTTACCGGTGCTGATCATTTGGACAATTTGCTTAGTCGCACTTCGTCGACAATTCTCACCGATCTCAACCAATTGAATTCAATCTATTCATTTGATCTGTTGCCTGACTCGATTGTTGATTTTGATGCAAGGGAACACTGATTGGGTCAACAATTTCAAGGAGGTGTGGCCATAATTTCGACAAATCACTGATTTTTGTTTTCAAATTGTTTAGCATTTTCTCCGTGCCAATGCCATTTCTTCGGTCAGCTACCAAATTCATTTTCTTGTTCGTGTGCCGTCAGTGCCAATGATACCATTTGAATTGGAGAACGAATGGACAAAGGAAAAGATGACGCTGACCAAAGCAAATGAATGGGACAACAGTTGGATAATGAACCGATTCAAAATTATTTGGGAGACCGCGGCGGCTCAGCAGCAGCAGAAGAAAGAGGAAAATTGGGACAACAATTGTAACTATGTGTTATTTTGGCTTTTTCATGGCACTAATTGCATTGGGTGAGCAATTAAAAAAAAGGCATTTAATTTTGTTAAATAATTAAAATTTCGCTTAATTTAGGCCATTGTCTCCGCCACCGGCGGAAGTGGAAGAAGAACCCGGACAAAGCATCACAAATGGGCCGTCTTCTGCTGACAAATGAGTGACGGACAAAACAACAAAAACAGTGATCAGCCGCAGAAGAAGAAATGAATTAATTAAGAAATGACCGACCGATCATAATTCAAATCAGTGATCAAATGCATTTTATGAAGAAAAACCTCGCAATTAGGGAAATAAATCGGCAAAAAATCGGTTTACCTCAGTTGGGTCGGCACGTTTCGGCGCCAGCATTTTTTGGCTACAGCTTTTTTCTTTGTCAACCAAATCTAATATTTTTGGTATCAAAAGCTTAGTGTGTTTAGAAGTTTTTTCTAAGCTAATGCTTCACGATTAAACAATTACCAAAAAAGTTATGCATGAAAATTGCGAAAAAGTCAAAATTTTGAAGTTTTTTCTTAATTAACTTTTCCTAGGCTTGAAAATCTATTCGCTTTTTGTACGGCTAATAGAGCATGCTAATTGTAAGAAGAGCTTTCGAATGATACCAAAATTGTTGGATTTGTATGCCAAAGAAAAAAATTATAGTGGAAAAACATGCTGGGGCCCAACCGTGCCGGCCCAACGTTGAAATGGTCACAAAGCTGGCGAATCTTTAAAAAGCAAAAAATTAGTTTATAATATGCAATTCAACTGGCTCGAAACCGTGACAAATCTGAAAAAGATTTTTGGTGAGACGAGGTCGCTCTTCCTCCGCCGTTTCGACTGTTTTCAAATTCGCCAAAGCCAAAATCAAGACCTTTCGAGTCTTTTGGCACAAATCAACTCATCGTGTGAAAACGCCGAGTTAGATTTGAAGAAAGAAGAGCTAAAGTGCATGATTCTCATCATCTCTTTACGCGACGAATTTTCGGATTTGAAACAGCGATGTCTCCAGCGAATGGAAGAAGCCCGAACTAATGGGAAAAGCATCACCCTACAGGAATTGGGCGAAGAATGCAAAAAGTACCAAATTTTGAAGGAAAGCACATTGGCACTCAGCACAAAACAATACAACGCCAATGCCATTCGAGCCAAACCTCAACAAGTAAAGGACAAGGCCGACTCAACAAAGCACCACGCCAAACCAAAAGCGGTTCCAAAACCGTATGAGAGCAACAGCAAATTGCCAACCCGTCCATGCCCATCATGCGGGAACAAAAACCACTGGCGCTCCGATTGTTGGCACAAAGATGCCAAATGCCCAAAATGCGGTAAAATCGGCCATCTCGGCAAAGTTTGCCGAAGCAATTCTTCAATTCGCCACATCCAAACGGTGAATACAACTGAAAGGCATGCACAAATCAACACAGTCATCATCGACTTAAATTGCATGGAAATCAATGCAGACCATCCAAAATGGTGGAAAATACCAATCAAAGTGAATGGCTCAGATTATCCAATGCATGTTGATTCCGGCGCACAAATCACATTGTTCACAATCCAAACATGGATTCAAATGGGCAAACCGCCTTTGATGTCAGCACTTATTCGCGTCAAAAATTGCAATGACCAGACATTTGCAATTAAAGGACAATTCATGTGCGAAGTGCAATACATGGACCGTCCACCAATGAAATTGTTGGCATATGTGAGCCCCGAAATTAGCCATAATTTATTGGGCATGCCATGGATTGAAGCTTTGGAGGTGATCCCAAAAGAGATTATGTACCCAAATCTTCATCCCAAAAACAATACAATTTCAACGAAAGTTAACCAAATCAAAGACACGGAGACATTAATTTCGGCGCTCAAATCAACACATTCCGATGTCTTCAGCCCAGAATTAGGTCACTGCACCAAATTCAAGGCCAATCTCATTCTGAAAAACGGTGCAAAGCCTATCTATTGCAAGGCAAGACCAGTTCCACATGGCGCTTTGGACGACGTAAATGCCGAAATCGATCGTCTACTGCAAATGGAGGCAATCAAGCCCATCGAATTTAGCCACTGGGCCGCGCCAATTCTGGCAGTTAAAAAGAGGAATGGCAAAACACGCGTGTGTATCGATTTTTCCACTGGATTAAACGACGCACTTGAGCTACACCGCCATCCGCTGCCACGTCCTGACGACATTTACAATGCAATCGCCGGGTCTAAATATTTCTCGCGCCTCGATTTGCGCGACGCTTATCTGCAATTGGAATTGTCTGATGAGTCTAAAAAGCTGTGTACAATCAACACACACCGCGGACTCTTACAATGCCAGCGTTTACCATTCGGCGTAAAATCAGCGCCCGCAATTTTTCAAAGTTTGATGGACAAAATCATCACACCAATCAATGGCGCATTCGTCTATCTCGATGATGTGATAATCGCCAACACGACACTCGATCAGCACGTCAAAACAATTTCCAAAGTTTTCGACAAAATCAAACAATTCGGTCTAAGAATCCAACTGGAAAAGTGCAGTTTTCTTCAAAAAGAAACGGTTTTTCTTGGCCATATTATTTCTGAAAATAGTATACGCCCGGACCCATCAAGAGCCGAGGCTATTCGAAAAATGCCAGCGCCACACGATAAGTCGACTCTTCGGTCCTTCCTTGGAGCGCTCACTTATTACGGCAAATTCATCAAACAAATGCGCGAAATAAGAAGCCCATTGGATGAATTGCTCAAAAAGGATATGCCGTGGAATTGGGAAAGTGATCAACAAAAATCCTTCGAGAAAGCTAAAGAAATTATGCTTTCGGATTTATTGCTGACGCATTTCGACCCCAAATTGCCGATCATTGTGGCCGCTGATGCATCAAAAGGAGGAATTGGTGCCACAATCAGCCATCAATTTCCCGACAAAAGTGAACGTGTCATTGAACACGCATCATGCACTTTCTCGGCTGCTCAACAAAATTACAGCCAAATCGAAAAGGAGGCTTTAGGATTGGTATTTGCGGTACAAAAATTTCACCGCATGCTCTACGGCAGGAAATTCACTCTTCTGACCGATCACAAGCCCCTACTGGCAATCTTCGGATCAACAAAAGGCATCCCAATTTATTCAGCCAGCCGACTTCAACGCTGGGCGTTAATTTTGTCAAATTATGAATTCGACATTAAATACGTCAACACAAAAGCATTCGGAAATGCCGACGTACTTTCGAGGCTCATCGCTAATTACCCGAGGCCATCGGAAGACATTCTCATCGCAAACATCTGCAATGACACTGATTGCTGTGTAAATTTTGTTTTTGAGGCCAAAATAGAGCAACTTCCGATCACCGCCAAAATAATAGCGGAGGAAACAGCAAAAGACGAAATTCTACAACAAATCAGTGCCTTTACCAAACAAGGATGGCCACAAAAGCTGAACGACATTCAATTGTCTCCTTTTCTTCCAAAAAAGGCACAAATTTCCGAAATCGAAGGATGCCTCGCCTACGGTGAACGAATTATAATTCCTTCGACACTCCGGAACAACATCCTCAAATCATTGCATTTCGCGCATCCCGGCATTGTGCGAATGAAAGCCATTGCCAGGAACCACGTTTACTGGCCCGGAATTGACTCAGAAATCGAACGAGTGGTGAAACAATGCGAGGAATGTCACTCAGCAGCCAAAAATCCTACAAAGGCGAACCTTCAGCCATGGAAAGCAGCAAGCGGAGTTTTTGAGCGAATCCACATTGATTTCGCCGGCCCGTGTGCTGATGGCCAAACATACCTGGTATTGGTCGACGCCTACTCAAAATGGCCAGAAGTATGGCAAATGGAAAGAACATCCAGCCAACTCACCATTTCAATGCTCAAATCATTCGTGCATCGGCTCGGAATTCCCAAAGAAATTGTCTCCGACAACGGAAGCCAATTTCGATCCGCCGAATTTGCACAATTCTGCAAAGAATTCGACATAAAGCACACCTTCACGCCGCCGTTCCACCCAATGTCGAATGGGGCAGCTGAACGGTTTGTCGACATTTTTAAAAGGTCAATGAAAAAGTGCCGTCAAGAGGGCAAAGATTGGCTTCAAAAAGTGCTTTTGCCGTATCGCACGACACCAAACACGGCACTCAACGGTCATTCGCCAGACGAACTTTTCCTTGGCCGCCGCATGCGCACAAGAATCGCACTTGTCCATCCGGAAAAACAAAAGCCCCAACCACCAAATTTGGAAAATTTTCAACAATTCCAAGGGCAGTACATCAAAAAGATGGAAAACCAATTCAACACAAAACATGGAGCAAAATCAGCCATTTTCCAAAATGAGGAACCAATTTATTTTTGGAATTTGAAATACAATAAAGCCACTTGGCTTCCGGGAAAAATTATTGAGAAATTGGGCTCCTCTCCGACGTATCGCATTTTGGCACCGACGCTTGGCCGAGCCATTCATCGTCATGCCAACCAAATCAGACGGCGTTACCCAATTGAATTGGACGACAATGATCAAGTTGAAGAAAATGATCAGACACAGGCACAAAATCCGCCGCACTCGCCGATCGCGCACAAACCGCAGACGAATCGCCAGCAAACGCCCGCCGCTGAGCCCGTGCATTTGCGCCGATCAGGAAGAGCCAGGCAAGCACCACAACGACTGGACATGAATCCGACAAAGCCAAAATACGGCTTAATCCGATCTTAAATTCCAAATCGAGGGACAATCGACTTAAGGAGGGAGGTGTTGGAAAGGGATCAAAGATCACTCTTCATCATTGTCATCGACTGTTCTCTCTCCCCCTTTCTCTGTCACACACTATTTCCATTGTCTCTCTCCCTGCCTATCTCTTCCACATTTCTCTGACCCAACGTCTTTATAAGTGTGTCCATTCCCTCACTTATTGCGCTCCGCTCCATTCATTCGCATTGGACATTTATTTATTATTGTGTTCTCCTTCATCACTGCTCTCCTCCGACATCATCAATTTGTGGATTTATTTTTATTTGTGTTTATTAATAAATTGTTGAGACACAACACTTAATAAAAAATGTTAATTTAAAATTAAGTACTGAAATTAAAATAAAAAATAATCAAAAAAATCAAACATAATCATCCTTTAAAAAAGAATAAAACCAATAAAAAAGAAAAAATCAATATCAATTTTATTTTAAAAAAATTTAAAAAAATTTTAATTTTACAGCTTTTTAAAACAATTTACAAGAAAAATTTGATGTAAATTGTAAAAAAAATAAAAATGGTACAGCCATAAAAATATGCGATTAAAATTATAAAAATGCAATACAAGTGGTATAAATTGATTTAATGCTCCATAAAGCACTATTATTTCAATTATCTAATTCTGAAAATAATTTGAAAAACACTCAAAACGAGGAGCGGCCAAAAATTGACGGTTGAGAGCAAGAAAATGATTATAAAATTATTAAACTTGTTATTTAACCGAAATAATAAAAATTCGTTTATTAAAATGGCGTAAAAATTTTGAATATATTTAATAAAATGATTTCTTATTATTTAATCCTAACGAATATATGAAATACTTTTAAAGTTAGTTAATTTATTTTTTTATTTTATCTTAAGAGAAAATAAGTTATAAAACATTAATGAGAAATCATATTTAAGTTATTAATATATTACCGATATTACTCGAAACATGGAAAAAATTAAATATAAAATAAATTATTTCTTTTTTAATAATTTTTGAATTTAAAAAACTTGAGTCAAAAAATATAATTTATTAAGCAAGTATCGTAAAAGACTTACATGACATGTGATAAAAAAAACCAGCACTTTAATTTTAAGTAAAAAATTTTTCATAATTTTGTATTATATGCTAATTATAATTTAAAACAATATTATTTTAAATGAAACCGAACATTCAATTAAATTTCTATTATTAAATGTATGAATTAATTTTATTACCATATAGGTTTAATTCACACTTAAATAAATATTAAAAAACAATTAATTATTTACTTTATTATTTTTATTTAAAATTATGAATAATTAAGAGTATATGAATAATTTTAAAATTTTCATTAAATAATTATTTTTTCTTTATTGTTGATTGAATTATATTAATATTTTTATTTATATGCAAATTCTAGGGCCATCATATATTATAAGCAACATTTATGCATTGTTTTTCTATTAAATCTTTTATAATTTAGATTTATTATTACAAAATAATTGATAAATTAATCCCTGCTTTAATTATCTGTATAATTTCATTTTATAATCGCATAGTAATTAAAAATTATTTTTACATATGATGACAACCCCAGGCGAACATTTATTTTAATTTTACAAAAATTTTGTTTAAAATAAATTTTACTAAAATGTGAAAAAAATTTAAAAAAAAGTTGTCAGAGAAAATTATAATTTTCTAAAATTTTTATTCTTTAGTTTAGTTTATCTGAATAAGTCGGTTAATTTTATAAGTTTTTTAAAATTGCTTTTAATAACTAATATAAAGAAATTATTATTTGCTGTAAATTATTTTATTTATAAATTTTAATTTGCTTATCTTATTAAATTATTATTTCAAATCAATGTTTTTTATAATATATATTTATGTTGTTTCTTATTTCTTTTGGCTAAGTTATTCATTATTTTGCATAATATTTTTTTTTGGTTAATTTTTTTGAAGAAAATAAATCTATAAATTTGGCTATTAATAATATTTCCCATTTTTGTAATTCTTATCTTTTGTTGTTTAAATTGAATATATAAGTTACTTTATATTTTCTTGATCTTGGCCAATAAAAGCTACGATGCTGTTGTTGCTATTTAGTTAATATTAATTTGCATTTCTACTTTTATGTATTTTGCAGTAAAATAGTTATTATGCATTAAATTATTGGCAATTGGTAAAACTTTCCGTAAATAGTTGCTCAAATCTTGTCTTTTGTTACCGTTGAAATTTTGAATGCATAATTTTTTAATGTTCATTAATGTTTTATAATTTAAATTTCATTGTGAATTTATAATAATTATTAATATTCATTTTTTCTTTAAATTTTATTTTTTTTCATGTGATGTTTTTAGGCTATCGTTTAATAGTTATTAAAAAAGAAGAATATGCTATTTATTTTCTTTTATATTATATTAATAAAAAAATATTGATTAGATTTTTTGCAACATATTAAATAATTAATTGGCTAGATTAGAAAATTCCGCAAAGTTTCATATTTTTAGAAATAAATATATTATTCTCGCCTTTTTATTAGATAAAAATATTGTGTTATGTGTTGGTAGAAATATGTCAATATGTTCATTAACTGTTAATTAAAACTACTAATTATTAGCTAAAATAAATTGTAATCTAAAAAATTAAATTCATAAAATTTAAAGTAAATAACTAAAATTTGTTTTTTTCGATTCATTCATTTAAAATTTATTCTGCAAAATATAGAAAGAAATGTTATCATTGTAATTTTTTTTTTTCATAATTTAAAATAAATTTCTTTATTTCACTTTTAACTATCTGCTATATGCATATTCGAAATTAATTGTTTTTAATTACGAAAGATGAAATATAAAAATAAAGATACTAAATAAGTATTTCTACTAATAGAAAATATTAATTATAAAATAAAATAATATTTATTACAAAATTTGAAAATATAATAAAAAAAATTGTTTAAATTTAGTCTTTTAATATAATTGTTTTTAGCTGTTGGACTAATCAAAATGTTTTATCTTTTAACATAAAAGACTGAATCTGAGTTTTCGGAACTGAATATAAAATTAAATGAATAAATTTTATAAAAATAAATATTACAGAACAAGATTAAAACAGTTTTAAATATCTCTAAAAAAGCATAATATTTTGTTAAAGAAAAAATATAAATTTGAATATTATTTTTTTTACTAGTATTAAAAAAATGAATTAACTTATTAGATGAAAAATAAAAGTTCATATTTAAATTAAATGAATTATTTTCTGACTTCTCTTTAAATATTTTCAAATAAAAATTTTTAATTTGCCATTTGAAATATTTGTGGCTATCTATATTTCTAGGTTTTTGAAAAATTTAAATTTTTATGCTAATTTTAAAAAGATCTAAAAATAAATATAACAGCATTTAAAAATTGAAAATATAAAATCAATTAATAAATTCAGTTGTTAATGGTCAATTAACTCAATCAGCATAGAATAAAATTAAAGTTTTGGACATTGTTTTGAATACTGGAATTTATTACAAGCATATTTTTACGTGAAAAATATTTAAAAGGAAATAAAATACCTTTAGAACAATTTAATTAATTTATCTAAATTTAAGTTAATAAAAATAAATAAATTTTTATGTTATTTAAACAAAATTAATATATTACTAAAAATGTAAATATAGCAGGGACTACAAAGTCACAAACAAGGTCTCCAATAAACAAGCAATTTATTTAAAATAGTTAAATCAATAAAAACAATATTAAATTACAATAATTTATTTTAATAAAAATGATATCACGAAAATTAACATTATCAAAAAAACTAAAAAGCGATTTTTTATATCTGTTTCCCAAAAAATAATGATCCTACATTATTTCAAATAAACAATATATTTGGCATGATAGCAAAGCTTAGATGGCTTTGTGAAAATTAAAATCCATTTAAAGAGGTTAATAAAAATTATCTTACACATTAACTAACTGCAAATATTGCAATATTATTGGCAATTAACTACAATTATAATTTACACCAAAATAAATTTAAAAAATTGTACAAACAAATTCAAAGTTTTTCCTGTACAAAAACCAATTAATCAAATAAATATAAACAAATGACATCTTATAAAATTAAATAATTAAATGAACGTAAAATTTTTTTAATAAATTCATTTAAAAAATACGCAAAAATAATTCATTCAATTATGACAGGGATAAATATTTAATTGAATGTGGAAGAATTTGATTTATGTTCTTACCTACGATTTTTTCACTTAATATTAAAAAAAACAAATATTTTTTCTTGTACAAAATCAAAATGCACGAAAAATAGAATACATAATATGAAATACAATTCCATTTTAAACCTGACTTATTTAATGTTATTTAATATTCCACATAAAAAAAATAAAAAAATCTATGAAAAGGATTGTATTTCATATAAAATAAACATAAATCAAAATATTTTTTTATAATAAAATATTCTCTGAACCTTTGTTATTTTCTATTATTTATTTTGACTGAATTATATTTCAGCTTATAACGATTTTTTTTTTTTATTATTTTTTATTGTATTATTTGTTTTTTATTGATTGCAATAATTTTTTATACTCGACCCGTCACATAGAATTTTGGTTTTGAGAATGCCTTTAATTAAGTTTGTTTAATTTTGTTATAAAAATTTTATATCTTTTTATTTAGTGAAAGGTTCGCAGCTTGCATATATTTTTGGTAAAAGACCCGTCACTTAAAATTATTTTGTTTTCTTCATATTTTTTATTTGTTTTTGAATTTATAAATTGCTTACATATTCTTAAATTGCTGATATATTCTATCTTTAAATTTAAATGTTAAATATTAAATTAAAAACTTTTTAATACCATTGTTTTTTAACAATTCATTAATTATTCAGTAATATAGAATATTTTATACCAATAAGGGATGTATATATATAATATATATTTATTTGCTCGCATGTGTAATTGTGTATTTAAAGTTTTCTATTTTATATGATAAGTTTCTTATTTTATAATTTTTTATATTTTTTTGCTATTTAAATTTAAATAGTGAACAAAGGAATGGGGGAAGACAGGCGGGATCGATAGGTGCCCTCGGGAAAAATTTTAACTTTGATTATAATTTTTTAAAGATTTTGTCTAAAAATTCTCTCCAAAAAAGAATATTTATGTTTTTTATTCTTAATATACAAATAAAATACAAATAAATTAGAAAAAAAACAAAGCAATTAAAAACTTTTAATTATAAAAAGGGCGCAGCATCACCAAAAAGTTTTTATAGAAAAAATCTCTTTTTCTGAAAAATTCTTAGATTTTAATAAATAATAAAAAACTTTCAGAAGAGACGACAAATGGAAAATGGCGGTGGGGGAGGAATGAATGTACCCTTTTCATTATTATAGGCCTGAATATAATACACATTTATAAAAATGAAAATTATTGCCCTTCTCGCTGATGCTTTTTGGTAAAACACATTTTTAATTTCAATTAATTTTTGATTAGGAATTAAAATTATTCAAATTTAATATTTTCATTAAATTATTAACAAAATCAAAATTAAAAATATTTAAATAAAATTAAAATTAATGGTGAAAATTAAATCCGATACTGAGAAATTTTTGAAAAAAAAACCTAAACAATTCACTATTATCAATTATTTGCTTATCGTGCGTTCTTCATTTGAGCACAAGTATAAAAAAAACGAGATAATGTTTTAAAAAAGAAATGAAAAACATAACAATAACAAAGATCATTTTTTGATTAAAAAACAATTTTTATAAATTGGACTAAAGTAAGATGGAAAAAAATAAAATAATAATTTGTTTATAGAAGGAAAACAAATCATTTTGCCAAATATCAATAAAGTAATTTTTATTGGCAATTCTATTAAAAATATGCAAATACTACATTAGATAAACGGTATTATATAAAAAAAAATGTTAACCAAAAGATCAATAATAAATTTATTGGCAATTATATTTTACATTATGCTAATATTTTATCCAATCCCTTTTTAAAAAATTCGATTTTGTGTGCTTTTTTATGTTAAATTCGACACAAATGTTCTTAGTCGAACTGAAAATATCCAAATCACTTAAAAACTACTTTTTATCGTGTAGAGCATAGTCGTTTTTAGAATACTCACAGTTCCATATGTTCTATTGTTAGTTAATTCATCGGAGGTGAATCGATGGACGTCAACAATTGAACAGCTTAAAGCAATATGATCACTAGGTCTCTAATTTTTAGGGTTTAGCCTAATAAAATAATTTTAAAAAAGTTCATGGTTATAAGCAAAATTAAAAAGAAAATAATTTTTTTACCTCTTATGCAAAATGTTAATAAGAAAATATAATTCTAATCATCTGCATAATTAAATGCAAATTTAAACAGAAAAAATCCATATAATGAACCTCTAAGCGAATAATATATAAAAATTTTATTAAAAATAAAATAGATGTTTTATACATGAAAAAAAAGTAAAATTAAAATAATTAAAAACAATTAATTAAGAGTAAATTTAGTTCTACATGAAAATAAATATGCAACATATATATATTCTACAATAAAAAGATAGACAAATAGGTATGAAACAACAGACAAAATTATTAATATATATTCATACATAATTAAATTCTCGGATAACATACATTTTGTTTTTAATTAAATATTTTATAACATTAAAAAACAAAAAATTTAAAACCAAAAAAAAAAGTATTTATAAATACGAAATAAAGAATTTTTACATATAGATGAAATTATGATAACAATTTAATTAAAAAACATAAAAATTATTAATGAATAAAATGAAACATGGTAAAATAAATATAATAAATAAAAATAATTATTTATATTTAAAAATATATATTTTAGTGATCTTATATTCAAATTAAACCAAAAAGTTTTGAAAAGAAAGAAAAAAACAAAATAATAAATAATCTTTTTTAAATATCACTATTAAAAAAATTCTCAATTAAAATTTTCATTTAATTTAACAAGAACATATAACAAAAACCTATTTTATTATTTTATTTTTTATAATATTTAAGCTAATTACACAAAATAAAAGAATGCACTGAAGCCATTTGATTTTAGCCATTGTTCGCAGATAAGAAAATAAAAATAAATAAATCCAAAAGATGGACCAAATGTTTATGATTTAAACAGTCATTCAGTCAAAATGGCGACCAATTAATTAATTGTCAACAAACTTATTTATTATTTTAAATATTATAATTAAGCTAAAAAAACATTGTCAATTTTGATAACTCTAAATGGCTGGATATCAATAAAGTTTAATCAAAATCTTAGTGCAAATGTTTCATTTTGAAGAAAAGAGAGGAACTGTAAAAAACAAAATCTTTTCTTAATCAGTTAATATTATGAGAAAATATTTTACTTTGGTTTTAAATATAAAAAACGATTCAACATTTAAAAATATTGGAATTTTTTAATATTTAATTTAAAAATGAATCTTTAATGGACTTATGCAAAAATTGATAAAAAAAATTTATATTTACAAAAATATTTTAAATTTACACGAATAAACAATATAAATATACGAAATTGACGAACAAAACACTTTGTCAAATCAAATTATTCTACAGCATTCGCGCCATGAGAATAAAAAATGAAATATAAAAATAAAGATACTAAATAAGTATTTCTACTAATAAAAAATATTAATTATAAAATAAAATAATATTTATTACAAAATTTGAAAATATAATTAAAAAAAATTGTTTAAATTTCTCTTTTAATATAAATTGTTTTTATAAATATTACAGAACAAGTTTAAAACAGTTTTAAATATCTCTAAAAAAGCATAATATTTTGTTAAAGAAAAAATATAAATTTGAATATTATTTTTTTTACTAGTATTAAAAAAATGAATTAACTTATTAGATGAAAAATAAAAGTTCATATTTAAATTAAATGAATTATTTTCTGACTTCTCTTTAAATATTTTCAAATAAAAATTTTTAATTTGCCATTTGAAATATTTGTGGCTATCTATATTTCTAGGTTTTTGAAAAATTTCAATTTTTATTCTAATTTTAAAAAGGTCTAAAAATAAATATAACAGCATTTAAAAATTGAAAAATAAATTCAATTAATAAATTCAGTTGTTAATGGTCAATTAACTCAATCAGCATAGAATAAAATTAAACTTTTGGACATTGTTTTGAATACTGGAATTTATTACAAGCATATTTTTACGTGAAAAATATTTAAAAGGAAATAAAATACCTTTAAAACAATTTAATTAATTTATCTAAATTATAAGTTAATAAAAATAAATAAATTTTTATGTTATTTAAACAAAATTAATATATTACTAAAAATGTAAATATAGCAGGGACTACAAAGTCACAAACAAGGTCTCCAATAAACAAGCAATTTATTTAAAATAGTTAAATCAATAAAAACAATATTAAATTATCAACAATAGAATAATTTATTTTAATAAAAATGATATCACGAAAATTAACATTATCAAAAAAACTAAAAAGCGATTTTTTATATCTGTTTCCCAAAAAATAATGATCCTACATTATTTCAAATAAACAATATATTTGGCATGATAGCAAAGCTTAGATGGCTTTGTGAAAATTAAAATCCATTTAAAGAGGTTAATAAAAATTATCTTACACATTAACTAACTGCAAATATTGCAATATTATTGGCAATTAACTACAATTATAATTTACACCAAAATAAATTTAAAAAATTGTACAAACAAATTCAAAGTTTTTCCTGTACAAAAACCAATTAATCAAATAAATATAAACAAATGACATCTTATAAAATTAAATAATTAAATGAACGTAAAATTTTTTTAATAAATTCATTTAAAAAATACGCAAAAATAATTCATTCAATTATGACAGGGATAAATATTTAATTGAATGTGGAAGAATTTGATTTATGTTCTTACCTACGATTTTTTCACTTAATATTAAAAAAAACAAATATTTTTTCTTGTACAAAATCAAAATGCACGAAAAATAGAATACATAATATGAATTACAATTCCATTTTAAACCTGACTTATTTAATGTTATTTAATATTCCACATAAAAAAAATAAAAAAATCTATGAAAAGGATTGTATTTCATATAAAATAAACATAAATCAAAATATTTTTTTATAATAAAATATTCTCTGAACCTTTGTTATTTTCTATTATTTATTTTGACTGAATTATATTTCAGCTTATAACGATTATTTTTTTTTTATTATTTTTTATTGTATTATTTGTTTTTTATTGATTGCAATAATTTTTTATACTCGACCCGTCACATAGAATTTTGGTTTTGAGAATGCCTTTAATTAAGTTTGTTTAATTTTGTTATAAAAATTTTATATCTTTTTATTTAGTGAAAGGTTCGCAGCTTGCATATATTTTTGGTAAAATAATGTTTTGTTTTTTATTTATTTTTATAAGATTAGAAGTTATTAATTATTTTAGGATTTTGTCACTAAAAATCCCACGCCGAATGATAATTTTTTTTATTGATTTAAAAACATTTTTTAAGCAATAAATATATATTGAGGTTTTATTAATCCAAATTTATTTTTAATCTATTCTTTTCAATTTTCCCTTATGTCATATATAGAAAAACTTCATGGTATTTTTGCTTACAAATAAATCTAATTTAAATCAATTTCTTATTAAGCAACTAATTATTTTAATGTTTTATTTGCGTTTAGGATTTAATTTATACCTTGGTAGCAAACTCATTTGCTCATAAATTTGGCTTCTAAATAAAATTAATGGTTATTTTTTGTCAAAATAATTAGAAAACTTGGAGTACACTTAAAAAATAAGTTTTTATTTGTTTATATATTAGTTTGATATTTACTTTTAAAAAATCTCTTGATAAACCTAAATGCTTTGGTAAATATTTTTGGTTTTTTCATCAATTTTAGAGTTTTTATCAATTTTTCTTTTACCTATTTTTTATTTTATCAAAATTAACAATTCTTTCTGTTAACTTTTTAATATTATACTTTAATTTCTTTTATCGTTTGTTATGTTTTTTAAAGGACTTTTTTTATTGATTATTTTTTTTTATTTTTTGGATAAGCAATTTTCCTGATTTTTTATTTCTTTTTGGAGCGTAATTCTATGTCTTTTTCTGGGCAATCTGTCCCGAACGAAGATTAACAGATTAAGCTTGAATTTTTGGTTCAAATTATACTTTCTTTGCGTAATGAATAATTTAATAGTAATTTTTTTCTTATTGTATATATTTTAAATAATTCTCTTGGTCTTTGTTCACCTATTATGTACCGTAGGTGTGGGCCTGTTAAATTTGCATTTATTAGTTATGTTTAATGCAATTCAAATAAATTTTTATTTGGGTATTTAGTTTTTATTTTATTTAAAATTATTTTGTTTTCTTGCATATTTTTTATTTGTTTTTGAATTTATAAATTGCTTATATATTCTTAAATTGCTCATATATTCTATCTTTAAATTTAAATGTTAATTATTAAAATAAAAACTTTTTAATACCATTGTTTTTTAACAATTCATTAATTATTCAGTAATATAGAATATTTTATACCAATAAGGGATGTATATATAATATATTTATTTGCTCGCATGTGTAATTATGTATTTAAAGTTTTCTATTTTATATGATAAGTTTCTTAAAGATTTTGTCTAAAAATTCTCTCCAAAAAAGAATATTTATGTTTTTTATTCTTAACACACAAATAAAATACAAATAAATTAAAAAAAAACAAAGCAATTAAAAACTTTTAATTATAAAAAGGGCGCAGCATCACCAAAAAGTTTTTATAGAAAAAATCTCTTTTTCTGAAAAATTCTTAGATTTTGATAAATAATAAAAACTTTCAGAAGAGACGACAAATGGAAAATGGCGGGTGGGGGAGGAATGAATGTACCCTTTTCATTATTATAGGCCTGAATATAATACACATTTATAAAAATGAAAATTATTGCCCTTCTCGCTGATGCTTTTTGGTAAAACACATTTTTAATTATTTAAATAAAATTAAAATTAATGGTGAAAATTAAATCCGATACTGAGAAATTTTTGAAAAAAAAACCTAAACAATTCACTATTATCAATTATTTGCTTATCGTGCGTTCTTCATTTGAGCACAAGTATAAAAAAAACGAGATAATGTAAAATTAAAAAAGAAATGAAAAACATAACAATAACAAAGATCATTTTTTGATTAAAAAACAATTTTTATAAATTGGACTAAAGTAAGATGGAAAAAAATAAAATAATAATTTGTTTATAGAAGGAAAACAAATCATTTTGCCAAATATCAATAAAGTAATTTTTATTGGCAATTCTATTAAAAATATGCAAATACTACATTAGATAAACGGTATTATATAAAAAAAAATGTTAACCAAAAGATCAATAATAAATTTATTGGCAATTATATTTTACATTATGCTAATATTTTATCCAATCCCTTTTTAAAAAATTCGATTTTGTGTGCTTTTTTATGTTAAATTCGACACAAATGTTCTTAGTCGAACTGAAAATATCCAAATCACTTAAAAACTACTTTTTATCGTGTAGAGCATAGTCGTTTTTAGAATACTCACAGTTTAAATTGTTTTTTTTTTTGGTAGTTGTTAAGCTACTTTTCCAGTTCTTAGTGCCTTTTTCCAGTTTTTTATTTTAGAGCCTTAAAATTTTTAAAAACCTACTTTACCTATTTTGGCGTTTTGCCCTAATTATGAAAAATACAATCTTAAGAATCGACTTAAAATTTTTTTTCAAACCCCTAAGAAGCGACAAGAAAATTTTCAAAAATCCACTCCTAAGAAATGAAAATTTACTTAAATGAATTTGTTGACGAAAATTTTTGGGGTACAAGGGGGGGGGGGGGGCGGGCCCGGCGGTGCCTATCCGCACCGCCGGGGAAATTTTAAAATTTGTGTGTGATTTGTTAACAGATTTACACCAAAAAAATAATAAAGTTTTGCGATTTTGGCTCAATTTTTTAAGAGAATAAAGGATTTTTATGGGCGGTGTGAAAATTTTTATAGATTATTTTTACATTCATATTAAGTAATTTTCCACAAAAAATTGTTATGTTAGATCTAATTTTGAATATTTTAGTTAGATTTTATGGTACTTGTCTAGTTTACGTGGTACTTTTAACATACATTTAAAAAAATTTTTAAAATTTTTTAGAAGTTAATGAAAATAAATTTTAAAGCGTTTTTGAGGTCGCTAATCACGAATCCGGGCTCAGACCAGCGCTACCGTTCATCACATGAGCTGTACAGTGACAAAGAAATGACAGGCTTACTGTACCAATAATATCCTCATTGGCAAAATGCCCATAGGGGTACCACCCATACAATTTTTTGAATTACACATGTATACTCTTAATAATGAGTTTAAGTAATCTTTTATTGCAGGTTAGAAGAATTAAGCTCATTTTCATGTATTTCAATCCTGTTCGTCCCAAAAACACGAAATTCGAAAATTTTGCATTTTCAACTTTTTGTTAGAGTTCGGGTCAGGGGCACGGAATTGGCAAAAATGGATGCTATATTAATTAAATGTGTTTTATTACTTGGGTTATCTTAACCAGTTTATATTTTATTATTTATTATTTTTCTGTTTTTCGTGTTTATTAAGATTTTTGACTAGGTACATATATATTATATATTCATTCATTCAAATTGATTCAAGCTTTGTAACAATTTGGTTTTAATTTGTTTGAGATAACTATATTTCTCTTTAATAGTTTAAAGGATTAAAAAATTAGTACAATTTTGGGATTCTTTTCTCTTTTTTTAGTTTTTAGTAGTCTTTGCATATATGTAATAAAATAATATTTGATAAATAAACAGTAATGTTTATTAATCATTAATTCTAGTAAACATCTTTATTATTTTAATTTATTTATTGAAAATTTTTTAAAAATAATATTATATAAACTTTATTATTTTTTATTTTTGATTGTTTTATAATTTGAAATAAAATAAAAAATTCTTCTCATTTGTATCTCGTTCAATAACTTTCTTAATCTGGATATTCTTTAATGAATACCTTTTTTTGTTTTAAGATAATTTTTATCACCGAATTTAATTATTATTGAATTGAGCAATTGGCATAACACTAATTATTGCATGCTTTTAAAATTCAATTAATTTTTTAAATGACTAAGATGGAGCTAATATTTAAGAAGAATTAGGAGTTTTTGGTGGTGCCGATAGGCGCCGCCGAAGAAAAATAAATTTTCAGAATTTTTATCGATTTTTGTTAAAAAATAGCCAATTTTTTGACATTTCCTCTTTTCCCATTCGCTAGCTTCCCCCCCCCCCCCTTTTTTATGTATGTTAAAAAAACTACATATTATAAATATATATAAATCGATTACGTTAAAGTCCATAACCTTTTTAAGATTTCATTATTCGTCGCCGAATAGCCATGAATGGCTGAACAAATTAATGAACTACAAAGTTTATCAACAATTAAAAATAAAAAGCATAATATTTCTATTTATTTATTATTGATTAAATACATTTAAACAAAAAACATATGACATTTTAATTAAAAGATAGCTATAATAAAATAGAAAAATCAATTTATTTCAAAATAACATTTTTTCCAAATATTTTTTTTTTCTGTTGAAGAGCTATTTGATTATTAAATCTTAATCAGAAACAAAAATTCAATAAAGATATTTAAAAACCTTTAAAATTCAAATATTATTTGTTATTATAAAATTCGTTTTTAAATATTGCATGCTTATAATTTCTTTTGGTTTTTTTTCTTTATATATATTTGATATCTCTATTTTATTTAATCATTAATGACATCATTGTCTTCAAAGCAAGCAAATTAGTCTAAATTATTTATGTTCAAGACGTTGTCGATCTTCTAATTTTTGGACACTTTGTCAATAAGTATTTTTCATTTATAGAATGTTATACTGGTCATAAACATATAAATATTCAATTTATGATTTAACTTGTTAACTTAAATAAGTTTGTATGACAGTATCTAGAAATTTTTTAATTATACTCGTTTCCGAAAATGCAATTGACGTAAACATCTGACTGGCATGAAATTGACCCATATTTTATGAATTTTGTTGGATTTTCGATGTTTAATTATAATTAAATAAATAATTCATAACTGACAAATTGATACTTTAAGCATTTTAATTTTTTTTATTGTCGACAGCTCATCTGAATCAATGATATGACCAATATATATTTTTCAATTTGAAATTATTTTATACTCCTAATTTGACAACTTACAACATTACTTTGTGTTTTATTTTCAAATAACTTTATCTTTATAATTACTATATTTTATCATTTTTCTTATTCTAAAATATTTAATATTATAATCACTTTTTTCTCATTTTATTCTCATGCCTCGTTCTTCTCCTAGGATACACTTTGTTTTGAAGTGCTTTTATTATTTTATTGTGTATAATATTTTTTTTTTTTTGCCTTTTGAAACTTATTATTCGATAATTTATATATCTCTAATCAATATTTTCTAATTTTAATCTCTTTCTCAGGCTTTAATGTTTTGGATTTTGCTAGTATTTTATGAGTCCATCATTGAATCAAAATGATATGTATTTATTTGTTTAGACTTATAAATGTTATTCTCATTTATTTTTAGTTTACCTTATATTACCTGTATTGGTTTAATGAAAAATTCTATTAAGAATATTTTTGTAATAAATTTTATTTATCCAAAAACGGTAGAATTTTAGGAATTGTTTGCCATTTTTAGGAGATTAATAGAAATTAAAAATACAACTAATTTTAAATATTGAGGTTAAAATTTTTTAAGGTAGTCTTTAACAAAATGGTTAAAATGAAATTATTTTCGAAAAAATGATTAGAGAAAATTACGGAAGTTTAATTGTTTTAAAAAACTTTTTGCTACCAATAGTGATACTATTAGGTTTTCTAGTTTATTTTAATGAATTATGACCATTTAAATCTAAATTTCCAATTAATTCATTTTCTATTTTATTATTAATTACAAATCAATATATATAATGTTCACATTTTATTGAAATCAATCATATAAAAAAAAACAATCAAAAAATACTAATTTCTTTTCAAATAATTTTTTTTTGTTTCAGGAGAGGTTATATTGGAAATTTCACAATCACCTTAACACTATCCTTTGTTATAGCGTTTTTATGCACATTATAATGTATAAAAACGGATAAATACAATCCGGAATCCGGTTACGGATCCGGCAATTTGAAAAATAGGGATTGACCGGATTATGAGAGACCGGATCCAGAATCCGTTACTTTTTGAAAATACCAGTCCGGTCCGGTCCGGCAGATTTGGAAATCTCGGTCTCTAAAATATACTTTCTTCTTTGGTCCGAATTTTTATCAATATTTTTGTTCTTAATTTTTTCATAAAGTTTTGCTTTTAATTTTATATTTAAATTAATAAAACTTAGTGATCAAAAACCGTGTTGTAAAAAAGGTCGTCGAGACTTTTTTGGAGCAACAACAAATGCCGTCAAATTCACGTAGAAATGTCGCCATTATCGCGCCCGAAGAAATAATAGAAATTCCGTTTATTTAAATTTCGATTAAATAAATTGTTAAATATTTATTAATAAATTGTTCTGTTTAGTTAATGCATATTATTATTCTTTGGTTTATTGTAAATTTATTTTTGCTAAATAAATTTTCTTGGTGTAAACACTCTAATTACGGCCGTGGTTTCTGCTTCCTATAAATTATGTAATGCATTTATTTTAAATTATAATTAAATATAAATTCAATAAATTGTTCTTGTATGTGTACAATTAGTATTTTAACTTTTATGTTTTTACTTCTATCTTCATTTAGTCATTGGCGTAAATGAAAAAATTAAATAATCTTTATTTGAAATTAAAAATAAATATTATTGTATTCGTTTTATTCATTTACATTCTCATTGAATCATTTTACTAATAATATTTTATTATATTATGAAGACAAAATATTTTTATTTTATAATTATTACAAATTTTAATCTTGATTTTAATCCTTTAATTATCATTTTTGTTTTTTTATTCATTGTTATTAATGTAAAAAAATAAAAATTTATATTTTTTGTCCATTTTTCTTTTATTAACTCATGTTGCATTAGTTCTTTGATGAAAAGTTTGATGAGTGAGTTTAAAGAAAAAGTTTGATAAAATAAGTAAAAATATTTCAACTAAAAATATGTGTTAAAATTATTTTATAATCTAAAATTATTGCAAGGAATTATTTGAAAATTTAATATATTAATAAGTATTGTATTCTTTTTATTTGTATTTGTGAACAATCAATTAGTCCATAAATTTTTTATTAATGATTTATTTTGTATAAAAGAATAGAAAAAATAAAATTATTACTTTTCTTTTTTGTGTTTGCAATATGCCTTAATAATAGAAAATAAATAAAAATATAATGTATTTTTTAATTTGTATTTTTATTAGAAATTTTTTCATATTTATTTAAAGATTTCTTTTTTTAAAATATAATTTTCGACTAAATAAATATATCTAAAACAAAAATAAAATAAAGCATATTTTCGTGTCAAAATTTCCATTATTTTAATTAATTACTACAAAAGAAAATAATTCATTCAAAGATGCTTGCCTTTTTATTAGTTAACAAAGTTTTAAAAAGTTTACATTATCACCTAGCTCTTAGATTTATAGATAAATTCAAAAATAATATTTTGTAACTTTTTAAATAAATTCGTTTATTTTATTTAAATATTCTATTTACATTTATTATGCTCCTCGCCTAAGTTTTTTTTAAGATTACAGATTTGATTTTTTACATATAAATAAAAACATTAAAAGATAGTGTTTTTGAATTTATTTTCAGGTCTTTCGAGTTTTAAAATAGAATTTAAATAATTTTTGTAATAAATAAACTTTTAAATCTGAAATTTTTTTACCCTTTAAATCATCATTGATTGCAGTGGAAATAAAAAATAAATAAAAATAAACTTTTACATATTTTAAAATTTATTAAAACAAAACCTGAATCAAATTATTTATTAACAATACTGAAATAAAAACGAAAAATCCCAATTAAATAAATTAAAAGGAATATGAATTTTTTTGTAGCCTTTTTTCAAATCTATGCATTTTACTATTTTTTTTTTGTTTTAAAAGCGTTTTTATTGATTACAATAATATTTTCATACATTTTCATAATTTCTCTTATATTATTTATTAATTATATTTTTAGGTTGAGAACTAATTTAAAATATTGGGATATTTTTCATTCATTATATTTTCACTATTTTTTTAATAAAATTGTTATAATTAATTTAAACTATTATTAATTTCAGTTTCATGCTGTTCCAGAGAGTTTTTGGCTGCTTTGCGATAGGGGCGCCTTTTCTTATTAATAAATGCATTTATGGGTAGTACATACATAATATATTAATAAATGTTTTTTATTTCTCTTATCCCCTAATAATGCAAATTATATAATTTTGCTTTTGTTTAATGTTTTCTAAAATAATTTGTATTTGAGTTTTTAAGTTTTTTTTAAAATTTATTTGGTCATTAGCGAAAAAAATAACATTGATTTCTCTTTAATTTATCTAGACATCTAAAATTGTTTTTTAAGTAGTGAATTTTTTGAAATATTAAGTATTTTTTTTTGCTGAATAAATTCAAAATCAATTTGTTTCTTTTAATTATAAATAAACATTTAGAATTAAATTTAGTAGTGTATTGAATATATAATTTTATGAATTCATTATATTATGTGAATTTATAAAACCCTTTTTTTGTTTTATTATTTTGTTGAATTTAATTTTTTATTGCTTTGTTTATTAAAATCAGTTTATTTTCAAAATAATTTTGAACTTTAGGAAAATATAATTTAAAAAATTAAAAATTGTAAAAAAAATTTTCTGATTTACACATCAGAAAACTGTTATTTAAAAATAAAATAATAGTTTTATTTATACAGAAAAGTTTTATTTTTTAAAAATAATCTTCTTGAGTTTAAATAACAAAATTAAAAATATTTTAAAAATATTATAAAATTATTAAAACAAATTTGAGAAATTATAAAAGTAGTTACACACTCCATTTTGTCCGGATTACGGTAGCCCCCCATACCTATGGGATGGCTGCAGGCCAAGTGAGCGCCAGCCATTTGAGCGCCAGCCAAGTGAGCGCGGGCCATCTGAGCGCCAAAATTTTCAGTACTGAAGCCAAAACCTATTGCGCGACTTTTTTCAAGTGCGCGACTTTATGCAAATTATTTTATTGATTTTTTTTTGCCAACCCAAACCTATTGCAGGGGTGCGCGACTTTTTTCTTACTGCGCGACTTTTTTTTGCTGCGCGACTTTATGCAAATTTTTTAATTAATTTTAATTAAATTTTTAATTAATTTTTAAACATCTTAAAGGTCAAACATCTTAAGACACTGAATTTAAATTCATTTAAAATTCATCAAAAATTCCCCGCACCAAGCGGATCCGAACCCCAGAGGGGCGGCCAGGCTGACGCACTAACCACTTGGCCACATTGGCAATGAACAATAAACATTAATTTGCTCTGATAAAGGGAAAATTTGACGTCACCAGCGGGGGAATGGGCGGGAGCGGGCGGCGAGAGGGGGGAGGGGGGTCAAATAAACAAATCAATTTTTTCGTGCCTTGTGATGCCGCCCTCCCTCCCGCACACTCATTATGTAATTTGACACCTTCAGACAATAAACAATTTTTGTTAATTGATTTTTTTTGTCCATTTGATCATTTTCACTTCATTTAATTCACTTTACGAATGGAAAAGCCAATCGATAATCCCCTACCATTTATTTGTGCCAATATTTTTCTTTCTTTGGCATTTGTTCACCCATTTCCCATTATATTTTGCCATTTATTTATTTATGTTCTAGATTGGCATTGTTATGGCACCGTTTTTTGTGCCATTTTGCCCTCAATTTTTTTGTGCCAATGTTTTGCCATCCCCCCTTTTTCCCCCCGTTTATTTCTTGCCAATTGTTGCACCTTTTTGTGCCAAAATTCCTCAATTATTCATTGCCAATTTTTGGCATTGTTTTGCCCCTTTTTTCACATTTTCATTTGCCAATTGTTGCACCTTTTTGTGCCAAAATTCCTCAATTATTCATTGCCAATTTTTGGCATTGTTTTGCCCTCTTTTTTTCACATTTTCCTGCCATTTTTTAATTTTATTTATTCTTGGCATTCTGTTTTTTCAAATTTAAAAATTCATTTAATTCTAGGCGTTCTGTTTTTTTAAATTTAAAAATTATTTCACATCTTGGCATTCTGTTTTTCTCAAATTTAAAAATTATTTTAAATTCTTGGCATTTTGTTTTTTTCAAATTTTCAAATTATTTAAATTCTTGGCGTTCTGTTTTTTTCAAATTTAATAATTATTTTAACTCTTGGCGTTCTGTTTTTTTCAAATTTAATAATTATTTCACATCTTGGCATTCTGTTTTTCTAAAATTTAAAAATTATTTTAAATCCTAGCATTCTGTTTTTTTTCAAATTTAAAAATTATTTCACATCTTGGCATTCTGTTATTTTAAATATAAAAATTAATTAAACTCTTGGCGTTCTATTTTTCAAATTTAAAAATTATTTTTCATTTATTTCAATTCTTGGCATTTTTATTCCCAAATTTATCTTTTTCTTCATTTTTTCTTGTTTTTCATTGATCATAAGTACTTTGGTACTGTCCTTTTGCACCCCATTTTGTTTATTTTGTTGGTTTACTCGGTACTAAACCCTTTTAGGATATTTGTTAAGCCTTTTCAAATATCCTGGGGGCCATCCTTAAACCGAGGAGTCCTGCTCAAAAATTATTTAAACAAGCAGGAAAATGTCATATAAATTATAAGAAAAAAAAACATTCTTTATTTGTTTGTTTTGTTTTTTAGTTTAATCCAACGATAAAAACAATTTAATGAAAGTCACAAAAATTAAACCACTATATAAATTTAATCAATATAACTAATTTAAAAGTATTTTCAAATTAATCGTGACAAACTAAACACAAAGGTCAAATCGTAATATTCATTTTTTAATCTATTTTGATAATTTATAGGAATTTCTTGTGAAAGTTAATTTTTTAAAATCGATTAAAATTAAAATTATTATAAGAAATATATTAAAACAATTCATAGTATTTAAAATAATAACAAATGAGGGCAGGGATAAACTGATTATATTATAATTCAGCTAATAATATAATTTTTATTATGTAGCTTTAATTTTAAAATATATTTGATATAAAACATCAATCAAAACAAAAAAAAAAGAAGTAATAAATGAAAAATACAATTACTATAAGATGTTATTAAAAATAAATTCGTATCGAATATTAAAAATTATATTCAATTAAAACAAGTAAAGAATCGGTGGAAGGAAAGAATATTATATAATAGTTACGTTAACCTAACAAATATATGTCAAAATATAAAATAAAATAAAGGATATTTATTTTGAAAACAATTTTCTTTTCACAGTCAATGCTTGTTGAAATGGGTAATGAGCTAGAATTAAAAAAATACTTATTAATTAGTCATTTACAAATAAACTTAATAAATTTTTAAAAATTCTTAAACAAATAACTCATTGATACAATAATTATGTATATTTCTAAAATTATGAATAGAAAAAATAAAAACAAATCCAGATATTCAATAGAGTGGAATGTTTCAAGAAGAAATACATACAACAGGCATAACAAGAATTTTTGCAAAATAATTTAAGCGCTTAATTAATAAAAATATTAAATAATTTTGCTAAAATAATTCAATTCTTGAATCAATAATTGAAAATATAAATGGATCCATTTTAAAATTTGGAATAAATATTCATTTAAATATTCATTGAATTTAGCAAAAATAATAATAATACTTTTGGCTGAAATAAGAGCCAATTGTTTTCAGAAACTTGAATAAATCAAGGCTAACTTCTGAAATTCATTAAAAAAATTTAAATAATAAAAATTGTTCAAAAGTTTTTATTGTTCTCATTAAAAAAAGTAAAATTTTAATTTAAAAATGTACCTAAATAAAGCTATAATAATGAAGAAAAAACTAAGATAATTATATTTAATTTATATTTAAAAAATGTTTTTTATATGCACGAGGAGATGAAGAGGAGGAGTATGAAGACATGAAATAAAAAGACAAGCATAAAGAACAGATATGAAATTAATTGTTTTCATATTAAAAAAAGAAAGCATTATAACATTAATTTAAAAATCAAATAGATTAAGCAAGTAAAAGAATTAACTAAAATTATTATATAAAACTTATTTTAAAAAATTCATAAAAAATATTAAAATTAATATTTCAATAAAACAATTAAAGAAAAACATATCAATGTCTTTCGTAATTTTTTATTTATTTTGAATTTTGGGCTGAAAACAAGTTAAGGGGGTTTCAAGGGTGCTTATTACGAATCTAAACTCGGGTTTGCCAATTCCGAACCCTGGACCTGAATTAAAACAAAAAAATTTCCCACGGATTTGTTTTTCTGGGGTAAAAGCTTCTAAAGAAGGTTTTATTCAATGTTTTTTACTATATTAAATGTACTAAAGTTTCTCATTTTATCATAGTACAAAAGAGTTTAAAATAATGCTTTGCTTTTAAATTCTCATTCAAAAACAACAAAAGAAGAAAATTAAAATAATTAGATTTATTGTAAATAAAACCCCTCAAAAAATAATATTATCATTTCATTTGATAGATTATGGTTTTTTATTGTTTTTCTATTTTTTTTGTTAAAAAAACTTACGCAAACCCCACTTTCGAAGCCTTCATCTTTTGAAAAATGATAGAAGAATTTAAATGAATATAATTGCAATTTGAATTTTAAATAAAAAATCTAATTAAATGAAGAATTAAAAAAATATTTTATAGATAAAAAATAAAACATAAAGCACTACCTTCTCTAATACTTAGGGCATTACATAGTTTTTCAACAAAAAATTTTTTTATGAAAATTTATTTTGGGAAGTTCAACAAAAAGCAATAATGATTCAAAATATTGTCTATTTTGTTTGAAGGCTGATTTCAAGAAAATAAAAATAGATATCTAAGCAGAGAAAAAATGAGTAAATAAAGCAAGGTTAGGACTATAAAAATTATATGAAAAATTTTAATACCTAATAAATGAATTATTGGAGGACCCAGTCTAAAAATGGTCTCCAAAAACGGCATTTTTTGGAACCACCGATAACAAATTTTTTGTAAATGCATTAAAAAACACTGATTTGTATAATCATGGGTAATTCAGACACACTTAGTCTGAATTGGCCTTAGATTTGAGCTGTGGTTTTTCAATGAGCCTGTACAGCTAGAACTTCATGCATGAACTTGAATAGTACAAGCTCTGGTTGAATAGATGGAAAGATTTTTTGGTGTAAAATTTAAGTAACACTTTAAGTATGACACTGGACACGGTGACAATTATGATCAAATAAAAGAATTAAAATATAAATTGTTTTATAAATAAATAAATAAAATCTTATACAAAAATAGCTTTTAATGATTAATGTTCATATATAATTTATTAATTATCTTTAAATCGAAAAAACATTTTTTTAATTTAAATTAAATTTTTTATTAAAACAATTATATTTTAAAAAATTTGTTACAAAAATATAAATAAATGTAATTTAAAATGAAGGCAAATGAAAAACATTCTCATAAAACAAATTAAAATTTTGTAAAATTAAAAGAAAAAATAAAACTAAAGAATAATATTTTCTCAAAATAAAATTTACTGGAAATTTTTCTGTTTTATTTTAAATATTCACTTAAATATTCATTAAAATTAACCTTGGCAGAAGTAAAAGCCAATTATTTCAGAACTTTGATAAATCAAGTTATATTATATATTCAGCATAAAACACATTGAATTAAAAGATGAACGAATAAGTAAAAGATAACGTAGTAATTTTTAAATTATTAATAAAGTAACAATTTTTGTTAGATTTATATTAATATGGAAAAAATGAATAATGTTGAAATTATTATTTAGCATAATTATATGTTTCTTAAAAACAAAAGTAATTTTAAATTATAACAAAAAAACAATTAAGCTTTTGACCAAAATAACTAATTAGCAATGTTAATAATTAAAAATTATTGTAAAGAAATAATAATAATAAAAATTTAATAGTAAAGAAGTTAATGGAATTAATGTAGTGAATAATTAAAACAAAGAGTAAAATAAATAAAAAATTAATTTTTAAGAATTTTCTAGTAAAAAGAAATGTTTCAATAAAGAGTTAAAGATAATATTAATCTAAAAACTAGCACAGATAGAATTTAACTCATTGTCATATTACGATAAATTCAAGAATATTTAACGAAAAAGTTTGGCATTATAAAAAAAAAATAAATTTGAAACAAATTTAATAACTGAATAATTTATTAGAAACAGAATTTAGCTTTTATTGTCAAAATAAATTAAGACAGTAAAAAAACTAAAGAAATTAACAAAAAATTGATAAATTAAATTAATGGGTTTAAAAACCAAATGTATTATTGAATAATTTTAAAAAGAAAATTCATATCTCTAAGAAGAAAAATTATGTTAATTTAAAAAAATATCTATAAATAGGCTAGGGGACGAACCAAACTCGAATTTTGCAGAAGTTGGACTTTAAAAATTTAAAAAGACTTATAAAAAATGAATAATACAAGATAAAAAAGTGTGAAATTAATTATTTAAAAATAATAATTTAATATGTTGCATTACACGGGGACATGAAATGAAGAAATCGCGATGAACCATGAGATTAATAGGCAAAAAAGAGTTTAACCATGAGATTAATAGGCAAAAAAGAGTTTAAACAAAACATATAATTAAATTATCCTTATTTAATATTTATAAATTCCACAATTTTATAAAGCAATAATGATAAAAAAAATAAAGTTTACATTTATTTTTTGTTAATAAATTTTTATTTAAATAAAAATATATTAAATGATACGAAGCAAAACAGTCGCACAGTACAGACGACCTTTATACTATTTTCATCAAATCGTATAAAAAACAATTCTTTATAATTAATTGATCTAAAAAAGACTATTGATTGGAGAACAATAAATTTAATTCAAATCAAAAATTAATTTATAAACATTAAATATAAACAAAATATAGCATATTAACGCAACGCTCCAATAGTCAGTCATAAATATTTCTAAGTTGAAAAAAATAAAATAATGAATATTATGTAATTTCATTAATAAAATTAGAGAAATATGTTTTATAATTATTTCGCCATTTTTGCTTGATTTTGAAATAAAATAAAAAACTAAATTAAATCTAAAATGACATATGTCCAATGATAAATAATTTGTTGCTTTTTTAATTAAATTTTCTGTTTGAAATTTAATACTAATTCAATTTTTTTCGGTCAAATAACACTATGTTGTTTAATTTTGACCTTATATGATAATTATATGCATACACATTCAATATAATGAATTTAAATCAAAACGAAATACTGATTAATAAATAAAAAAAAAATTTATTTAAATTCAATACACTTCATTAATAAAAAGTTATTATCGTAAAAAATTCACAAAAACTGCCAATGAAATCATAGTAAAAATTTAAAAACAAATAATTTTCTCCTGAATAATAAAATCCTAATGAAATTTGTTCAAAAAGAGAACTTTACACTGAAAAATGACCTTGAAAATTAAATAACTTTTTTCCCCCTCTTTAGGTCGTGAGATTAAAGAGTAAAAAGAGATAATTAATACTAAATAAACTAATTATACAATTAATAAATAAAAGAAAAGAATGAAGTAAATGATTACTAAATTAAGCATATTTATAAAATAATCATTAAAGCAAATCAGAATTCATTCGATATTTTGTATCTAAATAAAACTATTAATTACTAAAGAAAAATTAAAATAATTGCTAAAAGTAAAAATAAATGATTTAATAAAATAAAATAAATTTTGCAGTTAAATTTTTTAATTTTTGTAACTTATTTTTTCTAAAAAAATTCTGATCGGAATTTATATTTACTTGGAATCGGAAATAAATTAATTATTTTTATGGAAAGTCGATTATTTCATTTTGCATTTTCAAATATTCGCATGTTTATTTTGTTACTATCAAACTTAAAATAAGCAGCTGATTTCAGGATGGCTTTCATAAATTTCAATTTGAAGTCATTAACTAAATATTTTAGATTTATTTTTTTTAGCTTTTTTAATCATTTTATAAAAAAAAATAAAATGAATTTTTTTGTTTATTCTTTTTTAGAACTGTTATCATAAAGAAATTAAAATCTTATATCTTTTTTTTTCGTTTAAAATATTATACAAAATAAATAGTATTTAAATAAATAATAAAATGTGGATTAGTAACAAACTCAAACATATGCAACCAGACTAGAACAAGATTTTTCTCGAAATATTTTGGATTTATTCCATGTATAAAATTTTTATTAAGTAATTATTAAATCTTATATATATAAATAATATTTCATATAAATTGGAATTATAAAATAAATGTGCTGAAGCATTAATAAATTCAGCCAACTTTTTTTTAATCTGCTTAAAAGTTTTGTTTTGGAATTAAATTAAATATTTTGAAATTTTATTTGTTAATGAAATAAAGAGATTTTCAAAATTATTTAAAAAAATACAAGATATAAAGTACACAAGAGGCCAGACTTCAGACATTTTTAATCATAATTTTTCGAAACAGCCAAATTTTTGGAAATTTGCAGGCTAATAGAAAACACGTAGGGCTATTGAATGATATAAAGATTTCTTAATTTTGTTAGTTCTAAGATTGCAATTAAATACAATAAAAAACAAATATATATTTAAGTAATTGCTGGAATTAAATGTAAAAATATATTTATACATAAAAATATTTTATAGTGAAATGTCAAAAAAAACTTCGGCGAATTAGAAATATTTTGAAAATCAAATTTATGTCTTAAAAAATTGTAATTTATTTTATGAAAAAGTAAAAATTTATATAAAATAATACACAGAAACAAATTCTGAAAAATTAATAAAATAAAAAGGAATAAGATCAAATATTTCAAAATAAAATTATAGAAAAAACACCTAAAAAGGGGTCAGAAAAAGGTATAATTAAAGTGCAAAGAAGAAAAACGATTTGTTTATTTTCTAAGCACATGACGATAATTAAAATTCAATCAAAAAAGACAAAAAAATTTTAGTTTAAAAAAGAAAAATAACTGCGAGAGAAAAAATAATAAATTCTTTACCTTTTAAAAAAGTAAGTTTTTTTTAAATAAAAAATCTTATTAGAAAAAAGATAAAATATTTCCAAATTAAAAACTCA
Source organism: Heterodera schachtii (assembly GCA_023374025.1). NCBI lineage: Eukaryota > Metazoa > Nematoda > Chromadorea > Rhabditida > Heteroderidae > Heterodera > Heterodera schachtii. Next base: position 211,395 of record SIJG01000115.1, read on the forward strand.
ATTTTATGTATATTTTTCCTTGGATTCTAAATGGACATACAATAAGAAAATTTTTTTTTTTGTATTTGCGAACAAAAGATGGAACTTTTATTTACATATTTTTACATATTCCGGGATTTTATACATATTTGGTATATATTTTGGAAAATTGCGTACTTTTTCATATATATTTCGCAATTTTAAAAAATGCCCCATTAAAAAATAAATAATTGAACATACAATTATTATAAACAGAATCATGAAATTTACAGCATTCTATGCGCATCAATACACCGACCAGAGCAAGAAATTATTAAAATAATTAATTAAAAAACAAATTATGTAAAAAAAAAGAGTAATTAATAATCTAAAAATAATCTTGAAATACAATTTATAAAATAGATTATTAGAACCCGAAATAATATATATATAATTTTTGTAAAATTTTGGGAAGCAGTTCCACTTCTCATCGAACTAGTATATTTTGCATGAGACTAAGATAAAATGTATTGAAAAATTTGACATAGTAAATGAACATTCATTTAATTGAAATCCTAATGCAAAAACCAAAAGAAAAATTATGAAAGTCAATAATTAATAAAATATTATAAAAAATTGATAATAAAATCCAAGATTAATTTAAATTTTCTCTTTATAAATTTTATTAAATATAAAAAAGAAAAATGTATGTTAAACAGTATAGAAAAATTAATGAGGTCAAATGAATTTTATGAGTCCAATAATTAAACGACCTGGTTTTTATAGAATAACTTTGTTCATGTTCCAAAAACCTTTCTTTTAAGTATCTTTACTTTTGAATGAAAATAAAAATTAAATACAAATTAATTAAATAAATGGGCTAAATAAAATAATGAATATAAATTAAAAAATATATTTTTAATCTCTTAATTTAAATGGTCTTTAAATTTTTATTGTTTATTTCTTTTTATCAAAAAATCATAAAAATATTTATATACCAAATATAAGAGAATTTGACATAAAATGATAAATTTACATTAGAATAGATAATTAAAAATTAAAAAATAGGAACAAAAAAATATAAAAACAAAATATATAAACATAAATGAAAAGTTATAAACGATTAATATTTAACTAAAAATCATTTTTTGAATTTTTGAATAATTAGATAAATGATATTTAATAAATAATTTGAAAATACATAGTTAAATTACATTTGATGAATCAATAATGTAAATATATCTTAATGTTTTTCAAAGAAATTCATATCACTTCAAAACAGAAGAGCACAACAACGAATCATTTGTATGCTTTAAAGATTTAATTTATTTAAATATTATAAATCTTCAATAATTACTAATATAATTTTTAATATTTTATGTTCCTATTATAATTTAAACGAATATTTGTTTTACTAATATTAATGTATTTTTACAGAAAATAATGCAAAATAATTCGAAATCAAAAGATGGTGTGGCAGATTTGTGAATTCGTTTGTGACTGAGTGCTCAGTTCAGAGCTAAAAACTTGAAGTTCCTTTTTGTTGTGGCTGAGCTGTAGACCATTTGGCCAAATGGTCTACAGCTCAGCCACAACAATAGTATTAGGCTTTCTCTGAACTAAGGTTGCGACCCCGACGTCGGGGGTTGTAAAAGTCGGGGTTCGGGGTGAAAATTCCCCGACTAAATTTGTCGCGGTTGGCTGGAGAAATTTAAAAAATGTCAGAGGCGATTTTCATAAAAAGTCGAAAAGATAAAAGATAAAGCTCAAGAACAAAAAAGTCTTAAAAACTCATTTAAAGACACTTCCATCTCATTTCAAGTGCTTTCGTAAAACCCAGAAAATGTCGGGGCGAAACCCTACTCTGAACAATTGAGTTGACGCATAGTGCTGCGGGACCACTATAAGTGCAAAAGTGGGGAAAAATGGCAATTTACGCACATTTTTAATTCGTGTTTAATTTGTCAAAAATGGAACTCCAAAGCTTAATTGGAAATTTTGCCGCATGAGTCAAAGGAAATAACCATTAATTTGCATAATTTAAAAGTAAAACATTCAAAATTAAAATTACTAGAATTATTTTGAATAAAATCAGACAAAACTCACAATGTTTGAGGACTCGACATTTATCATTGTTCATCCCGCCATTAGTGATTAGTGAAAGTATTATTATGAAATTAATGCATTTGAGCATTTTTTCGTAAATTCCGCCGAAGAGTAATAAAATTAAAAAATAATATCATAAATTTCTTAAAAAACCTAATTAATTTTCTTAGAATAATGGATCGATATTTCGGAATTGAATGATTTAAAATAAGAAAAGAACTTTTAAATTATTTCCCATTTATTTTAAAATACATTTTTTAATTAAAGGAAAAATCAACTAAATTAAAAAAGAAATGATTAAATTTTCAATTTCATATATTATTTTTGATGGCCTTTCCATTTTTTATTATTATTTTTTGTTGCAAGCAGTAAAAAAGTTTGGTAATTTATATTTTTTACTTTCCTTCTTCTTTAATTAAATTATATGATCAATTATTTAAAAAATTCTGGGGTTCATTTAATTTTATCTAATTATTTAAATTCTACATTCATTCTAAGCAATAAGGTGACAATCGTTTTATTGTTTTAGTTAAATTTAAATTGAGCATATTTTAATATAGTAATAAATGTTCCTTTTCTTTTCTCATCACTAATTTTGAATTTACAAAAATAATTTATTTCAATATTGATTTGATTCTATAGTTTTTTAGCCTTACTTGAAACAAGAAATTTTTTATAATAAAATAATTAACTTAAAAAATATATATTTATTTAAAATTTATTTATAAATTCAATTTTTTAGAAAATAAAAATTATTTCATACCACATTTCTAATGATTTGGAAAATATTTCGACGGTAATTAAACATATTTAAATGTATGTTGCTCTTTTTTTGAAATTAGTATTTTTAGTATGAAATGAACTTCATATTTTTTAATTTTAAAATAAAATACCAGATTGAAAGATTTTAGGATAACACTAAAATACATTAAAATAATTTAATTCAAAATTAATCTTTTTTGTAAAAAATTTTTTTCTAGGAATTGCTTGGAACAAACATTCTTAATAGAAATTAATGCCAAATAAAATTTTAAATTTTAAAAATATATTTTAGCAATAATTTTAACAATTCCGGGCTTTTCACCTTAAGATTTAGAAAAATATATTTAAAAAAATTTCATAAATTATTTGTCGAAAAGTACAAAAAAAAAGTATGCAAAAGAACTAGTAAATATTTAAAAAAAAATATTCGCTAAATTAAATAATTTAAAAATTTTAAAACAAAAATATTCGCTAAATTAAATAAATTAAATGAATATATAATTAAATTTTATTGTTCTCGTAAAAAATTCGGAGGTTAATCACTAAAGAAACATAACGATAATTATTATTTTATAAACATAATCATATAAATAATAATTAATCTAAACTATGAGTATTTTTAATTACAAAATTATTTGCATTAATTTATTTCACTAAATCATTATTAGCCTTTTATAAAATATAGGAAATCGGTTTATTCGGTTTTCGGTTTTTTGAATTTGTTTATTTTATTTTTAATATATGTTTTTGATCCATGGACCAACTGATCGCCAGTGACTGAATTCGTCTTTTTGCTTGCAGTTAAGGACCCGTAATTTTTTATCATTCGATTCCTTTTAATGTTTTTGCTATTTCTTAGCAGATTTTGTCTAAAAATACCAAATTTTGAGATTTTGTGCTAATTTTTTAAAAAAAGATAGGTTTTGGGGGACCGGGGGTGTCGATAGGCAAATAAATGTTTTAATAAAATAAAATAGAGAAACTTGAAGAGAATAAATTTGTAGAAAAATTTTTAACTTTTGTAATTTATTTTAGGGAAAAAATCTGATTGGAATTTAATTCCATTTTAAACAAAAAATAAATTAATTTATTTTTATGAATAGTCGATTGTTTTATGTTGCTTTTTTAAATAATCGCAAGTTAATTTTGTAAATTTATTTTTATTTTTTACACAGTAATTAACTAAATGTGAAAAAATTGCGAATTAAAAAAAAACAAAAAAGTCATAATTATGAATTTAATCACTAATTAAATTATTATGAAAATAAGATCAAGCAATATTTCATATTTAGTAAATATAAAATACTTACTTTTAAATTTTATTGTTCTCAACGTGTTTAGCCTTATGAGCCATGACTTTGAATAATTAAAAAATATAATTCCTACAACATAGCAATTGCCCAAACAAAATTTAGTCAGATTCGTGGTAAAGAGCATGTAAATAAAAATATTTGAAAAAAAGAAAAGAAATTTATCAACATTAAAAATAAATTGCTTAATATATGAATTCTTAAAATCGATTATAAAAAGTCAGAGAAAAACAAAGAAAATTGAAGACCGGAAAGTTTACTAAAAAAGCCAAACAATAAAGCCTTATTATTTTTATATCGTATCATTAAGTTGAAAATTTAAAGAAACCTTAATTTTTTGAAAAAATAGTAATTTTCACACTTATAAATTATTGATAAAATGTGCTGAACAAAAATTTAATAAAAAATTCAAAAATCTTAACAAATATAATTTAATGTAAAAAATTAAATATTTAAAATTTTAATTTTTGATCAGTCTTTTTTTTTTTAAATGATATAAAAATATAAATTATTAAGAGAAAATTTTAAACAAATAGTAATCGCAGAATAAGTCAATTGTTTAAATATATTTATTAATTAAAAACTCATATATTATAGTAGTACAATAATGAAAAATTTTTATAATGTATAAAACGAACAAACTGAAGAATGAATTGCTGGGTTGCATGTTAAGAAAAAATTAAACTCCAATGAAAATTTTTTTAATTAATAAATATTGTATTATTGAAACTCCGTTAAAAGAAAACAAAAAAAAGATAAAATAATACAAATAATAAATTAAATTATTATATTAATAATCATTAAAAAAAAGAAAATTTATTTGAAAACATAAAGTAAAATCAACAATTATAATCTAAAAAATGAATATATTTGAAAAAATAAAGTAAAATCGACAATCAAATATAAAATCACTTATTCATGAATAATGAATTATTTTAAAAAATAATCACATAGTCATTTCTAAAGGAATAAATATTAAATTTAAACTCTTAATGCAAACATTGACAAATTTACTCAATAAAATAAGAACATTTAATTCCTTTAAACATAATTTGTGTAAGAATTTAAGTAGCATTATTTGCTTTTATAATTATAGAAATTTGTTATTTGGCCTACAACATTTGAAATAAAAGCATATAACAAAAATAAAAGCGGAAACCTTTAATTACCCATTGTACCAGACGAAGAAAAAAATATATTATAAAAAAATAATTTAAAATAAATGAAGCTTTGTTTTGCCATAAAACCTTTAAATAATTTGCTAATTTAAAATATAATAAATATTTTAATTCGACTCAAAGCGATAAAAAAAAATTAAATACTTAATAAATAAAAATCAGAATTAATAGAATAGTTAAAAAGAGATTAAAAGGAAAAAATGATACACACCAAAAAACATTTAATAAAAAACCAAAATATTCGACAAAATTATAAAATTTATCCAAACCCAAAGGCATTAATATTATAAATAAATATTATTAAATTAAATATAGACAAAATAGCAAAAACATGAACTAAAATTCTTTCAGAAATTTCTCAAAATTTCTTAAATTTCGTTAAATGTAATGTAAACTTTCAAAAAATGGTCAATTATGCTTTTAAAAATCATTATTAAACAAAATATGATAAAGCTAAAATTTACTAATTTTACCAAAAGATAACTCTGAAAAGCGAAATTTCTGCTTTTTTGCTTATTTTTGACATGAATTTACCTATTTTTAGATAATTTAAAATTACTCAACATTCTCGAGAAATTTTAAGGGGTCTAAAAGCCAAAATAACTGATGGGAACCGTACGGATAAAGGTTTTTTGGAAAAATACCAAAATAGGAAAAAATACTGTGTGAACTGAAATTTTTGAATAATAAATGTAAATCTGGAGCTTAGTTTTTACTTGCATAAGATTAAATGTAAATAGTATTCTCATTTATAGAAAGATAATCAATTATAACAATAAGAATAATAATTTGACAAAACATAAAATAATAATAATCCAAAAAATAACGAAAAAACATATAAATAATAATAAAGCAGATTAATATAAATAAAATCCAAAAACAAGCAAAAATCCAACAAAATATTTTAAATTCCTCTTTAATTATTAAACGACAAAAAAATTACGAAAAATGACCAAATATTTTGTTAAAAATCAAGCTTTAAAAAAATAAATAAACAAAATTATTTTCTGGAAAATGAATAAAATGCCTAACTGATCTATGTGACAAGGAAATTTTTAAAATTTTGAAAACATTATTATTTTAAAAATTTTGCAAAAATGTTACCTATTCAAATAAATTTGAGTTTAACTCAGTCAAATAAAAATCGAAAATAAATTTATATTTTAAAATATTTACTTTTTTAGAATAAAAAAAGAGCATAAAAGCTCAAATAAAGGAAATACAAAATGAGAATAGAAGAAGAGCATATTTTAATAAAGAAGAATAGAACTTATTCATACTAATAATATGCATTTTTAAACAATAATAGCTGAAAAAAATTAACTGCCAATAAAAAGCACATTAAATTTTTAAACACTTAAAACAATTTTAAAATGCCGGCTACGCGAAGCCAAGTTATCTTTTCGGATCGATCTGATTTAGCAAGTTTTTTAAGAGACAAATATAGATAAAACTTACCAAACACTAAATAAAAAAAAGTTTATAAAAAATGAAACAAGCCAATTAACTATTTGTTATTTTGCATACGAAAACATATTATATTTTTATTAAATAGTAGATTCAAAAATTTTTACTGGCAAAAAAATAAAATAAATTTTTAAATTTTTTATAAATTTCAAAATATAATAAATTTTTTAATAAATTTTTTTGTGTTACTCAATAATCCATTTTATGATAGTATAATTTACAATAAACGGAATATTATTTTACTTAAATTTTAATGAAATTAATTATAATAGTGGAATAATAATTATTTAGTAGCGAATACAAAATTAATTTAACAAAGTGTCATTTATTGACCCCTAAAATTTATTAATCGATGAAAAGGTCAGGGAAAAATAAATTATTATGCTTAATAATTTTTTAGTAATATTTTTAAGCTAAAAATTCAAATTATGAAAATAAATTCATTTACAGAAGTATAATATGGTACAGAATAAAAAGAATTTAATCAAATAATAGCAAATATATAAAAAACCAAAAATAAAAGATTATTAAATTTTTTATAAATATAAATTACAACAATAAAATTTATGTAAATCCTTTTAAAAGAATATAAATTTTGTATCAAAAAATAATAAACATATTTAAAAGCAATCTAAACAACCAAAAGTGTCAATTTATAATGAATAGGTCGAGTTAAAAATTATCCACGTAAATTCGCAGCCTGGCACCGTACAAATTAGTGAATATTCAGCCCAAGAAAAATATAAAATGAATAAATAATTAAATAAGCACCAATTAAATTAATGGCAAAACAAGCCTTTTATTACTAGTTCTAGAATTTTCATTTATTTTTGGAGAAAAATTATAAATATAAGAAAATAATTTATATTTATATTTAATATTTATCCATCAATCGTTTTAATAAATAATTCATGTACAATTAATTATTTCAACAATTTAAACATTCAATAAAATAGAATTGAAAGATATTTCTTTGAAAATTCATCGTGATAATAGAAAATAATAAGTCGACTGATTAAATGTAAAAGTTTAAAATTTAAATAAAATAACAGTTTTTATACCGAAATTTTGATATTCTAAAAAAAATCACTACCACCAATTAATATGACAAATAATTTATTTTCTCCGAAAATAAAAATAAATAAATTAGGTATTGAAATTCATTTAATTCGTAAATATATACTTAATAAAATAATCTTTGTAAGTGCTCATTAATTATATTTTTTTAATTTCCAGCTTCTATTTGCATTGTCGGGTACAATAAAGTTTCGATGGTGTCAAATTTATGTTTAATATATTATTTTCGAATGAAAATAAAATTTATTTAAAATATAAATAACGAAGAATAAAAAAAGAATGTTGCTAATTATTCGGTACAATCCTCTCTTCCTGCTGTTGTACTGGAATTGATCGTGTTTTGTAGGTAGGTGAATAGGTGAATATCCACCAGGGATGGGCCAAATTGAAAAATAAAAAGCGAAATGCGAAAACGAAATTTGCGAAACTGGAAAATGCGAAATGAAAAAAAAGCGAAATGCGAAAAGCCAAAAATATGCGAAAAGCGAAATTTTTTTCAAAAATTTTACCATTAGTAAAATCATAGATTTTGTGGTTGTGATGCAAAAATCTGCATTTTCCAGTTCATTCTTTTTCTCAGATCACAAAAAATGACAAATTCTAACCATTTTGGGGTTAAAATTTCAAAAATCAAGGTAAAATTAGGGTCCGGCGGTGCCGTCAGGCGCCGCCGGAAATTTTTTGTAAATTGTAATAAAATATGAAAGGAAAAGTTGAAAATTTTCAAAAAAATTACTATTTTTTCAAAAAAAATACTGAAAAGGCATGAAAAAGGCACAAAGGTCAAAAAAGACACCAAATTAGGTGCCAGGCATAAGGCACCAAAATCGCAAAAAAGGAAAAAAAAAATGTACCAAAAAGTTCAAGATAGAAGCTTCAACCAAGTTAAGAATTCGTTTTTCGTGCGTATTAGGCCATAGAAAGTAAGCAAAAAAGGTAATTATTAATCCTGCAGCCCAAAATAATAATAAACTGAAGCATTCGTTTTAGATTTTAAATTTTCAAATATATTCATTCTTAGGGGTGGAAATTTCGCATTTCGCGCCAAAAAGCGAAATGCGAAACGCCAAAAAATGCGAATAATGCGAAAGGCGAAATGCAAAAAACAAACCTCGACCCATCCCTGATGTCCACCCATATTTATTTTGCATTATTTATAATATATTAATTAAAATTTTGTAATATTTAATATATTGGAGTTCTTTATTATTAAGCTATTATGTATTTGCTATGTTTTCATTTTGTGAGTGTAATATAGGCAATCCTAAAGAATGGGGGTCCCTAATTTAACCTTTTTATTTTAGGCTCAAAACCAATTTTAAATAATAGAAAGTTAAAATGCAGACCTAATTTATATGCAAATCAAAATCAGTCTTGTAAAATAAAGTAAAATTAATTAAACTGAAAGCGATCGTTTTAAAAACTCGAAAAGTAGCTTACAACCACAAAAATTCTAATAAATAAATAAATAAATTAGGCAAGCGAAATAAATTAAAAATAATTAAAAAGTAAAAAAATTTGAAAATAAAATATTAATTTTGATAAATTAGAAAACTATAAAACATAAAAAAAATTAAAAATTATTTTAATAGAAAATGAAATTGTTTCCCATGAGATATGAATTTAATATCCATTAAGAATTGCTGTAATATAGTTTTGCAAAATGCTCTGATTTTGACATAAATTGGATTTTTTTAAACCCGCAGAATCCTGAGTTTAAAATTAATCTCATCTATTTTTTTTTTTTATCATTTTTTCGAAAAATTTGATTAAAAATAATATATCAAAAAAATTTTCATTAACCGAAATAACCGGAAAACGAAAACCGGGGGGGGGGGTGGTATCGGGTTCAAAAAATTGCTTTCAATAATTAATTACTTTAATTGGATCAGAAATTCAAATTTTTCTGTATTTTTATGCCCGTTTCAATTTTATTCTTTAGTTCGTTAAATATCTATGTATTAAAATGATTGGTTTATTTCTATAATTGCTTAAATTTTGTCAATTTTTTTCAGAATTTGTAAAACCCATTTTTTATAAAGATAAATTTGATATTTTAAATAAATCGTTAATATATTTTATTTAATAATAATTTATCTCTTGCTTAGGAAAAAATTATGATTTTCAAATGGCGCGTTGCTTTATAGAGACTGTTTTTAATTAATTAATTAAATATATAATATTTTTGTTTCTTTATTATTATCTATATGGGTTTTTTAAAGAGTGTTATTTTTAAAACACAAAATTATTATATTAAATTAATTTCTTTTAAACTAATTAATTATAGTAAATTAGAAATTCATCATAGATTACAATGTTTTTGGATCTGATTTAAAATTTTAATTGTTTGGTTCGTAAATTCTTGTTATCTTCTTTAATAAATAATTTATTTCTGATCAGTTATTTTTAGTTATTTTTATGTTTATTAAAATTGGTTTTAGTATTAAAAAATATGAATTAATTAACATTCATAATCTCATTACTTTTAAGTCATTTAAGTATTCCTATTATAATTTTTAATTATATGTTCTATTTTTTAATAATTAATTTAATTATCTTTTCTATTGGACAATAACTATGATTTTTTTTTCAGTGTTTTTATATGCTTTAAATTTTTACTATTTATCAAAATGTTAATTTTTCAATCATTAAAACAGATTCATTTCAGTTATTCCTAATCATTTAATGATTATTTTCTTATTATTTTTTTGCATTGTTTTTGATAATAAAAAGATTATAAAAATTTTCCTTAAAAATATCTTGTATATTTTCAATTGATTAGGTCCTTATTTCAAAAAATACATTTATAGAAGATTTGTTTCTGTTAGAAATCACGATGAATGATTTTTTAATTTTATTGTCGCTATTAAACACCTTAACAAATTGAAATTTGAGTTTTAAATAAATTACTATTAAATTGATACTATGGAATTAAAATCATTTAAAATTTTTAATAAAACAAAAAAATATTCAAAAACTTTGTTTTTATCTTTGTTTTATTATAATTTATTTTCTCGTTGTCTTCCTTTCCTCATAAACATTGTGAATGTTTTGTCGGTGAAATTTTCTTTAAAATGGACAATTTGCCTTTAATTCTCAGACCAAATAATATGTATTTTTAATTTATGGGTTCGTTGATATATTTTAATCTTGTTTTATGATGAAAAAAAATTAATTAAAAAATTTTACAATCTTAATTTTGCTATTATTTTAATTTTGAGGTTGTAATGTTGTAATACAAATCATATTTTATTATGTTAAACAATAATCCAACATCAAGCAGTTTTTTATATTATATGAATTTATCAAAAGCATATTTGGTTAATTAACAAAAGATATATGTAAATGGTGATTTTACGGGAAATTTATATTAATCTTCAATAATAAATTGGCAATTACTTACGGGCAATGTTTTGAATTGTCCATTTTAATATGCTTGTCTATTATTATAATTGCTCTGAAATTTTTTTGTACCTTAACAAAAAGTTTCGAACTTTGCAGTTTTCAAGTATTAATACATAGCAATAACTTTATCTAAAAGTTTAAAGGTTTAAAAGAAAAATAAATCTTCTTTTATTAATGATTTAATTTGAGAAATTTATAAACTTTTTCATATTAAATTAGTGTATGTTTTATATTCTAATAAAATTAGTTTTAGCAATATTTTTTAAATAAAAAAAAAATTTTAAAGCGGTCTCTTATTTTTTTTTAATTGCTTTCCGCGACCAGTCAGAGGTCGTTTATTTTTCAGTAAATAGTTTAAAGGATGTTTTTCAATATAACTATTTGTAAAATAATTTTTAATTAATGAAATTTACAAATAATTAATTATCTAAAGAATATGCTTTTTAAATTCACAATTTTGAACAATATCGTATAATAAATAATTCATTTCGTTATTTGTAAATGATTTATGCGTATTTTAGTTATTTGACGATTTACTTTTTCCTTGATCTAAATTTTGACTTTTTCTCTTCATTTTATTTTTTGTTATATAATTAGTTTTTTATTTAATTATAAGCATACAATAAATAAACTTGATTGCTTTTGTCAAATATTTGTTAAATCAACTTTTAGTTGTCGTTTTATTTACAATATCTGATCTTTTACTTAATTATTGAATATAAAAATTTATTTTGACAAATTTTTTTATTTACCCACTAAAATTTAATTATTATTTTTTTTTTTGCATATTTTTAAAATTATTCGTTAACATTTTCTTTTTTATGTATAGTTTTGCAACCAAAAAAATAATTAAATTAATTATTTCTTTGGCGTCATAGACATACAATTAGTCGTTGTTGGCAAATCTTAATTTAAATTTTATATTTTTGTTATATATTTAATTTTATTTTGAGATTAATAACATTCCCTAAAATCGTTAAATGATTAAGTAAATTTCATTTGACTTTAAGCAATTAAAATTTGTTCACGCATAATTAGCATTTAGATTTTATAACAAATAAAGTTTAGCCTTTTCAATTTTAAGTTAATCTGAATGATTTAAACACATCATTACAAATTCTTTTATTTGTTGTTAATCTTTACTTATTTTTTCTATTTATTCACATGACCATAAGTGAGTATATCACTTTGTTGTCGGTCGTCCGATCGTCACATTATGCAAAATAATGAATTACATTTCTTTTTCATTTTTTCAATTTTCGTATTTTATTATTTTATGCTTATGTAATCATTTGATTCAATATATATAATATGATAATATATATCCTTTTTTAAATTCTTTTTAATCAAAATTACTTTTTTTAATGTTTTTTCAAATTTTTCTACCTTTTAAATTAAACTTTTGTTTTATATTTTTCCACCCGCTCCAAAAAAAGAAGATTTCTTTTATATTTAAATTGTTGCCAATTAAGATGAAAAATTTTATTTAAAGTTGTTTATAATAAAAATATTGTGACATGTTTAGCAGCATTTACATTTTGAAATTATATAAATTCTAAATTATTATTCATTATTTATTAATTTAATATAACTATATAAAGCATTTTCTTTCTCTATTCATCGTTGCAATTTATTACTTTACGTTTTATGTATAGAATATTGAATGAATGCATTAAAGATATTAAATTTATGTTTGTGCGCGCCTTAAGCATGCAACTTTTGAAAAAACTTTTCAAATATTTTTGTATTTACAAGATTTTAAATTTTGTATATATTTAAATCATGCTATTGTATTAATTATTCATTATATTAGGTGTTTGAAGCATAAACGAATTAAAATCCATTTTTTGATAAAATTTTTTTGGCATTTATTAAAATTGTTTCAATTATTCTTTGATATAATAACTCGTGATTAGATTTCTAATTTTATGTTTTTTGTAATTTTGCTTAAACAAATTTAGTTTTCATCTTATTATTTAAAGGATGATTTATTAATGCTTTTTCCTTTATGAGAATTCGAATTAATTTTCTATCTTTTTCCACAGATTTATTATCATAAATCTATTTATTTTTGCCCTCACTTTTCTTATTAAATTTTAATTTACTTCTATAGAACTTTTCTTATTAATTATGCAATTTTATCATGGAAAACGGGACTTCTTCTATGGCGGCCTTTACAGCGATTTATTTTTTCTTAATTTTTTATTGAAAGATATTTTTAAATGTTCTCTGTGTTTTTTTTCTAAATAAATTTTGTATGGTAATTTTAGCTAGTTTATTATGTTTTGCCGGGAGAAGAAGTTTTTCCCCGTACATTTAATATATTTATGTGTAAATTTTTTTAATAATATAAGTTTAGTAATAAATAAGCTTTATTTTTTCATTATTATTAAGGTTACAATCATTTTATTTGATTTTGATCTTTAGGATGATTAAAAAATTATTTATAAAGATAAATTTTGTAGAAATAAGAAAAAAATATAAATTTCAAAATTCGTAGGTAACTACCATAATATTCAAAGGCGTGAAATAAATTGTGTCTTAATTCTGCCAAAATTGTTATATATATTTGTTTACTATGTTTATGAATATTAATTGAATATTGAAAATAAAATCGAAAAACATTGTTTATTTGCTTAATTTTAAATTACATTTTAATTTAAATAAATTTTTGGTTTCTGTTTAATATTAATTTATTTGAAACATTGAAATATTTGTTTTAGCAACTCTATTTTAGTTTTGAATTTATTAAATATTTATTTCGATTTGATTCATCATCAACCAGTTATTCATTTAAAATATTTTTTATATAAGATTTTGTTTATCTTTTATTTTTAAATAAACAATTTCCATTTATTTTAATTCTAATTTTAGATCATCATTTCATGTCACTATATTCTGACCACATTGTTTGGTGGAATGGTTTTTTTGCCAATATCAATAAATGTTCAGTATTTAAATGTTGTTTGATTTAAAACTTTTTATTAAAAACATTTTCATTTAAACTCAATTTCGCCGTATATTTTTAATAATTTTTTGTGAGTGAATGTTTTTAAAATTATTAAATATAGATATGAATTATTTATTTTATATTTATAATTAATTTTCCGAAAAATAAATTAAAATTCTGCATAGAAATTGTAATAAAATGCATTAGGGGTATTGATTAATATTAATAGTTTTTAATTTGGTTGACTTTTACAAAAGTTAATATTTTTCTTTATTTTTAGCGTAAAAATTATATTTTTATCAATTTTTTTATAAAATATGAATTTTTATGTTAATATATGTATAATATTCTTTATGTATTGATTAATATTTTAATTTTCTTTAATTTTCCTCGTGCATGGTCAAGAGTTTTTTGATTCATTTGCAGCAAATGTCGGTTAATTAATAGGTTTTATTACTCTTTCAAATGAGTGATTCTGTTGCATTGATTCATTTTTAATCATAATAATATCAATTTTCTTATTTTTCATTTTTTGGAACACATTAATATAATATTAAATGTATGTTGAATATTATGGCGAAAACCGAGAAGAAAATAAATTATAATTGATTTAGGTTTTTTTTTATTAGTTATTAATTTTTAAAATTGAGGTATTTCTTTTTAAATCCATTAACAGGATTCATTTCTTTTTACTTTTTTTATAATATTTTTAAAGAAAAATTAAATATTTTACAAAAGAAGATGGCCATGTATCCGTGGAGATTAGGAACTAAATTTTGGTGGTACTTTCATAATATGTTCCTCTTCATTATCTACAAATATGTGTCGAATCGAAGTTAAAAATGCAAATTTATTTTAATGAAAAAAAACAATTTTTATCAATTATTCCATTAATAAGAATTAAATTTATTTTAAACGAATTTAAAAACATTATTTGAGTCAAAAATATGTTACCACATAAGCTAGTATAAGTTGGCAAATTTGACCTGAAAAGCTAAAAGAAGCTTACAAATAATTTACAAATCATTTTACATGAAAAAACTATTTAAAAAGAAATAAATAAAATATAATGTTTTATTGAATTATTATGACTATTTTTATAGAAATTTTCTAGTTTTTAGCATAAATATTAATTTTTATTTATTGTTACAAATTGTTTATCATTTCAACACATTATCATTTTGTTTTATTAATATTTTCATTATGATTTCTAATTTATGGTTATATTCCTTCTAAAAAAAATAGATTTTTTTTTTGAAACAAAAAATGCAATTAAAAATTACACATTTGGAAGATTACTTTTAGACTTTCTCGAAATTTAAAAAAATTATCAACTTTAAAATGAATTATTTTTACCCGTTAAATGAATAGCTTTTTCTTTTGGAACGCCGATATTTTGAATTTATTTAAAACTTTTATATATTTCCGAAATTACATTTGTTAATAATTAAGTAAATTTTTATAATTCGAATTATTAATATGTAAATCTTTTTATTACTGTTTATACTATTTAGTTTTACTTATCCGACCTTTTAAATTCAAAATATTTATTTAAACTAAAAAAACGAATTCATTGTAATGAAAAATATGATTTTTTAAAGACACATTTATGAGAAGAATAAATGTCTGAAAAAAGACATAGAAGTTAAAATAAAACTCATTTTTTTAAATTAAGAAAATTTAAATTTTTTCAACGATTGGGAAGTGTCATCTTTAATAAAATCTTTTAATAATATTTTTTGATTTAAAGTATGTTTAAATATTTAATAATACTTTGTATTTATCTTTGTTATTAAGTAAGTTTAATTAATGAATTTAACCATTTTAATTATGAATTTATAAATTGCTCATAAATTTTATCTTTTAATTTACGTGTTAAAATATTAATTGGCTATTTTTCAATTTAGCGTCTTTTAATGTATTAATGTCAGTTATTAATAATTTTATTTCTTTGTTTTTAATTTTTTTATTTTATAAATTAATATGAGGAATTTTTTTTAGGTTTTTCTATAAATGTATGCCGAAAAATAGGAGCAAAGTCTAATTTAATGTATCTGTTTTAAAAAATTGTCGATAATTTCAAATAAGAGATGTAATTTTTAAGGGTGTATTTTTTTAAAAGCAAAAACCGATAAAGCGGTGCGCCCGGTTAACCCTGCTTCGGTTTCGGTTTTTGAAATAAAAAGGCAGTTTCGGTTTTGGTTCGGTTAAACGCCATGGCCTTCCCTAGTATTTATTCAAAATCCAAAATATTTGATTAAATAATAAAAATATATGAATTTAATTTTATAGTGATTTGATGATCCTTAAGGCGTAATATTTTCTTTCATTTTCTTATATTTTTGTAGTTTTTTTTCTGTTTATTTTTATTTCGTTTTATGTCAATTTGTTTTTTAATGGTTTGCTTTTCTTCTGAAAAGAGAGAATAGTATAATCGTTTTTGTATTGGATGTTATCTAAGTAAAAAATGAATAAATAATAAAAAAAGATAATAATTTAAAAATATTATTTAAAATAATAATGCGTTTGTAATGGATAAATTTATTATTTATATGTTTATGTTTCGCTTCTCAACGAAACTGAAATAACATGGCAAATTCAGAGCTGTGGTCGAAAATTTTCAAAATTTTTCATCAATCTTCAATATTCGATTTTTTTGAAGAAAGGAAACCCAAAAAAATAATGAAAAAATAATAGGTTATGTGTCTTGTTAGCCGGCTCAGTTTGTACATGTAAAAAATGTATATTTTTGAAAAATTTGCTTAAGTTTTAATTTTTCATTATTTAAAATTTTTATTTATATATGTTAAATTAAAGTAACTTTGTTGAATTTGTAAATAAAAAATATATATATTTCTGCCATAACTTATAATTCAATTAAATAATGCTATATAATTATATTTTTTAGAAATATTTATTGTTGTTTATTAATTCTTTATAAAAATAAACATAATTTTAAAAAATTTCACCGACTCCCAAAACCTAATTTATGTTTAATGAGTAATAGCAATTTATTCAATCAAAAAAATTAAGTCGAATTTAAAAAAAGTTTTAAAAATTGAATATTAATGAGTAAATGCTTCTTAATAAATCATTTTAAATTAATAATCAAGTTTTAGGGAAGATGTTGAACAACCGTATAGTATTTATATATTGTTTGTTAAACCTATAAATAATCAGAATAAATAAAATATTAAACAAAGTAGAAATAATTTTCCAACAAAATGTTTAAACAATTTTTAAATTAATTGATTATCTCGGAAATAGTTGATAGCCAAACGTTATAAGATTAAAATTATATCTTACATAATCTGAAATGAAAAAGCACATGAGCAAAATCTTAAATTAAACCAAAAGAAAATTAATAAAAAAACCAACGATAAATAAAGTAAGAATAAAAAATAAATATGTAAACAAAATAAAATTAATCTAAAAAAATTATTATTATCACTATTACTATTATACCATATAATTATATTTAAAAAATTTTGAGAGTCACAAATGCAACGCAGATACGAACATAGTCGAAAAATATTGAATTTTATTTTACAAGCATTATATTAATTCTTTCAAAAATAAATAAATGTTAAGTAAACATTTAAAGGCAATAGCAACAATAAAAGTGTCAAATATTTTAATTATTAAATAAGAAATAATAAGAATAGAATTTAAATATATTTTTGACAATTCTATTATTGTTTAAACCAAATCAATAATAATTAAAGCAAACAATGTTTAAATTTAAATTTACGAAGCAAAGCAGCTGCCTGCTCTGAGAAGCGCTTAATTAACAATAGTCAACGATAAAAATATTTTAAATTAGAACTTAGGTGTAAAAATAATTTTCGAAAAGAAAAATGTCTACGAAATTTAAACCAATTTTATTTATTTTTTGTCTAATTAAAACAATTATAGACAATCTATCTATATGTTAAAAAATTTAATTTATTTTTATTATTATATATATTTTAAGTATTCCCTGAGCCGAATCCTCATTTTCCGCTAATTTAAAATTGGGTTGGTTTTGTAAAAACTGCTTAATTTTTTTATTTTTAAATTACTTTAATTTACTTAATGATTTAAAAATTATTTCCAAGTTTAAATTTAACATAATTTTTTTAACTTTTTTACGGTATTAGAAAAGGAATTGCAAATATATTATTATTTTTCATGAATTTGAAATATGAAGCATTGCCCAGGTTTATTTGGCAGAATGCTGAAATCGTTGTCTGTAGTCCAATCCTTTTTTACAATTTTTTCATTAATTAAAAATTAATAATTTTTTGAAATTTAAATTTCAAAAATCTTTTTTAAAAATGTTTACAATATTTTTATATATAAAATTAACTAATTATATTTAGAGCATATTTGCGAATAAAATTATTTTATTTTATTGTTGTAAAAATATTTAATAATATTTTTTGAATTTTTTGAATTAATTTTTTTTTGAATAATATACTATTAAAATATTCATTATTACATTTATTCTCGTGTACTCTGCCATTGTTTGGCATTTTTCGTATTTATAATGTATTTAGTTATTATTATATTTTTGTTTAAAATTTATAAGACAATATTCAATTAATGAAAATTAGAATTTATTTAAAAAAGAATTATTCTTTAAAAATTTTAAATAATAATCGTAAAAAACTTACGAAAACTGCCAATGAAAAATCAAAGTAAAAATTTAAAAACCTTTAATTTTACATGATTAATAAATCCTAATAGAATTTGTTATAAAATAGAGAACTTTACACATAAAAAATGACCAAGAAATTTAAATAAATTTTGATCTTTTAGCCTAATAATATAATATTCATTCAATCTATACTTGAAATAAAAATTTATGTATGTTTCAAAAATTGCTTTTTTTCCCCCTTTGGCCGTGAGATTAGAGAACAAAAAAGTGATAATTATTACTAAATAAACTAATTTTTCAATTAATTAAATAAAAGAAAAGAATGAAATAAATAATTATTCAATTAATCATAGTTATAAATAATAATTAAATCAAACCATTAAATGTTTCGTTATTTTGTATCTAAATAAAACTATTAAAATTACTAAAGAAAAATTAAATAATTCTATAAAGTAAAGAAATCTAAAAGAAAAAAATGGTTTAATGTAAAAAATCGAATATTAAAACACAAGAAATATGAAAAGAAATATTACTTTACAAGAACCAAATTATAATTTTGTATTATTAATAAAAAGAAAAAAACGAATTTAATAAAAAATACAAAATGGTAATTATTTAAACAAGATAAAAAGAAACTCATTTGATCTAATTCAAAAATTATAAAAAATTAAATAAGGTAAAATAAGTTAATTTAATATCTTTTATCAAATTTTTGCTCTTTCATTTCACGGCACATGAAGTCTCTTTTTTCAGAATGCTGCTCGCTTTTCGAGATTGTTTGATTCGCTTGTAATTAATTAAGTTTTTTCAATATAACCCAAAAAAAACGTGAAATTTTCGAAGCCAAAGTTTCGTCCAAGATGCCTTGGAAGTTCTGATCCGTCGGGCTCTCTTTAATTATTTCCAGAATTAATTTATTTTTTGACTTTTTTTCAAATTTTATATTTTCAAAAAAATTTCGAAAATGTATTTGTTAATTATTTAATTTCCAATTTTTTGGTACTGTGTTTCTTTAGGTTCGATATTTATCGAATTTTCAACAAAAAAATTAAACTTGTTTATTTCAATATTCCGTAATTCAAAAAATCAAATTAATATTTGGGAAACGAGAAAAATAAAAAAGTAAGGGGCGGTGAGGCAAAAAAATGTTTATTAAACAAAAATTTATATTCATAATTTTCTATTTGGGAACAGAGGGGGTCTTTTAAAACTTTGCGAAAGGGTTAAATGATGCCTTAAGAAGATGCTATGGAATGATGGGAAGTGGTGGTCTCTCCCTCTGATTAATTGAGCTAATTACGCCTTACAGTCATGCGCCTCGACCATAAAATATTTAACTTTTAAATTTTTAATTTTTTTAATGTTTTGAAATTTGATTAAACTTTGGCTCTTTTTCCGTGAATATTTTTATAGTTTGTTTTAATGTAGCCATTAAAGGTAAATATTTCGACAAAAAAAAATTAAAAATAAATCTGCGTCAATGCTAAAAATATTATGTTTTAATAATTAAAATATTACAAAAATTGTTTATAATTATATTAATATTTATATTCAAACTAAAACATTAGATATCTCATATAAGATAATTGCAGAATTAACTTTATTTTTTTTTGTATTTAATTATAAATATTTGCAAATTAAGATGAATTCTCCTATATTTTATTTCTTTTCATTTTCAATCTCAAGGTTTGTTTCTGACATTCATTCCATGGTTGGTGATGATGATGGTTTAATTAAGATTAATAAGTGTATATTATTAAAGTTTATTTATTCCAATTTTGTTTAATGTTAGATATTTTTCATTAATGTTATTTCAAATATGCTATTAAAGATTTATTTGGGTTTAAAAAAATTTAAAAAATTTCTGACTTTTGTTGAACTGTAGTGCTAGTGCGCCTTGCCGTATTTTACACTTCGTTTTGTAAACCCATTTATTTAATTTATCAATTTCTGTGTTCATTTTTTTAAGTTTGTTTTACTGACTGAATTATTTTTGAAATTTAAAAACTGTATATCACAAAACTTTATAATTAATAAATTATTTAATGTTGCTCTTTTTTACCTCTTGTTATTTGTTAGGGTCTTTCCGATTAGTCTGCCAATCAAATTGAATTTTAAAAATATTTTATTTATTGGTTATATATAATATAAGTTTCTAATTTTAATTGAAATAATTTTCATTTGATGCTGAATTTATTTGTTGTTTATTTAATATTTTAAATTGCATTAAAATGTTTTTTATTATCTGGCTTGTGATAATAAATTATTATACTTATTTTTTTAATGAATAATAAGAAATTTAACATAATTTATTTTAGAGCAAAAATTCGACATCAAATTTTAAAAAAATTCTAAAATATTGTAATATGTTTTGATTTTGATTAATTTAAATTTAGGTTTTTGCAGTACATTTAGAATTTTTTTCATTTAAATGATTTAATCTATTAATATCATTTAATAATCAATATTAATAGTAGGGGTTTAACCTTTAATATTTTCATTAAATTATTATCATATTGAGATAAATAAATTCATTTTTTATAATTTTCTCACTTTTATTTAATTAATTTTATCAGTGAATTATCATAACATTTTTAAATAATTGGTGCTTTCTATTAATTTTCTTTTGATTTTATATTATTTCTATATTCTTAGAGCTTTTTTAAATAAATGATTGAATTCTAAGTTATATTTTTAGGTTTATTCAAAATAATTTTGTTTTATTTTAAAATTTTGTCTATTTAATTCAATGATTCGGCTTTAATAATAGTAATAAAAGCATTTTTTTCAGAAAAAAAAACTTTTTAAATTTTTTTTTTACAAAAAACTAGCAAAAAATATCTAATGATTTAATAATCAAATGATAATGAATATTGTTAATAAATATTTTGAAAAAAAAAACTATTGGATGTCAATTTATTCATACAGAATAGAAATAAAAAAGAAATATTTTTAAAACAATTTATTAGCTATATTCCAGTTAATGCGCCTAATCAACCACAATATGACATTTTGGCCGTGTTTATTATTTATTCATTTCTCTAAATTCTAATTTTCATCTAAATAAATTTATTTTATTTTTTAAAGTTTATATTCTAACATTAATAATTAAATTAATGAGTTAATTCTTTTTTCTTAACAATTTTTTTCGTATTTGTGCATTAATATTTTCGATAATATGCATTTTTATTTCAAATTATTCAAAATTATTCAAAAATAATTTGTTAACTTTATTTTTTGTGTCTTTAATTTTAAAAAGAAATTTAATTATTATCTTTTTATTAAATTAATTATTATTTTCAAATTTAAATCGCGATTTATTATTATTATTATTTTATTTAATTTATTTTCTCATGCGCTGAGTACTTCATTCAAGAATCTTTTGTGTTCAGCTTATTATATTTAAAGTTAAATTTAAATTTATCATTTATTTATTTGTTTCGATTTAAATATTATTCACTTAAATTAATGTTATGATGGTTTTCTTATAAGTAGAAATTGTAAATACAAATTCCAATAACAAATTATAAATTGTTGAAAATTTTTAAAAACATTTAATTATTTATATTATATTAGAAATTTTGTTAGATTTTAAAGATATATTTATATTTTTTCTTGAAATGATATTAATTGAAAAATAAAATAAATATTAATTTGAATATTTTTTGTTTTATCAGCATATAAACGAATTTGTTTTATGTTCAATTACTAATATAACATTAATAGTTAACGGTTATCATCTGTAAAATAATTAAGTCTCAAAGAAATTTCGTACTCAAACTTTGTGAAATGTTTGTTGAGTAACTTTTAATTCTTTTATTTCACTTCTTTATGTATTTTTTTAATTATAATTTTCAAATGTTTTTATTTATTATATATATATAAAAAATAATTTTAATCTATATAAATTGAAAATTTTGCGTGTTTCCTTTTTTGAAAAGATAACGGGATTTCCGTTTTCTTTTCTCATCAGTTGTTTATTTAAATAATAATTAGTTTAAAAACTTGTTAAATCAAAGCGATCCGATAGGATGATGGTGGCTTGGCTTCGCGTAGCCTGCCATTTTAACATTGTTTTAATCATTTTTTTTTAAAAATTTCCAGATGTAAAATTTATATAATTATATTGTTAAATTAATAATTTTCGTAAATATATAAATAATTTTATTTTGCTATCTTTTTATGTTTTTCAATTTTTTTTTCAAATTTGTTTTATTTCTTTTTATTAATAACACAAAGGTATGAATCTGGTACTTTTAAATTAATATTTTTTTCGTATTTGTGTGCTTTAATATTCAATTTTTACATTAAAGCATTTTTCTTTTAGATAAGAGCCGAAACAATAATTTTTAGGGAATTACATAATAAATGGCGTGAAATAAATAGATATAATAATATTTTTTATTACCTAAGCTTTTTTATAGTCCCGGGAGCCCTAACGGCTTTGTTTTCATTTGTATTTAATTGAATAATCATTTATTTATTTATTTTTTCTTTTATTTATTTAATTGTAAAATTAGTTTATTTAGTATTTTTTATTTATATAAAATCATAAATTGTTATTATTTTTTCATTTTCAAATTACTCATAACCATTTTTAAACCATCAATAATTTAAAAAATATTATCTTTATTCCGCACTTTTCTTTTAATTGTTTAAGCAAATGTTGCATTATAAAATAATTTTATGAATATATTAAAGAGATTTTCCGTAGTTGAATAAATTTATTAGATCGGTTTGTTTTTATTTAAATTTATTAATTTTTAGGCAATTAGTAAATAATTTCTCGCTATTTTTTCTCATTCAGTCTTCGGTTAATGGTTGAGCTTTAATTTATTAATTCTTATGAATTACATGTATTAATTTTGTTTTTAATATTTTATTTTATTAGTTATTAAATAATAATAAAGTTTTCAATTTTATTAAATAATTCTATTTCCTATAAAGGTTATTTTACTATTATTTTTTTTGTTCATTTGTATAAAATAATAATATAATTCTTTTTTTTATCATTTTTTTTATTATTTCTTATACAAAATAAAGAAAAATAATAATTAATAATTAAAAAGATTAATAAATCTCTTTGCTAGAGTACTGTAATTTGCACCTTTGTTGTTGTAGATGGGTGTCTATGTGGTATATTAGCATTATTTATAATAATTAAAATTATTATTAAGAACATTTAAAAATTTGAAATATTTATTAATAATTTAAATCTTTTTATTACTAAATTCTTATGTATTTATTATTTATTTTCTCATTACGAAAGTATGAAATGCCTTTTAACGTAATAATTAAAAAAAACAATAATTTTTGAAATTTAATTTATCTAAATTATAAAATGTTTTTCTTAGATTTTTTTGTTTTCTCATATTTATAGTTAGGCGAGGATTTTTTAGTTTTTTAACTATTTTTTCTGCGGCTTTATTTTGATGAGAAATGCACAAAAAATTTCAAAAATACACCCCTAAGATTGACCTAAATTAAAAAATAATATATAGCACTAAAAATTTTAAAATTTTCTCAAAAAATTTATCGCCCAGATTTTTTCTTCTTGACAAAATTTTATTTAAAAAATGCCAATGTTTGCTAATGTCAATATTCCTTCGCTGCCTGCCTTAAAATTTATGAGCTCGGCACAATTCAAAAGATTTCTAAAGACCCCGCTGAAAATTATTTTAAAAATGCATTTAGCGATTTCATTTTGAAAGAATTTCTTATACATTAGGAAATTTGCATACGAAAACATATTATATTTTTATTAAATAGTAGATTCAAAAATTTTTTTACTGGCAAAAAAATAAAATAAATTTTTAAATTTTTTATAAATTTCAAAATATAATAAATATTTTAATAAATTTTTTTGTGTTACTCAATAATCCATTTTATGATAGTATAATTTACAATAAACGGAATATTATTTTACTTAAATTTTTGGAAAATAATAAGAATAACATAATGTAAATAATTAAATTTTAATTGTTTAATTCAACTATATTAAATAATTAGTTTATAAATGTTAGTCCGTATAGTACTGTAAGGCGCCATTGGCTCAACCAATCAGAGGGAGGGAGGGACCGCCCCTTCCAAATAGAAATACTTTTTTCAATCGCTGCCCTTTCTCTTTTAATTCTCATTTCCAAAATATTAATTTGATTTTTTGAATTTACGAAATGTCTTTGAAATAAATAAATTTAAGTTTTTTTATATCGAAAAATCAAACTGACGTGACAATGAAGAAGATATATAAAAAAATAATTAAATTTAAAAAAAGCAGATTTATAACAATTTTTTTCTGCGCATTTTTCCAAAAAACTTTTGAGTTTATAGAAAATTAAATATTAACTTTCTAAGAAAATATAATTATCTAAAAAAAGCATAGCTCAGAATTCTTTTATGTAAGATTGTACAATAATAATGGTAAAATCTTAAAGTGATTATTTTAATAAAAATTCTTCCTTAGGGTTGAATGAAGCAAAATAAGAAAAGTGATTTTTCCCACAAATTTTACAGGCACTTGGAGATTTAAAGAATTATCAATAATTTTCAAAGTCAATGAATGATATTCTTTATGAGAACAAAAAAATGAAAAATTTAAAGAAAATGATAAAATATTTTTTAAATCCTTTGATTATTACAATGCCAATTGTGTATAAATTGTAAAAATATTACAATTAATCCCACAAAATGGTAATTATTTAAATAGAAATAAAAAGAAACTCACTCATTTAATCTAATTTAAAATTTATAATAAATTAATTGGATTAAATATTGAATCAACAAATCACAAGCCCAATTAAAATAGATTATAATAAAAATTATTTAAATTTCGGCATTATATACATTATAAAATAAATAAAATAAAAACAATACGAAATGAACTAATATTAAAATTCTTTGCGAGTTCTAAATTATCAATCAAGGCAAAGAGAAATAAAATTAATGCAAATAATTGTTTAATTAAAATACTCATACTTCAGATGAAAATATTATTTATTGATTGTCGTTTAAAAAAAATAATAATCTTTATTTTATTTAGTGATTTACCTCCGAATAAGAAAGAAAGAAATTGAAAAGTGATTAAATGAAAATTAAAATTAATTTAACCATTATTAAATCAGTTTGGAATAAATCAATATTGGGTTAATGAATAATTGTAAAAATCAGAAAAATATCAATTAAAAAAACATATTCTTCAATTAAAAATTAAGAACGCTAAAACAATCTAGTTTTAACAAAAACAAATTGTAGTGGTGCTACCGACAACAATAACTCTTGGAATGTCAGTTCACCAAGAAAAATTAAAAATATATTTTACAATTTAAGTAAATATTTAATATTATATAGAAATACAATTAAATTTTAAAATATTCTTTAAATAAGAAATTCTTACATATTGTAAATAATGCAAATATACAACGTAGACAAGCCCCCACAACAAGAGTAAATCCCAATAGACAAACAAGAGATTTATTTAAACTGGTGAAATTAATTATTATTATTTTCGTAAAAATGTTAATTAAAAAGACATTGTGATGTAAATATATTGTTTAACAGGATAAAAATAATAAAATTATAATTATGATTTATAGGAAATCGAATTTAATATTTAATGAAATTGAAAAACTAATATTGTCAATTCAAATAAAAATAAAAAGTACAAATATTAAATAGTATCGCATAAGAATTAATGATAAAAAGATTTTAAACAGTTAATCGAACTGTCCAACATTTTTGCGTTTTTTTCTTTAATAATTAAAAAAAAATCAGTAAAAATATTATAATTGATATGTTTTTAAAAAAGATTAAAAAATAAATTAACAAAAAGATTTCAATGTTAGCAACAAAACCAAAGCAATAATAATAAAGAATATTAACCTAAAATTATTTTTATATTTATAAATAAATATTAATTACAAAAAAATATTTAAATGCACAGAGTACAAACTCGTAACCCGAACAGAATACGAAAACACGAGATGAAAAGAGCAACATAAATAACTAATAAATAATTAATTGTTTTAATTACGCAAAAAAAAACATTAAAATTGATTTCGATAACAAAACTTAAGATTAGTTTCTCAATAAAGCGGCGACCAGTAAAATAAAATTTTTGATAATAAAAATTTAAAGTATATATAAATATTACTTAAAACATAAGTGAAACAGGTACTTTTCCATTATGCTGCCACATCCCAAAATTTAAGAAAAGAGAGCAAAAAGCGCCAGTTTTGGCGGCTAAAATTGGGCTTTTATGCCTCGTAAATAATTTTTTGCGGCGTTTTAAAAGAGGACAACGATCTCTTCAATGGCATTTTAGCTCAATTGCTGCGAGCATAATGGAAAAGAACCGTGAAACATTTATTAAATGGAAAAATTAAGAATAAAAACATAAGAAGAAAAAAAATTTAATTAATAAAAAGCGATTCAAAAAATCTCGAAAATTATAGACTGAAAAAAGAATCTACCCGCCGTGAGATTAAAGAGTAAAAAGTCATAAAGATAAGAAATAAATTTATTTAACAATTATTTAAATAAAAGAAATAAAGTAATAAATTACTATTACATTTAAATCATATTAAAAAAAAATTAAATTAAAGCAAATTTAAAGAAGTGCCAATGACAAAAACTTAACATTGTTGAGATAAAGAAAAAATATAAAATATATTTATAATCTAATAACAATTTTTATATAATGCAAAACTTTAAAATTATTTGTAAAAAATTACATTTAATATTTATTTATACAAATAAGCATAAGTATTAATCTATTATGTAAACTGTACGATTAATTAATGGTAAAATCGCAAAATGATCATATTAATGTAAAAAAATATATTTATTTATTTGAAATTATATTATCTTTTTATTGTCATTATTATAAAGCACTACCAATAAAACTTAATAATTTATTTTGAATCCTTTTAATTATTTTAGTGAATGTAATTCACAAAACAAAATTAAATCATTTAAAGAAAACAGAAATACATAACTGTAGACGTACCAACGACGTCTACTGATTGTGTAGCGAGAAGGACAAGAAAAATTAAAAGTTCACTTTATAAGCAAAGAAAGATTTTTAACATAAAATAAACAATTAAAACATTTATAAAAAAATATTAAATAAGCTAAAATAAAATGCATATAATCGTATCTTAATGAAAAATCATAAGGAAAATGAATAGAAATTCAACAATGAATAATATATGAAAAATTATTATGCTAAAGAATGAACTAAAAAATTAATTATTTAAATCTGATTTAGAAAGTTTTTATATTTAGGTAAATAAAAAGAAAAATCTTTTCACATAATATTTTTCACAAAGAAAGAATTGATTTTTTCTGTATTTTTGATTGCCTTGATTTAATTTTTTAATGTAAATATTGATTAAAAGAGTTCGTTAAAAACAGCTTAAAATTTATTTCTGCATTTTTATGGTCATTCAAAAATGTAAGGTTGTTTAAATGCATGAAAATTATTCATTCAATTTATTATAACACCATTGACATGATTGGATATTACAATGATTTCTCTATTTTTCTGCTAAATTTCAAAAAAAAATTTTAAATTTTTTGAATTCTTTTGGTTTAATTTTTGTAAATTTTTGATTCCGTTTTCGAATTATATATTTTTTTTGAGTTATTATAGAAAAAGGGTGGAACATTACCAAAACAAATTATATAGCTTATTTTTAATTAGAGAAAAATAATATAAGAAAATAATTTGATTTTGAAAACACAATTATAATTTAGAATTATTCGATGGTCTGAAAACGGAATATATCGAACTCTAAGTATCCACAGTCACTTAAAACCACTTCAAATCGACCATGCTTTACTCGAGAATTGATTTTAAATTGATTTGGTTACTCACAGTTCGATGTGTTCTCTTGTCAGCGTAGCGAATAATTTGAATAATATTTATTATTAATTAAATTAATAATTATTTTGTTTTTACTAAAATACCAAATTAATTATTATAGAAAAAAGATTTTATAGTGAAATACTATTTTTAAAGAATGATATATTTTTGAAAACATAGAAAGCACTAAGAAAGAGAACATTTGTTGAAGATAAAACTAAAATAAAAGCTAATAAATTAAAATATTATTGGAAAACTGAACTTACATGAGCCAAATACTTGAATGTGAACATATTAAAAAACGAAAGAATAGCTTAATTGACTAAATAATACCAAACAAAATCTTTGAGTGAAGAAAATATTAATTCATAAAAATTATAATTTCAATTTAAAATTATTTTAAAATTGCACAACTATTAAAAGAACAAATAATAAGAAAATATAAATTAAAAAATATATTTTTGCTATAGTCAAACAATAATTAATTAGAAAATAAATAAAATTTAATTCAGACATAACTTAAAAATCCCACGTCATGAAGCATTAAAAGCAAAAAAGAAATAATTGAATAATTTTTACTTGGTTTTGCTATTTTTTAAAATAATATTTTTAAAGTGAAACCTTCAAAAAATCACAAACTTAAATAAATGTTTTATTTTGTCGAATATAATCTCTCAAAAATCATAAAGAAATTAATATTATTTAATTGCATGAGGGCACATATTTCGTATGTGACCAATATCACAAAAATTAAATAAACAAAAAAAAAGAAATTTAACACAATTAAAGGTGAAATAATAAAATTAGGAATTAAAAAATGAAAAAATCATCAAATTGAAAGAGCAACATATATTATAAAAAATTTTAATAGTTTTTCAAAATAATGAATAAGCTATTTTACATACTTAAACATCAAAATAAAAAATTTATATTGCACATACAAATAAAAAAAATAACTATTTTCAGAGCTATTAAATAGAAAAAATATTATATTTCATTGGTTAAGAAATTATGAATTAAATAAATTAGAAGTTAAAATTATTCTTAATACATTGTACTTAATTTAATAAAAGACAACCAATGAGCATCAATGAAATCACTAGAAAACATGAGATTTAAAGGAAATAAAGAAATAAAAAACAAAGTATAAATTAAAAAATATAAATCAAAACTGTATAAAAAATAATAAACGATTTTGGAATAACGTAATCATCATGATAATATTATTTCTAATGCATAACAAAAAATATATAACAATAAAAACTGTTTTTTCATTATTTATAAGCCATAAATTTAAAAACACATTAAAATAATAATAAATATATGGCCAGAAAAGGTTCGAAAAGATAATTTTGTCTTCAGCCAAGAGAATAAAAATCTTTTTTAATTTTAAAATTTTGAGTATTAAAGAAATAGAAAAAATAATACCATAATTACGAATTTAATATTAATTCAAATTATTATTAAAATAACACTAAGTGTATTTAATACATAATAAGTATATTAAATGCTTACAATTAAATTTATTGCTCTCAAAGTGATTGAGCCGTATGAGTCATGAAATCGAACCTCCCAATCATAGGGCATTTTGCAAATATTTTAGTTTTAAAATAAAATAAAAATTTATCAATAAATTTGGACTGATTGTAAAAAACAGGATAAACATCAAAATAATCATTACTATTACCAATGAATATTTCCTCCATAATATAAATGTTTAATTAAGAATAACAAAAAATGAATATTAAGATTCAATCGTCAGGACAAATGAGAAAAATTTGTACTCATTTGAAAAATTCGTAATAATTATTAAATGGCAATTTGTATAAATGATTTGGAGATGAAATAATGGAGAAGTATTAAAAGCAAAAAGAAGATAATAAATTTTATAACATTTATTTTTTTTTAATTTTGCAGTAAATTTTTTGGTCATAAAAGGCGCTGACTTAACATGAGATTTAAAGGAAATAAAGAAATAAAAAATAAAGTACAAGTTAAAAATATAAATC
The DNA here is from genome assembly GCA_023374025.1 of Heterodera schachtii. NCBI lineage: Eukaryota > Metazoa > Nematoda > Chromadorea > Rhabditida > Heteroderidae > Heterodera > Heterodera schachtii. Next base: position 242,118 of record SIJG01000115.1, read on the forward strand.
AAAGTGAATAAACTTTTGGGAGCCGGTGAAATTTTTTAAATTTAAAATGTTTATTTTTGCGGAGTATCTCATTGAGAAAATTAGTTTAATTAAAATGTTGCAAAAAGTCTAATCAATAATATATTATCACAATAATAAATTAAATAAATTAATTACATAAATTAAATTTAAAAATGTTAAATTTAAAATATAAAAAATGATATATTACATCAGAATAAAAATAATTTACAAAATATCCTTTTTATTAAGAAATTATTTTAGTAGCATTGAAGATCGAATTATATTTTAAATAAGTAATAAAAATAATGAAATAAAATCTGAATTCAAAAAATTATATTATTTAATTTATAAATAGAAATGCACTTGATATTATTTATTAAGTGAATTTTTAAAAAAATCTTTAATAAATAATGACATTTCGTCACGCACAGATAAACATTTTCGTAATGCGAGATAATTTAAATAAATGCTTAAATTAAATTATAAAAGATAGGAAAACAAATAAAAAATACAACCTTAAAATGTCTCTTTAAATTTAATAATGCGAAAAAAGTTAAAAAACATAAATATACAAATATGAAATAACATACTGAATATTTATTGCTAGGCTTCATAAATGGCAATCTTGGAGTCAATTAAATAGGATTTAAAGGAAAAGATTATACAATAAAAAAACACAAAGAATATATACACTTTAAATATAGAACAAGAATCTTTTCTAAAATTATATTTGTAAGATTTTTATATTTTATTTAATGAATTCAAGAATCCTTATTGATTTCATTGATTTATATTAAAAAATAGTAAATTAAAAAAAGACAACAAAAAATCAAAACCAAATAAAAATTTGTATTAAAAGACAATATTTATTAATCGAGTGAATAGAATGGTAAATTACTTGGCAACTTTGTATGCTTTATAATATTAGCAACAATATTTCATTAATAGCTGTATATTTTTGTTTCCGGTTTGAAAAAATAATTATGAAATTTTCTTTTACTTTTATGGGAAATGGAGAATTCGCATGGAATTTGATTGATCACAAATTTAAAAACTGAATTTTTTGATTCAATATTATATAAAAATATCAAAAATTTCGTATCTAGACCAGAATTTTAATTTTAAACAACCAATCATATTGCTATTATTAAGGTGCAATTGTATTAAAATTTCGTTAATTAATGTAAAATGCGCGATTTCAATTAATATTGTCTAAAATACTCATAAAAAAAGAATCGAAGAACTAAAATTATTTATTTTCAATAATAAAGATAAAAAATTGGAATTTCAAAATAATTTTATTCGAGAAAATTTCAAAAAAATATGAGATGGATGAGCAGGAAATTTAAACAAAAAACAGAAAACTTTTATAACAACTTTTACAATTATTAATATTTTAAAAACAGAAAATACATTTAAACTCTCATTAAATTTACAAAGGTATTAACTAAATTTTTAATATGTTGGTCCCTTTTTTTATTTTTGCTAATAAAAGATGAAAATTGAAAATTTTAGATTTAATAAAAAAACCTATGATATAAACGAATTATATCATAGATAAAATTGAAAAATTTATTTATAATAACATATAATATAATTAATAAAGTAATTTTTTATTTAATTTAATTTAATTTCATATAAAATATGATAAATTCACCAATTGTTAATCTACACCAAATCTATTTCATTAATCAACATAACTACACTCACTAAAATACAATGTAGATATTCAATTGTAAATTTTTAGTCAAAAAATATTAAATTTTATTTTAAAAGCATTATATTGCTTTCTAGGACATAATTAATTTAATGATATAACAAGATTTTTCTTATGAACGATCTAACAGCGCAAGAAGGAAAATAAATTTTAAAAAATAAAATAAAATGATTGCTGATTATTTCAAATTATGCTCATCTATGAATTCGTGGGAGAGATTTGAAAAATGAGTTTTATTTAAAATATTATATTTTAAAAGAAGCATCATCAAATTGTATCTTCTTCACTTCATGCGATAGCTCTAACTGTTCTCTGATAAATATATAAAATTATAATGATCGAATGAAAATGAAAATTTATATTGTTAAACTGATAATGCTTAATTTGATTTTAAATATATTACATTATTTATTTTAAAAATACTTATATTGAAAACAAGCTTTAAAAAAATTATATTGGAGCACAAGAAAAGACAAAGCAATTAGCTGAAAAGGCGAGGTAAGAAATTTAAATAGTAAAATTGAAATGAATAAAAATAAACATAAAATAACCAGTAAAAGAGATTTACAAATGGAAAAAAATTCGCATATGGCAATTTCACAAAATAATTAAGTTTTCATTAAAATAAATATTAATACAATTTAATTTAATTACACAACGGATTAGAAATTTCACAAAAAAAAATAATATTCTCCCTGAATTAGCCCCCTAAAAATACATTCAAAGCTGAATAAAAAATTTAAGACCATTTATAATTTATAATTCCACAATTTAAATAAATAGTTAAAATTAACTATTTTATCATTAAAAAATTAATTTCGAAAAATTTTTATACAGAAGGCCCATATACAAAGATATTTGCTGCAAAATTCACATCATTCTGATAATTACGAAAAAAGAGAAAAATTAGCATTATCTAAGTTCGAGAAAAATAAAAAATAAATAAACCATTTCTCTAAATATTTATTTGATTAAAAACGAAAATATATTTTAATTTTACTATTTATTTTAAGAAATTTTTTTTTTATAATTTCATAATATTCAAAAAAAACTACATTTCCGTTAAATTTTAATTTAATTAGACCTAAATATTATCAACATGACAAAAAAAACCAATTAAATAACCGTCAATTCAAAAAACAATTTTGTAAAAATAATAGAAAAGCTAATTATAATTCTATTAAATTGTCAAAAGTATTTAGACTAATCTAATTAAACTTATTATTTAGAAAAGACTTATTACTAATCACAGGAAATCAATTAATTTATGGAAAACAAAAAATCCTTTTGTTCGTCCATGAGTAACTAAAAAAAAATATTAATTTATTGATAAAAACAAATTTAATTCATAATGCAATAGGAAATTATAAAAAAAAAATAAATTATTTACTTTCTTAAAGTAAAGATAAATAAAATTAAAATAAAATTTATTTGCTTGATATTTTTTTATTTATTTGCATGTGAAGAAATGAAAAAAAAGAATAAAATTATTTTAATTTGATCTCTTAAATTTAAACTTTGAAAAGAAAGGCGTAATAATTCACATATTATTACAAAATAAATTCATACAAAAAAATACGGAATATAAATAAAATAGATTTATAAACTTTGACAAATTATATTTTTATAACATTATTATTAAAACAGGGCTGAGAACAAGAGAATAGATGTAATAATGAATATTTTTGATATTATATATATTAAGAAAATAATTTTTTGATATAAATATTAATCGCACAAAAATAATTTAATTTGGATTTGAAAGACGCATTTCTGACCTTTTTTTAAATTTAAAATTATTTCCATTATAAAAATAGAATTAAAATGTTTATATTCAATGATTTATGCCTATTGAAGAGAAAAATTTAAGAACTTTGAAAAAATAAATTGAAAAACATTTAATAAAAAAAAATTATATAAAAAATTGTATTATTTTATACATTTAACGAATAATGCTAAAATGTTCAATAAATATTAAAAAAATGTTGCTTTTTTCGGCACCGTCGTACCTCTCCTGTGCCATAGAAATTAAAAAACCGTGCTTTAAAGTTTTTCCTACCAATTCGTTAATGTAATAAATTTTTCCAGACAAAAAGGCGTGAAATTCGTTATTGTTGTGTAAATCTTTTTAGGGCTAACATTTTCAATTTTTCTCCGCCGTCTCTTTAATTTTATAAATTTACTTAAAACCGCGAAAGTACTAGGAATTAAAAATAAATTACAAAAACTAGAATTTTTTTAAAAATTGAATCATGAAATCTTGTCATTTTTCATTGTATCTGCTAGACATTTAGCATGTTACTGGTGATAAAAACGATTTTTTGAGTAAATTAAATGTATTAAACTGATTTTTTTAAAATTATTATTTATTTTTTTGATTTGTAAAAAAAAATAAGAAAATAAGAAGAGAACGAAATTCTAATTGAATAAATGTTTTAAGTATTATATTAAAGTGTAAATTGTATTCGTGAAAATAAAAATAAAATGCGCGAGTTCAAATAATATTGGCCAAGATCTACATAAAAAATGATCAATTGAAGAAAATTAAAATTATGTGAATTTAACAGTAATTTTGTTCGAGAATTAAAAAAAAAAGGGATGAAAAGAGATTTACAAACAAAAAACATGAATATTATAAAAACATTTGCACATTATAAATAATAAATTTTTTTATTGATTATGAACAAGAAATTATTTTGTATAATGTAATTAATTCCTCAACTTCCAAGCATGTGTTAATGCCCGAATCACATTTCATTGAATGCCGTATCCACATAAAGTGGTGTAAATATTCAGGACCAGTTAAATGAAAAACAAGAAAACTCAAATAATGTGATCACAATTGATTTTTCGTTAAATATTTTAAATTAATAAACAGACATTTAACTTCAATTTTAAATGAGTAAAAAAAAATAACTTCAAAATGGCATATTAAAGGAAAAACTAATTCCAATGAAAATTATTTAAAAAATTAAATTATCAATAGTTTTTAAATACGCTTTTTAGAAATAAAAATATACATGAGATGAATTCACAGCAGAAAACAAAGCATTAATTTTCTCTAATGAAAAATATTTTATTAAAAAATAGAATATTAAATAAACAGATTTTTAATATAACAATATTATTTCCATTTTGTTTGATAATTTCAAATGAAGATGTTCAAATTATATTTCTTATATTATTATTGACATTCTGTTATAAGTATGCAAACTCAAAAAAGAAAACAAATTTTAATCCTGTTAAGTATTATATAGAATATTATTTATCTCAAAACAAAATAAAAACATTAAGGAAAATTTAAAAGTTAAATGGGGGCGTCTAAGAAGTGAGACCCCTTTAAGATTCGTCTAAAAGGACAAGAGGAAATATAAATATATCTTTAAAATCTAACAACAATTCTAATATAATAAAAAATATTCAAATTATTTTTAAAAAATTTGAACAATTCCGAGAATATTAATGCAAAAGCCAAAAGAAAAAAAGAATTGAAAGCGCACAATTATAAATGTTAAAATAAAAATGCACATAAACAAACGAGTATATTAATGAAAAACCAAAGAAAAAAAACAGAATGAAAACGCACAATTAATAAAATATCAAAAAAGGTTAAGATAATCCAATTATAAATTAATTTATTCTCCATACATAGAAGCAAAAGCATGATATTTAGCCGAGAAAAAAGTGTTTTATTGTAAAGGTAAAATTTTGCAAAAAAAAAAAAATTAAATTTTTATTCTCTTTAATATATTAAAAAACATTTTAAAGCCGTGGTTTTAAAGAAGAGGATAAAAATATTATAATACATTTTTTAATTAATATGTCGAACAGGTAATGGAATTCTAAAAAAAACCTCCACTGAACATGTGATTAAAATAGCAAAAAGAAATTTAAATAAATGATTATTAATTAATTACAATTAGTAAACATTTTATGAAATATAAAAAAGGTATTAACAAAACATAACGATCAAATAGCACAAAAATTTTAAAGTTTTTTATTTGATAAAAATAAAAAAACCATAAATAAATAAAAGTATCGAACGATAAATAAATAAAACGGAAAATAATAATTAATTCTTTTCAGAATCTAAAAAACAAATATGGAAAAAAAGAAACATTCTAAATAGCTCAATTATCAATTAACCAATTATAAATTATCAATAATTATACAGAGAAAATCTTACAAAATTCACTTTTCACAAATCGAAAAAAGGGAAAAAAGAATTCGTTTTTCATCAAATCACAAATAGCGTCATTATTAAATCTTGAACTTCAGAAAAGAAAAAAACAAATAAGAAGGTTTGGTCATTCTAAACAAAATTATATTAATAAATTTAAAAAATAAACTAAATAGATTATAAATAAGGTAGCATAAAAATTAACGAATCAAAACAAATTCTGATTTTGTGATCACAAAATAATTAAAGTAATTTATGACAAGTATAGCTTGAGAACGTAAAAAAAGGCACCAAAAAATTGCAAAAAAAAGGTATGAAAAAAATCCTCAAATAGACATGAAAATGGCCTTTAAAATTTTTTTAATAAGGATTTTTAGGGAGCAAAACAAGTAAAAATTTATCAAAAAACTTAATTTTGGTCATTTAAATGTGTTTGGCTCCACATTCCTTTAAAAGTTCCAAACTTTGGCATTTCGGGGTCGGGGTTCGGTTAATTATTTAAAATTTTTTTTATTATCATTGAGCCCGGAAAAATGTACAACCGGAGCAAATGGTGACTTTCCACACATGACAAAAATGTTTCTTAATTTCAATTCCATTTATGGTCGTTGGATAAATAAATACAATCAATTATCATAAAACGCCAAATATTTTAAAGAAATATGAATAGGGAAGATCAATTTGGACTTATTTTCTTCGGTATTAAATTTTAGAAAATTTAAAAAATGAACATTTAATAAAAAATGAAAACAAATAATATATTGCTAGAAAAAGAGTTTATTAAAATTGTTATATTAATAATTTTGGTTTAAATCGAATGTCAAAAAATTAAAGTAATGGAAGATAAAAATTTCTATTAAAACATCAAAAAAAAAGAAATATAATGAAAAATTTAATAATTATATTTTAACAATTTAATTACATTTTCTAATAAAAATGAACAACAAAAAATATTTGTATGATGATAATTATCAAATAAATGCCATCTGCCCTTGGGCTCATCATTGATCTAATTTTTTAAACTTAAATATAAAACCTAATTGTTATTTCAAGGGATGCTAGTGCGTTTCGTTAAAATGCCACAAGATAGAATACAGTTACTATGATTAAATTTTATTTATAAGATTATATTTTTATACAAACACTTACAAATGTATTTGAACAATATAACTTTTGTATCTTTTATTTAAGTAGCACACATATGCTTATATTATAGCAACAATGATCAACTTTATTGAATAATATTAAGCAAAAAATTTTTTGTTTTTTTAAACAAATTCTTGTCTTGACTGACGCGTTGGCACAAAAATATATTAATAATTATTATGCCTTAAATCAATGTTAATAAAATAAATTTATTCCGCTGAAAAAAAAATTAATCGGCGAGAGTTGCTCCACTAATTGGCCATTTTTTTATTTCTAATTGGCGATATAAATGGAAATCAATAATTAAATATTTTACAAATTAATAAAATGATATTTTAATTTTAAAAAATGGAAAAATCAATTGCTCAAATTAAAAACACCAAATTTAAAATCTTTTTTAGAAAAATATTTATAAGAATTATTGCAAGTTTAGAAAAAAATAGGAAAAATTACCACTAAAAAAAACTTTCTTTAATCTCAACTATAATAAAGATAATTATAAAATATAATTTAAAATTAAAAAGAAATATTTTTATTGTCCTTATTTTAATTAATTTAATGACTAAAAAATTTCAATTATATATATATATATTTTTTTTTCTTATGGAATAAAAAATAAAAAGTACTATTCATCAGAAATGTTATCCAAAGGAATGTCCCTACCTAAAATACATACAACCCCAGCCCTGAACAAGAATTTTCTCGAAATATATTGAATTTATTCTTTGTTTATTTATTACTGAACGAGATATTGTATTTAAATAATAGTTCATTGATTTCATATAATTTGATTTTAAAAAAATAACTATTAAGAAACTTCGACAATAAAAAAAGCAACTTAACGAAGCATGAGATTAAATATAAAAGGAGATTAACAAAAAATAAAAGTTATTTTGTAATTTTGATTGATAAATAATAAAATATAATTCAGCCTTTGCGTTGTTATAAATTAAACTCAAAAACTATGTTTTTTTGAACATTTTTAGTAAAACTTTCTTGAAAGTTAACGAAAATGAAATTATGCATGAAAAGATTCATCACATCATTTATTATAGCAAGAATTTTAATAAATTATTAAGAAATAACTCAATTTGAGTGGAAATAATAAACTCGGCAAAACAGCAAAACCCGGCAATTTCAAGTGTTTTTTGCCGGATGGGATTTTGCGGGAATGGAAATGGTTTGATTTAAACAAATATAAAAAAAGGAAGATAAATAATTATACAAAAACAACTGCAATTAAAATTATTAATAAGATATGTTTATTCATTTAAATCAGTTTCAATCATTAATAAACTAACTGCTAATTAAATAAAAAAAAATATTAAAATTAATTGTTACAATAAATACTAAGTCTCAATTATTATTTTTATGGCATTTCATCATTAATTCATTAAAATAATGTCATAGTGACTTAACGCACTAACGCACCAGAATGCTTTCCCATCACAACTGACAAGGAAAGTTTGAAATTTCTATTATTACGCTAAAATAAACAAAAATAATAACCAAACATATTTGTCACATCATATGAAATAGCTTTCTATATTTGATTTTCAAAATAAAATTAAAAAAATTTAAAAAAAAACTAAATTTTTAAATGCATTAACACAAAATTTATTGACTTAATGTACTCTTTCTGGGGTAATTTTAGGGGTGTGCGAGTCTCGGTTCTCGATTTTTGACTCGAAAAATTTCTCGGCATTTTTGCTTCTCGGTCTTGGTTTTCGGTCTCGTGTTTATCGTCTCAGAAAACGAGAAATATTGAAATTTAGAATAAATTTTCTTAACAAAATTCATTGTAAATCCCAAAAAATTTTAAAAATTATTGTATTTTTTAAAGTTTTATTTTCAGAAATATGCGTATGAACTTATGAAATGATGATCTAAAATTAGAATTAAAATAAATGGAAATTGTTTATTTAAAAATAAAAAATAAATAAAATCTTATATAAAAAATATTTTAAATGATTAACTGGTTAATGATTAATGAAATCGAAATAAATATTTAATAAATTAAAAACTAAAATAGAGTTGCTAAAACAAATATTTTAATATTCCAATAAATTATATTAAACAGAAACCAAAAATTTATTTTAATTAAAATGGTGTAATTTAAAATGAACTAAATAAACAATGTTTTTCGATTTTATTTTCAATATTCAATTAATATTCATAAACATAGTAAAAATATATATACTGTCACCTTAATAATAATGAAAAAATAAAGCTAATTTATTACTAAACTTATATTATTAAAAATAATTTACACATAAATATAAAATGTACGGGGCAAAAAATTGCGAGTAATAAAACCTATTAATTAACCGGCATTTGCTGAAAATGAATGAAAAAATCTTGACCAAGCACGAGGAAAATTTAAGAAAACTAAAATATATTAATTCATACATAAGATATTATACATATATTAATATAAAATTCATATTTTATAAAAGTGATAAAAATATTCATTTTTACGCTAAAGATAAAGAAAAATATTAACTTTTGTAAAAGTCAACCAAATTAAATTCTATTATATCAATCAATACCCCTAATGCATTTTATTACAATTTCTATGCAGAATATTAATTTATTTTTCGAAAATATTATAAATATAAAATTAATAATTCATATCTATATTTATTACAATAAATACTAAGTCTCAATTATTATTTTTATGGCATTTCATCATTAATTCATTAAAATAATGTCATAGTGACTTAACGCACCCGAATGTTTTCCATCACAACTGACAAGTAAAGTTTAAAAAATAAAATTAAACCAAAATAATAACCAAAAATAATTGGTCATATCATACAAAATAGCTTTCTTCATTTAATTTTCAAAATATAATTTAAAATTTAAAAAAACTAAATTTTTAAATGCATTACCACAAAATTTATTGAAAAATTTCACTTAAAATAAATTTAATGGCATCATAAAATGTAAAACCCTTTATTTGAGAATGGGGCAATGAACAAGAACGCATAACAATTGCCTTGATTCTGCCATTTTGAAAAAATATATATAATGAGGGAAAAAATTTTTCACTAAATGTTAATGAATTAATTTAATATTTTTGCAAATAATGAACATGAACATAAAACAAACAAAAGAACGGCAATAAATTCTTTCACATAAAAGATGAAATTTTCAATTTAATCTATAATATTAAATTTAGTACTTTTGCATTATGTCGTCCCCGTCCCCCATAAAAATGTACTCTTTCTGGGGTAATTTTAGGGGTGTGCGAGAGTCTCGGTCCTCGATTCTTGACTCGAAAAATTTCTCGGCATTTTTGCTTCTCGGTCTTGGTTTTCGGTCTCGTGTTTATAGTCTCAGAAAACGAGAAATATTGAAATTTAGAATAAATTTTCTTAACAAAATTCATTATAAATCCCAAAAAATTTTAAAAATTTAATTATTTATTTTCTTGACAAGAATTTTGATTTTTAAAATATTTATCTCAATATTGATATGGCTTAATTTTGTTACTTTTTTGATGAAATTTTACATTTTACACCCCAAAATTTGAAAGTTTTTAGTAGAGACCGAGATTTCCAAATTCTCCGGACCGGACCGGACTGGTATTTTAAAAAATGACCGGATCACGGATCCGGTCTCTCATAATCCGGTCAATCCGGTGAATCCGGATTTTCATATTGCCGGATCCGGAACCGGATTCCGGATTGGTAAACATTTAAATTTTCATGTGTTAATTTGGGAAAAAACCCGCAAAATTTTCATCAATTCAATAAAATTATAAATTTTCTTCATATTTATTTTGTTAATAATCAATATTAATTATACAAAAAAATTCTATAAAAAACTCACAAGTTTATTCGTTTCGATTTATAATTTTTTAGTTTTTCCATTGTCGGGTTTAAGTAAAGTTAATTATCTTTTCTCTTTTCCAGTTTTTCAAATTTTAACTTACTTTCAGAATGCCAAGATAATAGCCCCATGTCATACTGTAGACAATTTTAGTAACTTCTTAGATTTGCACTCAATAAAATAATAAATATTTTGATTTTTTTAATAAAATAATAAAAATTTTAATTTTTTTAATAAATAATAAGTGTATATATTTTAAAAAAGGTACTTTTTATAAAATATTATAATAATCTACTTTGAATAAACAAGCAATTCGTAAAACATTTTGCATTTGTTGGAATTTTTTATGATTTTATTGTTCTTAAAGATCGTACATTTTTATGTTTTGCAGATTAATTATCTAAAGCATCAGTGGTCTTCACTTTTAATCTTTTCTTAAACTCATAAATATTTCCGTTAATATCTTTATTTTAAATCTCGTTTATTACGCGTTATATTGTAAAATATAAATAAATATATTTTTTTTTATTAATCGAGGATTATTTCATAGATTTAATTTTATTAATTGTAAAATAATTTATTTTTTTCTTTTGACAATATTCATCTTTTATTCTCATGATATTGTCGTTTTTAAAGGCACATCACGGAATCCTTCTTATTGTTATATAAATAAATAACTTTATTTACATATCTATTAATATCATCTAATTGCTATTATTGCATATTTTTATTTAAATTATATTTTTTTCATCACCCTTTTCAAATCACTTTGAAAACAATTGAAAAAACATAGTGAAAATTAGTTAATTATAAATTTTAATGATAGTTTAAATGTATTTTTTTGTTTTAAGATAATTCTATAATTTGTAATGTTTTTATAAATGTGTTTTTGTTTTTTGTTTTTAAATTTCATGCTTATCCTCAATTTTTTTTTGAAATTTTCTGTTGTTTAATTCTAATTTTTAGTTTTTATTATTAGAAAATAAATAACATAGTTCTTCAATTCTTTATTTTTTAAAGAATAAATTTGGACAACATTAATTGAACTCGCGCGTTTTACTTTTTTTATTAACGAAATTCTAATTCAGTTGCACTCAATAATAGCATTATTTATGATTGATTGTTTCCATAATACTTCTCGAAATCCTTTAATTTTTTTCATTCTATTTCTTTAAATTATTTTTCTTTTTTAAAATTTTCTTGTTTACTTTATTATTATATTTAATTTTATATTTTTAAATATCTTTCTTTTTTCAAAATGTATCTATTTAATCTCATGATTTTTCTATTACAAAGAGATTTTTTTAACTTATTATATGTATAAATTTTCAAAATAATTCCTTGCAATTAATTACGGATCAAGAAGTTTTTTTAATAGAATAAAGATAATTTTAATGGATTTTATATTAATATATTATTTCAGTATTCGTTTGTTTATTTTAATCCATTGATCATTTGTTTTGGCATATCAAATTGAAAAGAGTTAATTTTTTTTATCTTTATTTATGTTGGAAAATTCAAAAAATCACAATTTTTTAGAAATAAGATTAATTAAATTGCACAAAAAAATGTGATGAAGTAAAATAAAATTAATAAATTCACATATTAAATGAAAAAATATATAAAATGTTAAAGGACTAATAAACCTTTTTTTACTCTAAAATATTGAAAAATTAAATTAACTAATGAAAACAAATCATAAATTAATTTTAAATTGTTATATATCGAGCTTGACACGAGCATTAATTTAAATTTTAAATAAAGTTTCCAAATAATAAATGGAAATAATTTGTTGAAAAATTATTATTTTATTTTTAAAATATTTTAAATTAATAAACAGATTTTTTAACTGCAATTTTATGAGAAAAATAAAAAACAAATCAAAATGTTAGATCAAAGTATAAATAAATCCTCATATAATGAAATACCCATTTAAATTATAATCATTTAAATTTTCAATATAACAATTAGTAAAATAATTTTACTTAATGAAATATACTAATAAAAATTATCTAAAAGAATTTGCATTTTAAATTCACATTTTTTAATAAATATTTTTGTTATAAATAATTGTATTCTTCTAAATAATTCATAATTAAACCACAATGTATATTATCACAATTTTAAAAATTTTTTATAAAAAATTATATCTTTTTAAGAAATCTTTTAATCAACAAATTTTACAGACTTCTTATTAAAATAAATTATATTTTTAATAAATAAAACTCAATATAAAAAATTTAATTAGTTCACAAACTCTTACACTAATAATTTAAAAAATTTAAATGAAAATTATTTAAAATAATCTTTTATCTTTTATATTAATTGAAAGATTAATAAAAATAAAATAAAAATACATAATTGATTTAACATATTCTTTTAATTTTTAAACTTTAAAAAATGAAAAATAATTATGCTAAAAAAATTAAATGATAAATACAAGGAACGGATTTATTTATTTATATTTTTCACGAAGTTTGAAAATGCTTATTCTTCTGTTCGTTTCGTTGTTTTCAGGCTTGAAATTGAGCAGAAAATACCTTCGTAAAAGGATTTTTTGTATGAAAGATTTCGAATAGTTTGATATTTTCAGTATTTTTTACATAAATTCAAACATTTTTAAAACGTAAAAATTAAATTCCCGAAACGGCCGTAAATTTTCAAGTTATATTAAAAGTTGAGGGTTTTTTAATTTGAACTAACCGTTTGAATTTTTCATTTCGAAAATGTATATTTTTATTATTCTGAGTATTTAACAAAATTTAGAATCAACAAATTATTTTCAAAAACCTTATATATTTTAAAAGCAATTTTTAATTTAAAATTTCATTATTATTAATTCAATACACTATCTTTCATACTTAAATTATATTTTCTTATAATAAAAACATAAAAAAATGCTAAAATATGTATGAAATATGTACAAAAACCCCCAAATATGTACTAAAATATGCAAATAAAATTTTTTTTAATGGATATTTTTGGAAAAAAATTCTTTGTAAAAAGTAAAATAGGCACAAAATGCCATAAAAATGAAAAAATAGGCTTAAATTACCTTTTAGTATTTCAAAAATTAATTTTTATATATTATTTTTTGAAAAAAAATTCGATTTTTTGAGGATACATTTTCAAAAAAATTTTTTTAATTTTTCACAAAAAATTTCTATAAATTCTCGAAAATCCTCAAAATATGTAAAAAAAAAAACGAAAATATGTACGAAAAATTGCGAAATATGTACGAAAAAGTCCAAAATATGTATAAAAATATGTACATATGTAATATGTAGAAAAATCCCAAAATATGTAAAAATATGTAAATAAAAGTCCCAACTTTTGTTCGCAAACACAAAAAAGAAAGTGTTTTTACACTAATTAGGCTATGGAGAATCCAGGAAAAAAATATGTATTTACATAAAATTAGCAGCCCTAATAATAGTATTTAAAAAGCAATATAATTAATAATAAAGAAAAAAACAGATATTACTTTATGCAAGAATATCTTTACTATTTTATATATTATCAATAAATGATATTAGTTCATTTCAATTTAAAAGTGTATTTGAATGCCAAAATCAAACTTAATAAATTTGAATTTCAATTAACAAAAAACAGAGAAAAAAGCATATTTAAAAATTATTTATCAAAAAAATTTTCTTAAATGATGTTAATTTATTGTGAAGTATGAAAATTGTGCATAAATCCGAAGAAAATGCAAGAATATAAAGCACAATTTTATTAACTCGCCTCAATTTATTATATTTGACTGACTTAAATTACCGATAAAGTTTATAAGTTCCATGTATTTTATGTTTTTTTGAACTTAAATCGATAAATTATTTAAAATTTTGTATTTGATACAAAAAATGCAGAATTCTTAAATGGATTTAAAAAAAAATAATTTAAAAATACGAAATAAAGTTGCTAAAATTAATGAATTTATAAATTAATTAAAATTTAATATATTGTATGTTTTAAAGTGGTAAAAATTTATTTTTCAATACAATACAAATATGCAAAAACTGAAATTTTAATCAATTTTAAATCGATTAAATCGACCTCGAAATTAAGAAAGTAAATTAAAGAAAAAAGAGATTGGGTCAAAAAAAGATTAAAAAGGAAAAAATGTTATAAAACCAAAAAATTAATACATAAAAATAAGCATAAAATCAAAAAGATTCCGTAATTCATTTAATTAAAATAAATGAAATTTAAAATTAAATATTATACCCCCTCTACATATAAGGTAATTTATTTTCAAACAAAAAATTTGAAAATAAATGATATGGCTTTCTAAGTAAAATAATAATTTTAAAAATTTAATTATTCAAATGAATTGATTAAAAAATTTTTTAGAAAAATAAAGACAAATTATTTATTCTTCAGACAACAAGCCATCTGATAACAAATTACTCGGCCATGAGAAAGAAGAAAAAATAAAGTTAAACTAAAAAATAAAAAGTAACAACAAATAATTAGAAGAATAAAAATAAACAATGTAATAAAATTTGATAATCTATTTAACAGAAATTAAAAAAAAAAGAAAAACTTATTCACCAATAATGAAAAATTAAAATATATCTTTATTTTCAGAAAATTAATTAATATTTATTTTATTTAAAAATATTTTTTTTAATTATTATTATTTTTTTGCGAATAATAAACGTTTTGGTAGATTTTAAATTTTTTAATGTTTTTTTAAGAATAAACAATTGTGGGTAATACTGTAGTTTGTCCCCCCCATTTTTGGAAAAAAAAATTTTCAAAAATTCTTTTGCCCTAAAAACAAGTTTCCAGGGGTTTTTGGGGTCGCTGAACACGAATCCGGCATCCATTTCGGCCAATTTCGAATCCCGGACCCGAATTCGAACAAAAAGTCGAAAATTCAAATTCTCTAACTTCGCATTTTTGGTTCAATATTGATTTAAATACACGAAAACATTCTAAAAGTTCCCAATTTTGCAATAAAAGATCATTTAAGTCAGGTTTTGACAAAAATTGCGAAGTTAGAGAATTTGAATTTTCGACTTTTTGTTCGAATTCGGGTCCGGGATTCGAAATTGGCCGAAATGGATGCCGGATTCGTGTTCAGCGACCCCAAAAACCCCTGGAAACTTGTTTTTAGGGCAAAAGAATTTTTGAAAATTTTTTTTCCAAAAATGGGGGGGACAAACTACAGTATTACCCAATTGGGTGGTATTATTGGCGGATGGCGAAAGTGCAAAAGATCAGCCTGCGGTGGGATTCGAACCCACGTCCCTTCCTTTCCGTGGAATGCTCTAACCACTGAGCTACACAGGGCGCCCTTTGCACTCCTTTCAATCCCATCTTTAGGGGAAAGAAAGCTCTCTTCGTTACTTTGAGAGAGTCGCATATCACATCTCCGGCCCTTGAGAAGACCGGTCTGGGTCAATGGCAACTCGTACAATTGGCAACTCGTACAAAGGCAACTCGTACAAAAGGCAACTCGTAAAATTGGCAACTCGTACAAAGGCAACTCGTACAAAAGGCAACTCGTACAATTGGCAACTCGTACAAAGGCAACTCGTACAAAGGCAACTCGTACAAAAGGCAACTCGTACAATTGGCAACTCGTACAAAGGGCAACTCGTACAAAAAAAATTTCTAAGAATTTTCAACTAAAACTTAGAATTTTTAGATTAAAAAATCTAAATGGATTTTTTAGCCTAGAAAAACTTTAAAAAATCTTTAAACTTTTTTTTACAAATTTTTCAGCTGATTTTTTTAATTTCTTAAATTTTTTGAAAATTAAGTGTTTTAAAAAGTTTTTCTAGGCTAAAAAACCCATTTAGATTTTTTTAATCTGAAAATTCTAAGTTTTAGTTGAAAATTCATAGAAATTTTTTTTTGTATGAGTTGCCCTTTGTACGAGTTGCCAATTGTACGAGTTGCCTGTGTACGAGTTGCCTGTGTACGAGTTGCCTGTGTACGAGTTGCCTGTGTACGAGTTGCCTGTGTACGAGTTGCCTGTGTACGAGTTGCCTTTTGTACGAGTTGTCATGACACCGACCGGTCCCCGGTCTCTTTTATATGCCGTCGTACGCCGGCACGCACGTAAGAGTGGAGAGTGTCGCATGCCAGTTAATTCAGGCCTTTATTAAATTTACCACACACAATCCACATCACAAAATTAAGTCCGGGCGAAGAGTGACCCAACATAAAATGAAAAATGAAAGACGCACAAAAAAATAAACAAAATGCCAAATTAATTAAAACTTAAAGAGTCAAATGAGGTCATTATTTAATTATCACAATATAAAAATGCCCAATAAACTCATTTTTAATTAGCTATTATTGAATTATATAAATATATAATGAATTATAGAAATAATTTATCAGTTTGTTAATGTTGTAAATTATTTTTAAAATAAAAAATTAAAATAAATTATTAATATAAAACATTGATAAAACTCCAGCAAAAAGTGGAGTTATTGCAAATAATGTAAAGCAATGTATTTAAAAATTTGCATCTTTCAGCAACAAATATATTAACTTTCACAATTTAAACAGAGAATAGACACAGTTAATGAAAATCGGCGCTATTTAAATAATATTTAAATTACAATAAAAAGGTGAATTTAAGATTGTATGCTAGAATATCTATTTTTGTAATTGTTAAAAGATTATTTAAAATATTTTTTATATCGACTAATTAATTTTATTTTTACTAATTGTATATTTGGCAAAAAAGCTCCTGATTGCATCAAAACCTAATTAATAGAAATTTATAAAAAATATATATTATCATCATCTACATAAAAATTAAAAAATTATTTAATTTTCAAATGAATAGGCTATTATATAAAAAAATATATAATAAAGAAAGTCTCCATAATGCCTACTTGATAATGGTAAATAATAATATTTTGAAATGTTTACCCAAAATGATGTAATTAATTAAGTGGATAATACATATTTATCTTGAATAAAATAAATGAATAAATGATAAACATAACCATATATGATTGGATGGCAACACAAAATCTTCTCTTGTTAAGCAATTTCACAAATCAAGAGATAATTGCGTGATTATTGAAAATTACGGATAGGATTTACAAATACAAAATTTACTTTAAGCTGAGACAAATTAAAATTTTCATACATTAATATTTTTTTATTCAACCAATTCTGATTGATAAAGAGATTAAAAAAGTATAAAATTTAAATTTTGTATCAAGTAAAACGAGCAAAAAATTATATTAAATACCAAAACCAATAAAATTTACAAAGAATGAATGGCTTGCCTGCCAATTTATTTTATTTAATTGAATTTTTTATGTAAATTATTAAAATATTTGGTAACTAAAAATATACTCAATAGAAAAAAACTAAAAAGTTAATATAAAAAAAATAAATAAATAAAAAATCACCCAAGAGATGAAATTCATTAAATACAACGTTACCCTTACCATACACTCCATCATCATCTAACACAGAGACAAGCTAAATACAAATCTGAAATTTTTAAAAGTTTTGCCAACACAAATAAAAAATTAAAAATATTTTTTTATAAAAGATCATTAAAGTATAGAAAAAAAATCATTTCAAATTTCATTTATAACTTTAAAAACTGGCTTAAGTTGATTATAAAAAAATCAAAATAAATTAAAAGATTATTCATTTTAGCATTATAAATTAATAATAATTGTTTAAAAAAAATGAGTTTAGTAAATGAAAACCTAATTATTTTTATATAGGCATGATAAGGATATCAATAAAACTCTCAAGATAAAAATAATTCAACTAATTTGAAAATTTTAAATAAACAAACAATCACGCACGAGAAGAAAAAATGTTTTTTTTTTTTGTTTTGTACAAGAAATATGACCATTAATTCGTAATCCTAATGAAATATACAAATCAAACAAAATGATGAAATTTTTTTAAAATTATTTGATTTTTGCAATGCCAATTGTGCATAAATTGTAGGAAAATATTACAAAAAAATCCACGAAAATGGTATTTATTTAAATAGAATCAAAAAGAAACTCATTTTACGAATAAGAAAGAAAGAAATTGAGGAGTGATTAAATTAATATTAAAATCAATTTAACCATTATTAAATCAGTTTGTAATAATATTGAGTTAATAAATAATTGTAAAAATCTGAAAATTATCAATTATAAAATATATTCTTCAATATTAAATGTTATTCAATAATAAATGAAAGCAATAAAATTAATGTAATATTAATTTAAAACACACATTAAAAAAAAAATTAAATTACGCTAAAAAATTAAGCCAAAATAATTGCAAAAAAATTAACATCTTTATGTGATAACGAATATTTTTGAAATTTAATTAACCATTTATTGAAAAAGTAACGAAAATGAAAACAAATTAATTACAATAAAATCACTCAAAATGGTAATTATGTAAATAGAATTAAAAAGAAACTCATTTGATCTAATTTAAAATTTATATATTAAATACTAACTTTAAAGAAAATATAATTATTTTATGTAAGTTTGTATAATAATAATGGTAAAAATCTTAAAATGATCATTCAAATGAACTATTAAATAGAAAAATTTAAATTTCACTTTTTTAGAAATTAGAATTAAATAAATTAGAAGTTAAAATTATTCTTAATATATTGTACAATTTAATAAAAGACAACCAATGAGGATCAATTAAAATCACTGGAAAACATGGTGAATTTTAATGCTGGTCAGCTAAAAGTTCATTATTTAATTTAATTTAATTTTTTATATATTTCTAGACTAATTTTGGGAATGAAAATTATATTAATGAATTAATTCATTGACTGACTTTGCATTTTTTGTCATTGTTTTTTGCTCATTTCTAAATACGAATAAATGGATTGAGAAGATTTTAAGCTTCAATGATTTCATAAGGGAATATCCTTCATGTGACGTATATCATATCTTTCAATTCATTTTAATTGAAACGCGTATATGACCGATTGATCATATGAAAAATAATCCGATCCCATTCGCCCTTCACTTTTATATAGCTAGTATAGTTCGTTTCGTAAAACTGCTAAAATAATTGGTTAAATTCAGATTTTTCTGGTTCTGGTTCAAATTAAACATACAAAAAATAAACAAATTTTAATTCATGAAAACAAAAAAAAATCATTAATATTTGAATTTGCTCATTTTTGGTATTATTTTCAATATATTGAATATTTTTTTTCCGTAAAGTACCCAATTAACAATAATATTTATGAAATTATTTTCTAAAAATCAAGACGCAATTTTTTTACTTTATATTTTATTTTTAAAATAAGATTAAATTTGTTAAGAATTTTTATTTACTTGTTTTCATTTTTTTGAATATTTGATGACTATTTCTCCTTATAATTATGAATTTTAATATTTATTTACATTTTTTAGTAATTTAATTCAAGCCACATTTATATTTTAATCAAACTTTTTTTAAAAATTAAAACAAACAAAATTTAAAATTTTTAATTTAAAAGGGTTGTCAAAAGTTTTAAAAGTATTTTTTGGAAATTGATTAAAAAACTTTTTTATTAATTATTTCATTTAACTATGTGTAAAAATTATCATTAAAATTGTTTTGACTAAAAAAATTTTTTGGTTTATTATTTTCACTGGTTATTTTATTGCTGTATATAAGAAAAATTCAATTGGAATAAGTAAAAAAAGTTTATTTTCAATAAATTTGCTCAAAGATAATTAATTTGTTCTCTTTGTTTTATTACCTTTTTTGCAAATTATTTAGATAAAATTAAAAGATAAATAACTATAATGTAAAAATCATTTATTTCTTCTGTGCCACATTTATGTTCTTTAATCTCAAATTTTTCTTTAATCTCTTCTAATGTTTTTTATATATTCTGTTATCTAAATTAGATCCATGATTCAAGATAGAAAAAAAGAAAGAAATAAAATTATTGCTTAACAATATTATAAATTTCAGTAAATCCTATTTCGAATTAATTATCTTAAAGTTTCGGCCAACATAGAGTAAAATATTGTTTTTAGCTGGCTTTTCGTGCAGCAGCATCAGTTGGTATTTGCTCGGCGTACTCGCTACATGCTTGGCACCTGTGCAGCAGTTAGAACACGAGAGCTCTGCGAATGGGAATGCGTGTACTGGAACATGCGTGGCATCCGAGCACAGGTTCTGTTGGCTGTGCAGTAGCAGCTGCTGGAACATGCGTGGCACCCGTGCTGCAGTTGGAACCCGGGGGCTTCGCAAACGATGGCTTCGCACGTGTTTAAATCACCTTTCACAGCCAAAAAGCCCAAAGAGCAATTGTCGACACTTTGTCCGGTGTGTCGAAACTTTGTCCGTTTTTGGGGTGTCGACACTTTGTCCGGATTTGAAAATTGACACAAAATTTTTGTTCCGCCTGACTCCCCCGGCCAAAATAGGCCTAAAAAGGTCGACCTCTAGGCCTGGGGACCAAAAGCGCCGCCATTGGGGCACATAGAAAAACAACTTAGCATATCTCAGCGCAGAGGCGACCCCAAATTTTTTAAAAGGTCAAAAAGTTCTTAAATGAGATCAATTGTTCGGGGAAACAAATTTTCCCGACCGATATTCGACCGGCAATAACTCCTTATGACCACATTTGCAAACGTCCCCCCACATTTTTTTTTATTCCTTTTTTGGTAATTAAATTATTTTTTTAATTATAAAATAATTCTATTATTAAATATGATCTAAGAATAAAATGATTAAAATTTATTATAAAAACATATTCAAATTTTCAAATGAATATTCTATGAAGCGGTTTTATAACTATTATTTAGGCGAAAAATTGGGTGGAAGGCCGGATTTGAACCGCCGCTCGGGGCCCCTTACGTGGATCCGTTGTCTTAGCCACTAGACCACATCCACCACTGGAGGGATGACTGTTGTTTTGGGGCCATCTTTCCTTCATTTTGGCCCCTGTTGCTTTTGCTCCCACAACACTTTGAGCTCCCACAGCTATTTTCGATCAGCCATTACAATAACAACAAATAAATAAATAAATTTAAATTAAAAATATTTATTTAAAATTAATTATGAAATTATACAGGAAAATCATGAATCATAAAATCATATTAAAAAACCTAAACTTTTAATTTTTGTCATTATTATTTTTTCAAATTTAACAACGTTGCCCAATCCAACATCAGGATTCTTGACCATGAATGAAATCCAATTAAAATTTTACAAACACAAAAAACGCACTAAAAACTATCAAAGAATGGATTTAAATTTAACCTTAATAAAATGTCGCTTTTTAAATCATCATCAATTTTATTAACTCCTCTAATGGTGTTTTGTGACCAATTGGTAAACATTTTGAACCTTCTGGTAATTTGGAAGAGAACAAAATATGTCCAAATTTGCCAAATTTCGAAAAATTCTAATTGAAAAAAGAAAGGATAGCAAAAATTGCCAAAATATAGATTAAAAACCCAAAAAATGACTAAAGCTGTAATTTTTCGTTTTTAATGGTGTATTTTTTTTTTAATTTCAAGAAAGTCGTTCTTTGGGGAGATTTTAATAACTTCCCCAAAACAACCGAAATATGACTAAAAACCTCCACCAAATCAAAAATTTAACGTAGAAATGCTATTTTTGAGCCCTTTTCTTTATTACATATGCACATAAGCCTATCTATTTAAAATCCATAGTTTACAACTTATTAATGAGTATAGTGTGTAAAGAGGAGTGGAGGGACATAAAGAATGAGAGATAGAGGGAAAAAGAGAGAGAGAGAGAGGAGAGAGAGAGAGAGAGAGAGAGAGAGAAGGGAGAGAGAAGGGAGAGAGAGAAGGGAGAGAGAGGAGGAAGAAAGAGAAGAGAGAGAGGGGGAGAGAAAGAGAGAGTGAAAGAAAAAGAGAAAATAGAAAGCATTGCGTCTTTTGGAACATTAGCTATAAAAAAAGAATTAATAATCATTTAAAGAAAATTTCATAAATTTATCAGTTGTTATTTTATAAACTACAAGCGGAAAAGAAAATTCAAAAGAAAATAAATGGAAATTTTTTCATTATAATTATTAAGAAATGTCATAAATTGTTAAATTTTAATTAATAAATTTATTTTAGTATATTTTAAATTAATATTTAAATATACAATTTTAGAATAAGCACTATAAATTAAGAAGAGAAGAACAAACAATTGTATAAATCTATCATTTAGTCAAATTCAAATGACCATTTTGAGGACATTTAGGACCGTTTAAAAATTATTTTTGAATATGGCAAACAACAAAAATCAAAGAATATTTTGTTTGATTTCTATAAAGAAAAAATTGTTATTTTCTGTTTTAATATTTTTATTTTTAACAAAATTAACACATTTAATTTGATGTTCATTTAATTAACCTTTATGTTTTGTAATTTATAGGAAAAAATGAAAAATCTTTTAAATTTGGCTTCTTCATTACACACAATCTTTCGGAGTTTATGTTCAATATTATATCTAAAAATTATTGGAAAATTTTAATCATTAATGTTTTGATGTTTATCTAATTGAAATTTGAAAAAATAAGTTGCGCAAACATAGTATATCAAATTGTAAAATATTTTCGCAAAAGATATCTCTGAGAGTCGTGAAATTTAAAACCAAAAAATGTTAAAAACTTTCCAAAAACAAATAATTTTAATTACCACTCGATTACATTAATTAAACTGGTTTTAAAAAATGTGCTTTCAAAAAAAAAATTTTAAATGATTAATTATTCTAAGATAATAATCTTTAAAAATTTTTTTAAAAATATGAAATTTAATGGTAATCATGCCGCAACTACGCGAATAAATAAAATTCAATTTATAAAATATATTGTTTAAAAAAATGCCCAAAATCTTCTTTTATGAATGATATATAATTAATTAAATCAATTTTGTAAAAATTCTTTACATAAACCAGGTGTTTTTTTAATTGAAAATAAATATAAAAAAAACTCACAATCAGAACGAAAAAATTAATTAAAAAAGTGAGTTGTTTATTTATAATAATATTTCAAAATGAGAATATTACAACTAAAATACAATTAATATTTATTGTTTTAATAAATTTACAAAACATTCTCCTTACTTTATTACCCTTTCAATTTTTTTTATAAATTTAAAATACTTAATGATTAACCTGATTATCACAAAAAATCCCTTCAACAAATTTGTCATAAATTCAAATATTAAAACTAATAAGAACTACGGCTTTGGTATAAAAGGAATTTTCGACAAGAAAATGACCTCGAAATTTAAAAACTTAAATTTTTTTAGTCTAATTAAAACAATAATAAAATACATACTTGAAATAAATATTAATTGCATACAGCAAATAATTCGTTAAAAAATTTTAAATGAGATAGCCAAATACTTCAGAAAAAGTATAATATTCAGTAATTGAGAAATAAATTCATTTTCCAGCTCAACAAGCAGTATAGGTAATTTATATTTATGTAAATGTACGGAGAAGGGATGTTGTTAAAAGGAAAATAAATATGAGACACGAGACAGGAGAAAAATGAGACAAAATTAAATACGAGACGAGACGGAAATATTTTTTTCGAATAATTAATCAAATGATTTTTTGTTTTTTACTTTTACGGAAAAAGACCGGGCGCCTGAACTTTTACTTAAAATGAAAAAACTAAAGCAAAATTCATCTCAAAATTTAATTCTAACAAAAATATTCGAAATAATTTATGAGAAATATTTTTTTTTAATCTTAAGTCTTTAAAATTCCTTTTTTTGATGAGAAAATGAATAAAAATACTTTTGTTCTGTGAGGGAATCGAACAAAGAAATAACCCGAATAAAGACAGGAGGTTTACCCAGTAGACTAAATGTTTTTTCTTTTTTGGGTTTAAAAGAAAAATTTAACTTGTTATTTTTTTCCTAAATTTTTCCCTTTTCTCTCAATTTTCCCAAAAAATATTTTCTCTAAAAAGTCACATGCTGCCTAGGAGACTCAAAAATCAACGACGAAACTTCAGATAAAAAGAGCAGCATAAAACTGATTAAAAAAAGAAAATATTTATCTTATTGGTGGAATTAAATTAAAAGAGCAAAAAGAGTTAAAAGACAAAATTAAATTTTTTTACAATACTTATGTAAATGAAAAGAAGAAAATAAATGAAAAAACATATTTCGATATTTTGAAAAATAATCAACCATAAAAACATTGATAAAATATCCATGTAATAAATTAACAGATGCTATTTATAAATTTTTATTAAAATAAAAAATAAATAAATTTAATATAAAATATAATAACGAATCATTTTTTACAACATACATATATTTATTTATTAAAAACTGTAATTTCGTTTAAAAATTTTGAGAGGGACCCACGGAACAATGCCGCGAATACTGAACATGAGAATAATAATTAATTATATTGAATAAAAAAATACATCTTAATAATTACTACAAATGAATAAAATAATTAAATTAGATGCCCCAAATGTAATTTAAGAAACCAAAAAGAACACTAATTTAGAAAAGTTAAGAATAAAAAACAGTAAAACCAATAAATTTAAAAATAATAAAATAAATTTGATGTACAATAAAAATTCCGAAATCTGATAACTAAATCTTCAAAATTTTTGAAAAATTATGTTCTGAAATGACAAACTTAATTGGGATGACGGGACAAGAATTTTGCTAATCAATTAAAAAATGAAAATACATAAATTTATTTATAAAATTTTCCAGAAATAAATTTTAAAAAGACTTCTAATTGTTTATATGAAAATGATAAAAAAAAATTATGAAACATCATGATCAGGAAAATTGTAAAATAAAATTAAGTAAAAATTAACAAAAAAATTAGCGTTATAATGCCTCAGAAAACCGTAGATGAAAACAAGCAAAAAGTAGCACGGAACTGGGAATTCAGCTCTAGGATGAAATTTAAAAAAAACAAATTGATACAAATATTTTGAATAATTACTAAAATATAGAAAACTAATACCGTAGCGGATAAATTAAACATTAAAATAATCGAAAGAGTTAAGAAATATAACAAAATTATATTAAATTGCAGCTGTGAAAAATTGTAACAAATAAAAAGCTCATTAATAAATTAACCCAATTTCTTTTAATTTTATAAATATTTATTTAAACATAAATATATTACATAAATGTAGGAAGCAAAACTGGAGCCACTTGGAAAGAATATGTAGAAAATCAATTTTAGTGCTTAATTTGCCTTATGGGGGAAGAAGAAAAAAATATAAGAATTTCTTAAAAATTTTAACGAATGCACAAAACTAAGAATTGTTTAATTAATTTTTCTATCGAAAATTTTTAAATATATTAAAAAATTAGTATCTTCATATTGCTTTTTTAACTTTAAACAAACAACAGAACGTGAGGCAAGATTTATTTATTTTTTAAACATATTAAACACAAATTGCTAATTTTAGAAGAAAAGGGCACACAGGGTGATCAAATGAACATGGAAAAAAAACGAGAAGATAATTATAATAAAAAATACACATTCAAGAAAAGTTAAAACAAATATTTTGAAAATAATTAAGATTTTATCTAACACATTAAAGAATATAGCAAATTTATTTTTTATAAAAAAGAAATATTGAAATAAATTGATATTATTTTGTTTGTAAAAATCAAATTTATTTTGTTTAAATTAAAAATAATGAACATAAAAATTAAATACTTTTAGATGATTCAACATTAATAAATAAAAATAATTTTAGAGAACATTTATTGAAGACAAAACAAAATTTAATTAATTTAATTTAAAAGAAACTGATAAGAAATAAACATAAATATTTAAAAAAAAAGGTTGTTGATCAACTTTATAAATATAAGTAAAAAGAAAATTATCAAAAAGAACAAAATTCATATAATAATTTTGTTGTGAAACTCAAGTAAAAATACATAATTCTTTTGTTTAGTTTTCAATATTATTTATTAAGATATATTTTATAATTAATGAAAAATTTTTTTTACAAATATTACCTATATGAGTAAGAAATAATTATTTTATGAAATTTGAACTAATATTTTAAATACATCCCTAAAATTTTAAGCCACAAAATGAGTTTGAAAAGAAGACCGAGTGCAAGTTTAAAAATAATTCTAATTCAAAACAATTGAAAATATACATAAAATAACAGTTTTATTGCAAATTTTTCATTATTATTTTTTGTTTTATAACTAGTAATTAATAATATTAAATTTTCTTTCTAAATATGATATGATTATATTTGCTTTAAACTTTTGTTTTTATAAAAATGTACCTTTGTATTTATTATTTCTTTTTTTTATAATGTAAATTATGTTTATTTTATTATCTTTTCTTTCTTTATGCTCTTAATCTCACGACTCGATGCTCGATCATTAGTCAGTATTGGTGATAAATTTATTAATGTTTATCTGATTACTTTAGTATCTTTCATTTACCAATTTATTATATGCTTTTTGTATTTTATTGTACACGTACACTTACTTCATCATTATTTTTTATAGCAATTATTTTTAAATCATTATAATTAATAGTTATAAATAATTACTTGCAAAATTCGATAGAATCATGAACTTATTTTTATTTAATTTTTCAAAATTTATTTAATAACATTTTATCGGTTGCAATGTTTTCTGTAATTTAATTAATTTTTATGCTTCGTGTACTTGACATGAATTAATTTTCGTTTTGGCTCCTCCATATTTTCAGTCATTAAAGCAAAATAATTTTATTTGATGAATTTATTTTTGCTTTTTGAAATATTAAAAATATTATTTAAATTAGTTTTTATTAAATATTTATTTGATTTTCTATGACTGATATGAAAATAAGAGCTGTTATTTAAATATATTTAAACTCAATTTTATAGAAATCGGAATGAATGCTCGCTCACGAATAGAGTTCTCCGGGTGCGATTTTTTTAAAAAGAATTGGGTTTTCTTGGTGTTATTAATTAATCATTTTTCATAATTAACCCATACAAATAAGTGCTTATAATGTATAAGTTATTTGTTTATGTATATTATTAAAAATTTATATGTTTATTTCCCACACTTAAGCTTACTTTATATCAAAAATCAAAAATATTTTAAAACAATAGTGCATTTATTTATGTAAGAAAAAGGCTTTAAAAATTTACAAATCATATTACATTAAAAAATATAACATTCAAATTTTTCAATTAAAATTATCAATAATATAAATATATTTCAGCAATATAATTTATTTTAAAGAAATTCTTAAATTATATAATTTATTCATATTCAATTATTTGAATTAGTATTTTACTCGATTTTTTTATCCTTCCTGACAAAAGTTAGAAAAATTCATTTCTTTTAAATCTCATGTTTTATGCTTGCTTTCGGATATCATCGTAGATGTCTTTTATTAAATTAATTAAGTCCAATTAAATATTTGCAATCGTAAATGAGAATACTTTTTACTCTAATTTATATATTCATATTTCTTTGGGGTTAACTCATAAATTTTATATTAAAATTAAATTAAAGTTATATTTAATATATTGTAAATAAATTTACAAAATAACTTATTGTATTTCTTTTATTATTTTTATTGAATGTTTAATTGATATATAAACTCAATCGAAATTTAATTTTTAAAAATTCACGTCATATGGTCAACCAGGCTCAAAATGCCCAAGTTGCGACATTTTGTTTGCTTTTTGTAAGCGTCATCATTGTTTTTTTGTCAATTAAAAAACAATATTAATCATTTATGTGTACATAATTTTTTTAAATTTAAATAATAATATTTTCTCATTAAAATAATAAAGTAAGAATTAAAAAATAATTAGATAATTAGCGCTGATTTTTGTCTTAATTCAGTATTATTTGTAATTATATTGCGGTTTAATTAATGGCATAAATTATACGATCGATATTTATGTTAATAAAATTCATAATTTCGTTAAGCTCTTATTTATTAGGGTTCTTGTTCTTTTGTCCTTGTCAAAATAGAATTAATATATTTTTTTTTTTCTTATATAATTTCTTATGAATTAAAAATTTAAAGATTATAACATTTTATCCATTTCTATAAACTTTATGAAAATTTGATTAATTTAATTCTATAGAGTCAAAAAAATAAAATTTAAAAATTGGAAATTTATTCAATTCTTGGTCAAGGCTCATTAGAGGAATGTATTTTTCATTGAATGTGACTGGCGTCTTGGCAATAATTAATGTTTTAAATAATGTATTTGGTATTTAATTATTTAATTTTTCTTTTTAAAAATAACTTTTGATTTTACATATACACTCATTTCCTGGTCCAAATCAAAAATTCCAAAATTTAGTAAAAATCTGTAAATCAGGTCTTTTGAATTAATTTTCCTTTTTTCATTATTATGAAAATATTTAATTTAGATTTTCGAGTAAATTTAAATTGTTGTTTTATTATTTAGGCTTCATATAAGTCGTCTAAGGTTCTCCAATTACAATTTTATTTTATAATATATTTTGATTTTGTTTTAATCTAAATAATATTCAATAATTATTAAAGGATTAAAAGAAAAACAAATATTTTTTCGATTTATTTCTTTTTTGAGATCTATTTTTGCCATTTTTATTTAATTATTTATTTTTAAATTACCGGCATCTTAAGGTCTTTTATTTAAAATAGATATTGAATTTTTTGTCGCTTTTCCCATTGAAAAAGTAAACCTCCATAAGAAATATGAATGAAACGAATTTGGAAATTCAATTCCCCAAAAAATATTTTATAACTTTTTTTAATGTTTTACCAATTTTTCGAAGCTTTAGTAGTTTATTTAGAATTGCATTTTAATTATACTTTATAGCAATTTTTTTGTCTTTGTAGCAAAAATATATATTTTTTTAATTACTTACAAAATTCATAGAAATTATGATTTGCTTTTTTTTTATAAAATCTAATTGAAATTATCTTTTATTTATTTTATTTTCTGAAGAGGAAGGAACAAAAAATTTTGCAAAATATTTTATATTATATTGTTGAATGGTTTGAAATGCATCTGTTGTCTGCCGTTGGAAAATTTTTAGGCTTTTCGCGAAAACTTTTCCCAAAAAACGCGTGGGACAAATAAAAATTAAACTGCTATTACGAGCAATTTAAATTTCTTATCAATTTCAGGTTTGCTTTACCATGCTGGCCTATAAAAAATGGAGTTTTATGAATGCCAAATTTTGCGAGTTTTCTTTCGACGTGGCATAAGCGGGTACTTTCGTGACAAAAGCAACCAATTTGTTGTTATTCGAATGAGCTAGACGCGCCCTACATTTTCAAATATGTCAACGTACGGCCTATCGCCACTCTCTGGCGAGATATTGCCAGGCCAAGCAGAATGGGGCCAATAAACTTTAATTTTGGTTTAACTTCGGCATTAGCCTTTATTTCAAGCATGCTCTATTTGTGCATCTTTTCCCAATATGGCCCTGCTTCAGAATTATTGAACTGTTTCACGACTGATTATTGAAATAATTTTTTTGTCGATTTCTTTATCTCCAAGCATGAGCATTATAAGTGAGGTTCAAATCCTTCTCTTGAAAAAAATTGTCAGTAAAAAAAAACATATTTTGTGAAATTAACAACACAAATTTTTGGACAATTTCGAAAGGGGAAAGAAACAGATTTTTTTTTGCCTGATATATACATTATATTGTTAAACTGTTGGAAATGCACGTGAAACCGTCGGAAAATTTTCACTTTTTACAGGAAGTTTTTTCCTTTCAGTTTCACGACTGATTGTTGAGGCAATTTTTTTCGCCAATTTCTTTTATCTACAAACATTATTTATTGTGTTTCATAACTTTGTGGAAAAAAAATTGTCAGTAAAAAAAGCTTGTTTTCTGAATATTTACAACCAAAATTTCAAACCATTTCTGAAGAGGAAGGAACAAAAAATTTTGCAAAATATTTTATATTATATTGTTGAATGGTTTGAAATGCATCTGTTGTCTGCCGTTGGAAAATTTTTAGGCTTTTCGCGAAAACTTTTCCCAAAAAACGCGTGGGACAAATAAAAATTAAACTGCTATTACGAGCAATTTAAATTTCTTATCAATTTCAGGTTTGCTTTACCATGCTGGCCTATAAAAAATGGAGTTTTATGAATGCCAAATTTTGCGAGTTTTCTTTCGACGTGGCATAAGCGGGTACTTTCGTGACAAAAGCAACCAATTTGTTGTTATTCGAATGAGCTAGACGCGCCCTACATTTTCAAATATGTCAACGTACGGCCTATCGCCACTCTCTGGCGAGATATTGCCAGGCCAAGCAGAATGGGGCCAATAAACTTTAATTTTGGTTTAACTTCGGCATTAGCCTTTATTTCAAGCATGCTCTATTTGTGCATCTTTTCCCAATATGGCCCTGCTTCAGAATTATTGAACTGTTTCACGACTGATTATTGAAATAATTTTTTGTCGATTTCTTTATCTCCAAGCATGAGCATTATAAGTGAGGTTCAAATCCTTCTCTTGAAAAAAATTGTCAGTAAAAAAAAACATATTTTGTGAAATTAACAACACAAATTTTTGGACAATTTCGAAAGGGGAAAGAAACAAATTTTTTTTTGCCTGATATATACATTATATTGTTAAACTGTTGGAAATGCACGTGAAACCGTCGGAAAATTTTCACTTTTTACAGGAAGTTTTTTCCTTTCAGTTTCACGACTGATTGTTGAGGCAATTTTTTTCGCCAATTTCTTTTATCTACAAACATTATTTATTGTGTTTCATAACTTTGTGGAAAAAAAATTGTCAGTAAAAAAAGCTTGTTTTCTGAATATTTACAACCAAAATTTCAAACCATTTCTGAAGAGGAAGGAACAAAAAATTTTGCAAAATATTTTATATTATATTGTTGAATGGTTTGAAATGCATCTGTTGTCTGCCGTTGGAAAATTTTTAGGCTTTTCGCGAAAACTTTTCCCAAAAAACGCGTGGGACAAATAAAAATTAAACTGCTATTACGAGCAATTTAAATTTCTTATCAATTTCAGGTTTGCTTTACCATGCTGGCCTATAAAAAATGGAGTTTTATGAATGCCAAATTTTGCGAGTTTTCTTTCGACGTGGCATAAGCGGGTACTTTCGTGACAAAAGCAACCAATTTGTTGTTATTCGAATGAGCTAGACGCGCCCTACATTTTCAAATATGTCAACGTACGGCCTATCGCCACTCTCTGGCGAGATATTGCCAGGCCAAGCAGAATGGGGCCAATAAACTTTAATTTTGGTTTAACTTCGGCATTAGCCTTTATTTCAAGCATGCTCTATTTGTGCATCTTTTCCCAATATGGCCCTGCTTCAGAATTATTGAACTGTTTCACGACTGATTATTGAAATAATTTTTTTGTCGATTTCTTTATCTCCAAGCATGAGCATTATAAGTGAGGTTCAAATCCTTCTCTTGAAAAAAATTGTCAGTAAAAAAAAACATATTTTGTGAAATTAACAACACAAATTTTTGGACAATTTCGAAAGGGGAAAGAAACAAATTTTTTTTTGCCTGATATATACATTATATTGTTAAACTGTTGGAAATGCACGTGAAACCGTCGGAAAATTTTCACTTTTTACAGGAAGTTTTTTCCTTTCAGTTTCACGACTGATTGTTGAGGCAATTTTTTTCGCCAATTTCTTTTATCTACAAACATTATTTATTGTGTTTCATAACTTTGTGGAAAAAAAATTGTCAGTAAAAAAAGCTTGTTTTCTGAATATTTACAACCAAAATTTCAAACCATTTCTGAAGAGGAAGGAACAAAAAATTTTGCAAAATATTTTATATTATATTGTTGAATGGTTTGAAATGCATCTGTTGTCTGCCGTTGGAAAATTTTTAGGCTTTTCGCGAAAACTTTTCCCAAAAAACGCGTGGGACAAATAAAAATTAAACTGCTATTACGAGCAATTTAAATTTCTTATCAATTTCAGGTTTGCTTTACCATGCTGGCCTATAAACAATGGAGTTTTATGAATGCCAAATTTTGCGAGTTTTCTTTCGACGTGGCATAAGCGGGTACTTTCGTGACAAAAGCAACCAATTTGTTGTTATTCGAATGAGCTAGACGCGCCCTACATTTTCAAATATGTCAACGTACGGCCTATCGCCACTCTCTGGCGAGATATTGCCAGGCCAAGCAGAATGGGGCCAATAAACTTGAATTTTGGTTTAACTTCGGCATTAGCCTTTATTTCAAGCATGCTCTATTTGTGCATCTTTTCCCAATATGGCCCTGCTTCAGAATTATTGAACTGTTTCACGACTGATTATTGAAATAATTTTTTTGTCGATTTCTTTATCTCCAAGCATGAGCATTATAAGTGAGGTTCAAATCCTTCTCTTGAAAAAAATTGTCAGTAAAAAAAAACATATTTTGTGAAATTAACAACACAAATTTTTGGACAATTTCGAAAGGGGAAAGAAACAAATTTTTTTTTGCCTGATATATACATTATATTGTTAAACTGTTGGAAATGCACGTGAAACCGTCGGAAAATTTTCACTTTTTACAGGAAGTTTTTTCCTTTCAGTTTCACGACTGATTGTTGAGGCAATTTTTTTCGCCAATTTCTTTTATCTACAAACATTATTTATTGTGTTTCATAACTTTGTGGAAAAAAAATTGTCAGTAAAAAAAGCTTGTTTTCTGAATATTTACAACCAAAATTTTAGACCATTTCTGAAGAGGAAGGAACAAAAAATTTTGCAAAATATTTTATATTATATTGTTGAATCGTTTGAAATGCATCTGTTGTCTGCCGTTGGAAAATTTTTAGGCTTTTCGCGAAAACTTTTCCCAAAAAACGCGTGGGACAAATAAAAATTAAACTGCTATTACGAGCAATTTAAATTTCTTATCAATTTCAGGTTTGCTTTACCATGCTGGCCTATAAACAATGGAGTTTTATGAATGCCAAATTTTGCGAGTTTTCTTTCGACGTGGCATAAGCGGGTACTTTCGTGACAAAAGCAACCAATTTGTTGTTATTCGAATGAGCTAGACGCGCCCTACATTTTCAAATATGTCAACGTACGGCCTATCGCCACTCTCTGGCGAGATATTGCCAGGCCAAGCAGAATGGGGCCAATAAACTTGAATTTTGGTTTAACTTCGGCATTAGCCTTTATTTCAAGCATGCTCTATTTGTGCAACTTTTCCCAATATGGCCCTGCTTCAGAATTATTGAACTGTTTCACGACTGATTATTGAAATAATTTTTTTGTCGATTTCTTTATCTCCAAGCATGAGCATTATAAGTGAGGTTCAAATCCTTCTCTTGAAAAAAATTGTCAGTAAAAAAAAACATATTTTGTGAAATTAACAACACAAATTTTTGGACAATTTCGAAAGGGGAAAGAAACAAATTTTTTTTTGCCTGATATATACATTATATTGTTAAACTGTTGGAAATGCACGTGAAACCGTCGGAAAATTTTCACTTTTTACAGGAAGTTTTTTCCTTTCAGTTTCACGACTGATTGTTGAGGCAATTTTTTTCGCCAATTTCTTTTATCTACAAACATTATTTATTGTGTTTCATAACTTTGTGGAAAAAAAATTGTCAGTAAAAAAAGCTTGTTTTCTGAATATTTACAACCAAAATTTTAGACCATTTCTGAAGAGGAAGGAACAAAAAATTTTGCAAAATATTTTATATTATATTGTTGAATCGTTTGAAATGCATCTGTTGTCTGCCGTTGGAAAATTTTTAGGCTTTTCGCGAAAAGTTTTCCCAAAAAACGCATGGGACAAATAAAAATTGAGCTTCTATTATGGGCGATTTAATTTTCCTATTAACTTCGGGTTTGCTTTCCCACGCTGGCCAATGAAAAATTGGATGTTTTGTGAATGCAAATTTTTGCGAATTTTCTTTCGACATGTCATGGGCGGGTTGTTTCGGGACAAATGCAAACCAATTTGGTGTTATTAGAATGAGCTAGGCGCGCTCTACGTTTTCAAATGTATCAACTAGGGGTCTGCCTCCACTCCCTGGCGAGATATGGCCAATCAAAGCAGAGTGGGGCCAATAAACAAGAATTTTTGTTAATCTTCGGCATTTGCCTTTATTTCGAGCCTGCTCTATTTGTGCAACTTTTCCCAATATGGCCCTGCTTCAGAATTATTGAACTGTTTCACGACTGATTATTGAAATAATTTTTTTGTCGATTTCTTTATCTCCAAGCATGAGCATTATAAGTGAGGTTCAAATCCTTCTCTTGAAAAAAATTGTCAGTAAAAAAAAACATATTTTGTGAAATTAACAACACAAATTTTTGGACAATTTCGAAAGGGGAAAGAAACAAATTTTTTATTTGCCTGATATATACATTATATTGTTAAACTGTTGGAAATGCACGTGAAACCGTCGGAAAATTTTCACTTTTTACAGGAAGTTTTTTCCTTTCAGTTTCACGACTGATTGTTGAGGCAATTTTTTTCGCCAATTTCTTTTATCTACAAACATTATTTATTGTGTTTCATAACTTTGTGGAAAAAAAATTGTCAGTAAAAAAAGCTTGTTTTATGAATATTTACAACCAAAATTTTAGACCATTTCTAAAGAGGATGGATCAAAAAATTTTGAATAATATTTTATATTATACTGTTGAATGGTTTGAAATGCATCTGTTGTCTGCCGTTGGAAAATTTTCGGCTTTTCGCGAAAAGTTTTCCCAGAAAATGCTCACGACTGATTGTTGAGGCAATTTTTTTCGCCAATTTCTTTTATCTACAACATTATTTATTGTGTTTCATAACTTTGTGGAAAAAAAATTGTCAGTAAAAAAAGCTTGTTTTCTGAATATTTACAACCAAAATTTTAGACCATTTCTGAAGAGGAAGGAACAAAAAATTTTGCAAAATATTTTATATTATATTGTTGAATCGTTTGAAATGCATCTGTTGTCTGCCGTTGGAAAATTTTTAGGCTTTTCGCGAAAAGTTTTCCCAAAAAACGCATGGGACAAATAAAAATTAAACTGCTATTATGAGCAATTTAAATTTCTTATCAATTTCAGGTTTGCTTTACCATGCTGGCCTATAAAAAATGGAGTTTTATGAATGCCAAATTTTGCGAGTTTTCTTTCGACGTGGCATAAGCGGGTACTTTCGTGACAAAAGCAACCAATTTGTTGTTATTCGAATGAGCTAGACGCGCCCTACATTTTCAAATATGTCAACGTACGGCCTATCGCCACTCTCTGGCGAGATATTGCCAGGCCAAGCATAATGGGGCCAATAAACTTGAATTTTGGTTTAACTTCGGCATTAGCCTTTATTTCAAGCATGCTCTATTTGTGCAACTTTTCCCAATATGGCCCTGCTTCAGAATTATTGAACTGTTTCACGACTGATTATTGAAATAATTTTTTTGTCGATTTCTTTATCTCCAAGCATGAGCATTATAAGTGAGGTTCAAATCCTTCTCTTGAAAAAAATTGTCAGTAAAAAAAAACATATTTTGTGAAATTAACAACACAAATTTTTGGACAATTTCGAAAGGGGAAAGAAACAAATTTTTTATTTGCCTGATATATACATTATATTGTTAAACTGTTGGAAATGCACGTGAAACCGTCGGAAAATTTTCACTTTTTACAGGAAGTTTTTTCCTTTCAGTTTCACGACTGATTGTTGAGGCAATTTTTTTCGCCAATTTCTTTTATCTACAAACATTATTTATTGTGTTTCATAACTTTGTGGAAAAAAAATTGTCAGTAAAAAAAGCTTGTTTTATGAATATTTACAACCAAAATTTTAGACCATTTCTAAAGAGGATGGATCAAAAAATTTTGAATAATATTTTATATTATACTGTTGAATGGTTTGAAATGCATCTGTTGTCTGCCGTTGGAAAATTTTCGGCTTTTCGCGAAAAGTTTTCCCAGAAAATGCTCACGACTGATTGTTGAGGCAATTTTTTTCGCCAATTTCTTTTATCTACAACATTATTTATTGTGTTTCATAACTTTGTGGAAAAAAAATTGTCAGTAAAAAAAGCTTGTTTTCTGAATATTTACAACCAAAATTTTAGACCATTTCTGAAGAGGAAGGAACAAAAAATTTTGCAAAATATTTTATATTATATTGTTGAATGGTTTGAAATGCATCTGTTGTCTGCCGTTGGAAAATTTTTAGGCTTTTCGCGAAAAGTTTTCCCAAAAAACGCATGGGACAAATAAAAATTAAACTGCTATTATGAGCAATTTAAATTTCTTATCAATTTCAGGTTTGCTTTACCATGCTGGCCTATAAAAAATGGAGTTTTATGAATGCCAAATTTTGCGAGTTTTCTTTCGACGTGGCATAAGCGGGTACTTTCGTGACAAAAGCAACCAATTTGTTGTTATTCGAATGAGCTAGACGCGCCCTACATTTTCAAATATGTCAACGTACGGCCTATCGCCACTCTCTGGCGAGATATTGCCAGGCCAAGCATAATGGGGCCAATAAACTTGAATTTTGGTTTAACTTCGGCATTAGCCTTTATTTCAAGCATGCTCTATTTGTGCAACTTTTCCCAATATGGCCCTGCTTCAGAATTATTGAACTGTTTCACGACTGATTATTGAAATAATTTTTTTGTCGATTTCTTTATCTCCAAGCATGAGCATTATAAGTGAGGTTCAAATCCTTCTCTTGAAAAAAATTGTCAGTAAAAAAAAACATATTTTGTGAAATTAACAACACAAATTTTTGGACAATTTCGAAAGGGGAAAGAAACAAATTTTTTATTTGCCTGATATATACATTATATTGTTAAACTGTTGGAAATGCACGTGAAACCGTCGGAAAATTTTCACTTTTTACAGGAAGTTTTTTCCTTTCAGTTTCACGACTGATTGTTGAGGCAATTTTTTTCGCCAATTTCTTTTATCTACAAACATTATTTATTGTGTTTCATAACTTTGTGG
The DNA here is from genome assembly GCA_023374025.1 of Heterodera schachtii. NCBI lineage: Eukaryota > Metazoa > Nematoda > Chromadorea > Rhabditida > Heteroderidae > Heterodera > Heterodera schachtii. The sequence goes on from SIJG01000115.1 coordinate 279,869, forward strand.
AAAAAAAATTGTCAGTAAAAAAAGCTTGTTTTATGAATATTTACAACCAAAATTTTAGACCATTTCTAAAGAGGATGGATCAAAAAATTTTGAATAATATTTTTTTTATACTGTTGAATGGTTTGAAATGCATCTGTTGTCTGCCGTTGGAAAATTTTCGGCTTTTCGCGAAAAGTTTTCCCAGAAAATGCTCACGACTGATTGTTGAGGCAATTTTTTTCGCCAATTTCTTTTATCTACAACATTATTTATTGTGTTTCATAACTTTGTGGAAAAAAAATTGTCAGTAAAAAAAGCTTGTTTTCTGAATATTTACAACCAAAATTTTAGACCATTTCTGAAGAGGAAGGAACAAAAAATTTTGCAAAATATTTTATATTATATTGTTGAATCGTTTGAAATGCATCTGTTGTCTGCCGTTGGAAAATTTTTAGGCTTTTCGCGAAAAGTTTTCCCAAAAAACGCATGGGACAAATAAAAATTAAACTGCTATTATGAGCAATTTAAATTTCTTATCAATTTCAGGTTTGCTTTACCATGCTGGCCTATAAAAAATGGAGTTTTATGAATGCCAAATTTTGCGAGTTTTCTTTCGACGTGGCATAAGCGGGTACTTTCGTGACAAAAGCAACCAATTTGTTGTTATTCGAATGAGCTAGACGCGCCCTACATTTTCAAATATGTCAACGTACGGCCTATCGCCACTCTCTGGCGAGATATTGCCAGGCCAAGCATAATGGGGCCAATAAACTTGAATTTTGGTTTAACTTCGGCATTAGCCTTTATTTCAAGCATGCTCTATTTGTGCATCTTTTCCCAATATGGCCCTGCTTCAGAATTATTGAACTGTTTCACGACTGATTATTGAAATAATTTTTTTGTCGATTTCTTTATCTCCAAGCATGAGCATTATAAGTGAGGTTCAAATCCTTCTCTTGAAAAAAATTGTCAGTAAAAAAAAACATATTTTGTGAAATTAACAACACAAATTTTTGGACAATTTCGAAAGGGGAAAGAAACAAATTTTTTATTTGCCTGATATATACATTATATTGTTAAACTGTTGGAAATGCACGTGAAACCGTCGGAAAATTTTCACTTTTTACAGGAAGTTTTTTCCTTTCAGTTTCACGACTGATTGTTGAGGCAATTTTTTTCGCCAATTTCTTTTATCTACAAACATTATTTATTGTGTTTCATAACTTTGTGGAAAAAAAATTGTCAGTAAAAAAAGCTTGTTTTATGAATATTTACAACCAAAATTTTAGACCATTTCTAAAGAGGATGGATCAAAAAATTTTGAATAATATTTTATATTATACTGTTGAATGGTTTGAAATGCATCTGTTGTCTGCCGTTGGAAAATTTTCGGCTTTTCGCGAAAAGTTTTCCCAGAAAATGCTCACGACTGATTGTTGAGGCAATTTTTTTCGCCAATTTCTTTTATCTACAACATTATTTATTGTGTTTCATAACTTTGTGGAAAAAAAATTGTCAGTAAAAAAAGCTTGTTTTCTGAATATTTACAACCAAAATTTTAGACCATTTCTGAAGAGGAAGGAACAAAAAATTTTGCAAAATATTTTATATTATATTGTTGAATGGTTTGAAATGCATCTGTTGTCTGCCGTTGGAAAATTTTTAGGCTTTTCGCGAAAAGTTTTCCCAAAAAACGCATGGGACAAATAAAAATTAAACTGCTATTATGAGCAATTTAAATTTCTTATCAATTTCAGGTTTGCTTTACCATGCTGGCCTATAAAAAAATGGAGTTTTACGAATGCCAAATTTTGCGAGTTTTCTTTCGACGTGGCATAAGCGGGTACTTTCGTGACAAAAGCAACCAATTTGTTGTTATTCGAATGAGCTAGACGCGCCCTACATTTTCAAATATGTCAACGTACGGCCTATCGCCACTCTCTGGCGAGATATTGCCAGGCCAAGCATAATGGGGCCAATAAACTTGAATTTTGGTTTAACTTCGGCATTAGCCTTTATTTCAAGCATGCTCTATTTGTGCATCTTTTCCCAATATGGCCCTGCTTCAGAATTATTGAACTGTTTCACGACTGATTATTGAAATAATTTTTTTGTCGATTTCTTTATCTCCAAGCATGAGCATTATAAGTGAGGTTCAAATCCTTCTCTTGAAAAAAATTGTCAGTAAAAAAAAACATATTTTGTGAAATTAACAACACAAATTTTTGGACAATTTCGAAAGGGGAAAGAAACAAATTTTTTATTTGCCTGATATATACATTATATTGTTAAACTGTTGGAAATGCACGTGAAACCGTCGGAAAATTTTCACTTTTTACAGGAAGTTTTTTCCTTTCAGTTTCACGACTGATTGTTGAGGCAATTTTTTTCGCCAATTTCTTTTATCTACAAACATTATTTATTGTGTTTCATAACTTTGTGGAAAAAAAATTGTCAGTAAAAAAAGCTTGTTTTATGAATATTTACAACCAAAATTTTAGACCATTTCTAAAGAGGATGGATCAAAAAATTTTGAATAATATTTTATATTATACTGTTGAATGGTTTGAAATGCATCTGTTGTCTGCCGTTGGAAAATTTTCGGCTTTTCGCGAAAAGTTTTCCCAGAAAATGCTCACGACTGATTGTTGAGGCAATTTTTTTCGCCAATTTCTTTTATCTACAACATTATTTATTGTGTTTCATAACTTTGTGGAAAAAAAATTGTCAGTAAAAAAAGCTTGTTTTCTGAATATTTACAACCAAAATTTTAGACCATTTCTGAAGAGGAAGGAACAAAAAATTTTGCAAAATATTTTATATTATATTGTTGAATGGTTTGAAATGCATCTGTTGTCTGCCGTTGGAAAATTTTTAGGCTTTTCGCGAAAAGTTTTCCCAAAAAACGCATGGGACAAATAAAAATTAAACTGCTATTATGAGCAATTTAAATTTCTTATCAATTTCAGGTTTGCTTTACCATGCTGGCCTATAAAAAAATGGAGTTTTACGAATGCCAAATTTTGCGAGTTTTCTTTCGACGTGGCATAAGCGGGTACTTTCGTGACAAAAGCAACCAATTTGTTGTTATTCGAATGAGCTAGACGCGCCCTACATTTTCAAATATGTCAACGTACGGCCTATCGCCACTCTCTGGCGAGATATTGCCAGGCCAAGCATAATGGGGCCAATAAACTTGAATTTTGGTTTAACTTCGGCATTAGCCTTTATTTCAAGCATGCTCTATTTGTGCATCTTTTCCCAATATGGCCCTGCTTCAGAATTATTGAACTGTTTCACGACTGATTATTGAAATAATTTTTTTGTCGATTTCTTTATCTCCAAGCATGAGCATTATAAGTGAGGTTCAAATCCTTCTCTTGAAAAAAATTGTCAGTAAAAAAAAACATATTTTGTGAAATTAACAACACAAATTTTTGGACAATTTCGAAAGGGGAAAGAAACAAATTTTTTATTTGCCTGATATATACATTATATTGTTAAACTGTTGGAAATGCACGTGAAACCGTCGGAAAATTTTCACTTTTTACAGGAAGTTTTTTCCTTTCAGTTTCACGACTGATTGTTGAGGCAATTTTTTTCGCCAATTTCTTTTATCTACAAACATTATTTATTGTGTTTCATAACTTTGTGGAAAAAAAATTGTCAGTAAAAAAAGCTTGTTTTATGAATATTTACAACCAAAATTTTAGACCATTTCTAAAGAGGATGGATCAAAAAATTTTGAATAATATTTTATATTATACTGTTGAATGGTTTGAAATGCATCTGTTGTCTGCCGTTGGAAAATTTTCGGCTTTTCGCGAAAAGTTTTCCCAGAAAATGCTCACGACTGATTGTTGAGGCAATTTTTTTCGCCAATTTCTTTTATCTACAACATTATTTATTGTGTTTCATAACTTTGTGGAAAAAAAATTGCCAGTAAAAAAAGCTTGTTTTCTGAATATTTACAACCAAAATTTTAGACCATTTCTGAAGAGGAAGGAACAAAAAATTTTGCAAAATATTTTATATTATATTGTTGAATCGTTTGAAATGCATCTGTTGTCTGCCGTTGGAAAATTTTTAGGCTTTTCGCGAAAAGTTTTCCCAAAAAACGCATGGGACAAATAAAAATTAAACTGCTATTATGAGCAATTTAAATTTCTTATCAATTTCAGGTTTGCTTTACCATGCTGGCCTATAAAAAAATGGAGTTTTACGAATGCCAAATTTTGCGAGTTTTCTTTCGACGTGGCATAAGCGGGTACTTTCGTGACAAAAGCAACCAATTTGTTGTTATTCGAATGAGCTAGACGCGCCCTACATTTTCAAATATGTCAACGTACGGCCTATCGCCACTCTCTGGCGAGATATTGCCAGGCAAAGCAGAATGGGGCCAATAAACTTGAATTTTGGTTTAACTTCGGCATTAGCCTTTATTTCAAGCATGCTCTATTTGTGCATCTTTTCCCAATATGACCCTGCTTCAGAATTATTGAACTGTTTCACGACTGATTGTTGAGATAAATTTTTTATCGATTTCTTTATCTCCAAGCATGAGCATTATAAGTGAGGTTCAAATCCTTCTCTTGAAAAAAATTGTCAGTAAAAAAAAACATATTTTGTGAAATTAACAACAAAAATTTTTGGACAATTTCGAAAGGGGAAAGAAACAAATTTTTTATTTGCCTGATATATACATTATATTGTTAAACTGTTGGAAATGCACGTGAAACCGTCGGAAAATTTTCACTTTTTACAGGAAGTTATTTCCTTTCAGTTTCACGACTGATTGTTGAGGCAATTTTTTTCGCCAATTTCTTTTATCTACAAACCTTATTTATTGTGTTTCATAACTTTGTGGAAAAAAAATTGTCAGTAAAAAAAGCTTGTTTTCTGAATATTTACAACCAAAATTTCAAACCATTTCTGAAGAGGAAGGAACAAAAAATTTTGCAAAATATTTTATATTATATTGTTGAATGGTTTGAAATGCATCTGTTGTCTGCCGTTGGAAAATTTTTCGGCTTTTCACGAAAAGATTTCCCAGAAAATGCATGGGACAAATAAAAATTAAACTTGTATTATGATCAATTTAAATTTCCTATCAGTTTCGGGTTTGCTTTACACACGCTGGCCTATGAAAAAATGGAGTTTTATGAATGTCAAATTTTGGGACTTTTCTTCGACGTGGCCATAAGCGGGTTGTTTCATGACAAAAACAAACCAGTTTGATGTTATTCGAATGAGCTAGACGCGCTCTACATTTTCAAATGTATCAACAAAGGGTCTACCGCCACTCCCTGGCGAGATATGGCCTGTCAAAGCAGAACGGGGCCAATAAACTTGAATTTTTGTTTAACTCCGGCATCCGCCTTTATTTCGAGCATGCTCTATTTGTGCATCTTTTCCCAATATGGCACTGCTTCCGAATTATTGAACTGTTTCACGACTGATTGTTGAGATAATTTTTTTTGCCGATTCCTTTATCTCCAAGCATGAGCATTATAAGTGAGGTTCAAATCCTTCTCTTGAAAAAAATTGTCACTAAAAAAAACACGTTTTGTGAATATTAACAACAAAAATTTTTAGACAGTTTCGAAAGGGGAAAGAAACAAATTTTTTATTTGCCTGATATATACATTATATTGTTAAACTGTTGGAAATGCACGTGAAACCGTCGGAAAATTTTCACTTTTTACAGGAAGTTTTTTCCTTTCAGTTTCACGACTGATTGCTGAGGCAATTTTTTTCGCCAATTTCTTTTATCTACAAACATTATTTATTGTGTTTCATAACTTTGTGGAAAAAAAATTGTCAGTAAAAAAAGCTTGTTTTCTGAATATTTACAACCAAAATTTTAGACCATTTCTAAAGAGGATGGATCAAAAAATTTTGAATAATATTTTATATTATACTGTTGAATGGTTTGAAATGCATCTGTTGTCTGCCGTTGGAAAATTTTCGGCTTTTCGCGAAAAGTTTTCCCAGAAAATGCTCACGACTGATTGTTGAGGTAATTTTTTTCGCCAATTTCTTTTATCTACAAACATTATTTATTGTGTTTCATAACTTTGTGGAAAAAAAATTGTCAGTAAAAAAAGCTTGTTTTCTGAATATTTACAACCAAAATTTCAAACCATTTCTGAAGAGGAAGGAACAAAAAATTTTGCAAAATATTTTATATTATATTGTTGAATCGTTTGAAATGCATCTGTTGTCTGCCGTTGGAAAATTTTTAGGCTTTTCGCGAAAAGTTTTCCCAAAAAACGCATGGGACAAATAAAAATTAAACTGCTATTATGAGCAATTTAAATTTCTTATCAATTTCAGGTTTGCTTTACCATGCTGGCCTATAAAAAAATGGAGTTTTACGAATGCCAAATTTTGCGAGTTTTCTTTCGACGTGGCATAAACGGGTACTTTCGTGACAAAAGCAACCAATTTGTTGTTATTCGAATGAGCTAGACGCGCCCAGAAACGCGTAATAATTCAGCTACCATTACAAAACAAATTAATACAAATAATACGGAATTTATAAATATAAACTTCGACAGATTATATATGCAATAAACGGGACCTCGGAACCGTACTATTGAGTGCCACGAAGCGACGAAGTTTGAAGAAACGGATCACCGAGGCATTGAATCGCGGGTCTTCCCTTTGGTATCGATTGGATGAAGGCTACATCAAAAATTTGAACAACAAGAATTTGACTGTGACTCCGGACAGGCCTTTCATTGGGTTGAGACCCCGAGTCTCACATCGCCATTTTGCCTTTCAAGTACTGAAAGTCAAACTGACACAGGGAAGTTCACTTGGGCCAATGTTGTTAGCCGATGGATTCTTTTATCCGTTGGGCGGAGTCTTTTTTGATCATTACCGGGACGAATTCGATGATTTTGGCGACTTTTTTGCGGGATTTATGAACGAGAGTGAAGAAAGGGCGAGTAAAGGAACAGAGAGTGCAGTCGAAGGCAGTACGAATGATAGCAGTGGGCCGAGAAATGGAAATGTAAGCGGAAATGTGGGTAAAAGGATCGAAATTCTGAGTCAAAATTTGGGTTTGATTATAACGGAACAAGACGGGGGCTTAAAATTGAATTATGAAAGCAAATTGGATTCACAAAATGAGGAAGGAAAGGCTGTGATTAAGGTGAAAGGTCGCGGCACAATTAAGGGAAGCATTTTTCTTTTGGTCTTATATCTGTGGGGGTCGATGCTAATGAGTAGCGGAGGATGGGCCATGGGGCCAGAAAAGGAAAGGCCGGTCTGTGAAAGCGATGAGAATAGTGAGTTCGACTTTTCCGAGGAAATGCAGCAGTGGCAAAGAGAGTTGGTGGGCAATGCGGTGACCAACAATACTCAAAACGGCGAAAGGGTATGCCAATCAGAGTTGGAAGCAGGTCCATCAACTTCCACGGCACATTCCACGCCGGCGGGTCAGCAGATAATATGTTTGAACACTCAAAATTTGGGTTCAGAAAGGGGCTTTGGAGGTACGGTAATTGGTGTGGAAAATGCGGCACATAAGGAGAATGGTACGGTAGATCAGAGAGTGGGTTTGGGCAAAATTCGAAGTGAAAATGATTCAGGAACAGCAAACAGAGTACAAAAGTCACACACCGATTTGCAGCCAAAGGCAAAGGCCCAAACGGGTTTGGTTCAAAATGGGTTTCAATTGGATGCCCTCAAATGGGCCCAGGTGCATCAACTCATACCCCCGCCCAGTGTCTTGTGTTCTAATCAACAGATATTGCGCACAGCGGTGGTGGTGCCCTTTAACCAGCAGGGTTGTTCGAGCAGTTCAGTTAGTGGCGTACAGTTGATGCCGACCAATGGAGAAATGATCCTAACTCCATGCCAACCGCAGCAGAACCAAAATCAGCAGCCGCAGCATCAAAGCCAACCGCAACACCAAATTCAGCAGCATCAAAACCAGCAGCAACAACAGCACCAAAACCAGCAGCAGCACCACCAAATGCGTCCCAATTATCAACGCCAAAGGGCAATTGAAGGGGAGCAACAAACCCAACAACTTCCTATTAATTGGCCATGGAATCCCCTTCCCCAAATTCAAATTCCAGCAGAGGTACGTCGTGTCCTCTTGCGCCGGCTAGCACAAGAACGGGAGCATGCGTTTGGTCTTGCTGGAGTCGTACGCCAATGGAACCCACCAATGGCCCTTTTGTTGCTGTCGATGGAAGCGTTTTTTTAGCACCTAAAAATCCGTTCCCTAGTAATAATTTTGTTTTCTATGAATTTGCTATTTAAAATTTAATTGTTTATGCGATTTTTTTTGTTACATTTATTGGTTTATAGATATATATTTTTATTATGTTTTATTTAGAGTATATCATAAAAAATAAATCAATAAAAAGGTCAATAAGAATATTTTTATTTTTAATTCAAAATATTTGTCAGCTGATAATTTTAATCTTTAAATGTTTTAATTCAATCTGTAGCTCATCACTTTGCATAATTTAATTTTCTATTATGCCAATTGCAAAATCTAATCATATCTTTAACAATGTTTATACTATTTGGTTTAAATATTTATGCGGAACTAAAAATGTTATTCAAATGTAACAATTATAATTTATTCATCAGAAGTGCCAGTCTTTGTAGCAGGAATGTTAAGAAAACTTTAAATAAAATATAAGACATTATTAAAAATTTTAAGTTTTGGAATTATTTTTATAAAAATAATCACAACCAAATTTTTTGTAATTAAAAAAATTAAATAAAAATAATAAATCAATTTAAAAAAGTTTGCAACACCATCAAATGCTTAATTCACCAAAAAAATCATGAGAATAAAATAGTAAAATACAATAAAAGAGAAAAAATAAATATTTATAACAATATTGTAAAAAACAAATCAACTCATTACATCAAAGAATTATGTGAGCCGTGATCACGGCCAGCTCTGATTGTTACGCAATATGCCTCAATAGAGTCGTTAAATTAAATATTAAGTATTAAAAAAAAATCGAAAATTTTTTTAAATGAATACGAAAAAATTTCTAATGTTATTATTATTGGTATTTTCCATTATGAACGCATTGCAAACTCAAAAAAGAAAAAAAAATAATTGTTTTTTTTGTTTTAATTCTTTTAAATATTATAGAAACTTTTTTGTCATAGAACAAAATTTAAATATATTAATCAAAAATTTAATATTGACCTATTAAGGAAGTTTACCCGAACGGTCGAAGAGACCAAGAAAATATTGAAAAATATTTATAGTCAAAGAACTTTTCTATTTAAAATTGTGAATTTTATATTACCGTAAATAATACATAATTAAATTATTGATTAAATAAATAGAAAAATTTAACTCAATTATTGGTTTTCCCTTTTTAACATAGTAAAATAATTTAATTTTTTAACTATTTTTATTATTAATTTAAAATTATAATCTAAAAAAATTTAAAAAACTAAAATAGCATTAGTTATATGTACTAATATAATTAATTAATATAAGATAAAAATTAGATTCATGAATTTACATCAAAAAATGTAATGGCAATACAAAAGGGATAAAAGGTATAAATAAACTATTTCAATTATTTAAATAATTAATGAAGTAAATAAATGATTATTATAATATGTATATTAATAAATTAAAACCATGCAAAATATTCTCATTAATTGGGATAACATTTTATGATTGAAAAAAACAAACTTAATATGTTTTATAAAGTAAAATTAGAAATATGACTTTTACAAATGATTTTCAATTTTATAATAATTCTATATTTTAAAAAATAATTAGAAATAATTTAATGACAAATGATTATTTTTTATTTGCCGAATTATTTTTCATTGATCATGAGAGAAAAATTTATTTGTTGAAACAATAATTAATAATGAACTTATTCTTAATTTACGCTAAAATAAATCGTTAATAAATATAATATATTTTTACGATTTGTTAAACAATTCTAAAAAATTTTCCTATAAATTTGTTTTTTCTTCAAATTTTGATTTTTGAAATTATATATTTATTTTGGAATATTCAAAAAGTTCATATATATATATAATTATTTTCAACCGTAATCAATGCATAAAATTATTTACCTTAATTTGAAATTATTTTCATATAAAAAACACCAATTTAAAAAATTTCACCCCTACATTTGAAACTTTTTCGTCCCTTTTTCGAATTTTTTTGTTAATATTTTTTAAAGTATTTATTGCTTCATATAAAATTAAAAAATTTTCATGTTGTCAGATTGGAAAATGATAAATTCTATTTAATTATTCATCCTTTCTTATACATAAATGTGTTGAAAGCACAAATTAACTTACTTTCCCTTCAAATTTTTCAAAAATTATTCCGAATCTCGATAAATTAAATGAAATATGAAAATATAAACAAATTGATATATTAAAAATATTTCAATGCAATTAGGCACAAACCGTAAATACCTTTTTATTATAATATTTTAAAGAACAAAAATAAATACTTAATATAAAATAAATATAAAAAACAAATTAGAAAAATATTTAAAGAACAATTGCAAGTATAAATGTAATTTAATTGCAGTTCTGTTGTTACACTGGTTCTGTGCCATAACCCTTATTTATAACTTTAATACATAGTTTCCGAAAAATGATTTACCTAATTTATCCCCTTCATCGAACGAAAAACAAAACAAAAAAGCAATACTTATCTCAATGTTGACTTTAATAATTAATATGAGAAGAATTAAAACTATCTTAAATAATTAATTTAAAACAAAAGAAAATAAAATTAGAAAAATGAGAAATTTTTATTATAAGAATTATAACAATTATTTAACAAAAAATAAAAAAATTAAATTAAATTGCAAATAAAAAAGCAAATTTTCTATTAAATAGTAACCATTTTACTGCATAATAATAAAAAGCCTAAATGAAAATTAATAATTAATTACCGACCAATTTTCAAATCTGATCATCGCAAAGGTCAATAAGATAAAATTATCTTATATATTCAAAGTAAACATCAAAAAATAAGAATTACAAAAATGAAAATTTATTATTTTTTAAATATAATCTTTTTATGATTTATATGGTTTTTTTTATTAGATCTATCAATTAGTATCAAATTTACATGATTAAATTAAAATCTATAAAATATGATTTATTAAAGTTTATAAATATATTTTTATTTATAAAACCCTTTTTTCAATTAACTTTTTTCTTAATAATTAATAATTATTCTTTTTTTTCATAAAAATTTTAATAGATTTTTTCATTATATAAGCACTTTACGAATTTACCATTGATTAATAATCTACAGTTTTACATAATCTAATTAATACCTATGCTTTTCTGTATAATTATATATATTCTGAACCAGAAGATATTAATAAATTTTTTAGTTCAATCGAGAATTTTCGGAACATCATATATATTTTAATTTTATACATTATCTTTTTTAAATTTCTGTATATTATTGAATCACATAAATTATTTTATTTTTTTCCAAATATTTGTAATTTTAAATTAAATTTTTCATAATCCTCCTGAAATATAATAGATAATTTTATAAATCTCAATTAATATTTGTTTTTCTGTTTTTAGTTTTTAGTTTATGTTTATATTTTATTTTTATAATCTTATCTGATTTGGTGAATTTTAACATTAAAATTTTGTTTTTTTTTTAAATTATTTTGTTAATAGAAGTGTTTATTATTTTTAATTCAAAAATTATTATCTTTTTTATAATACAATTAAATTTTAAGTCAATAACATGAAAAAATATTCTCAATTATAAATGTTTAGACTTATTTAAATTAAATAACCATATTCGAAGAGATGTTCTATTATTTTTCAAAATTAAATATTGATAATAATATTGTTATAAATTGACTATATATTATTAGAACACATAGAACTATCGTTCAACACCCAAATTGTGTATTTGTTAAGCTTGAGATAAATGGTGCTATGACCTACGCAAAAACCATCAAAATAAAATATTTTTTGACATAACTTTGCTTAAAGCAACCAAATTTTTAATTCTTATATCATTCGATAGACCTAAGTGTTTTCTATTATCATTACAAGAATTTAAAATGCCCAAAAAATGCTAAAAACCCAGACCTAAGATGGTGGAATATTACCAGAGGGCCATGATAAGCATTTAAAAATAAGTGCGCAAAATAAAAATTGGCATTTGTAAATCTTTAAAATATATTTTATTCATTCAAAATATTTAAATAATTTGATAATGTTTTATTAAATTCGTTTTACCTTATATTTTAAGGAAATACTTTTGTGTTATTACACTTTTGTTTAAAATTTATTTTATTTTAAATGAATTATGGTTAATTGGTGTATTATATTAATTATTTTTTAAAAACTCGATTCTTGTGAATTTTTTATTCAAGAATATAAGTTTAAAAAACAAAATTTAAATAATAAAAGTTCAATGTTCTATATAAATAATTTTTTTCTTTTTCTACAAGAGACATATTTCATTTAATTACTGAATTTTTATTTTTACAGAATTTTTTAATCTTTGCCCTCACTTTTCTTATTAAATTATGAAATTACTTTTATGGAAATTGTCTTAATATTAATTATTCACTTTACCATGAGGGGTAGATTTTCTTCTGTGGCATTCCAGCTTCGTTAGCGTTAAAATTGTTATATTTACCTTTCTTATATGATTTTTACAATTTTTTAAAGATATATTCAAAATTTTCATTTCTATTTTTCATTATTTATTATTTGAATAAACTCAACGACTCCATCTGATGTTCGGATAGCACATAAATTGATCCATTTAAAATTTTAAATTATAAGGAAGTTTTTTATTTAGTTTAAATTAAAATGCTGAATTTTTTGTTACATGCTGAATAATTATTTTCTCTAATTCAACAAATAAATACTTAAATTTTGAAAACAATATTTCAAAATACTTTTTTAAAGCAAATATTAATTTTTATTTTGCAAATTTCTATAATTTTTTTTTATAAAAATCTTATAAAAAACGAATTAAATCAAATCGAAATAAAAAATAAAGCATGCTTACTCTTGAAAAAATTTAAAAAATATGTATTTTAGAATGGAAATTTTTATTTAACTCTTAAATTATTGAACAATTATATTATTATTTGAATTTAAATTATATCTATGATTTTAGAAAATATTTAAATTCAATTAAATCATGAAAAGAGTCAGACAGGTGGCATAAAGGCAGCGATATTGCGCAAAATCTCGTCAAATTCATCAACATTTCGTCGCTTAACGTCCTGCCGCCACAAAAATTCGCAGAAATAGCTATCCAACTTCGCGCAGTGCGGAAGAAGAGATTCGAAATTATATGGCATTTTTTGCCAATTTTTTTGTGGTTGTTTAGAGGATTTGGGACAAAAGAGTGCAAGGAATGATCGGACCCCCCCCCCCCCTCCCCCCTGCCCAGTTTTGGCCAATTGGGGACAGAAAAGCGCATAAATTAATTTTACAATTTTCACACATAAATTATTTTTTGTGGCGGCAGGACGTTAAGCGACGAAATGTTGATGAATTTGACGAGATTTTGCGCAATATCGCTGCATTTATGCCACCTGTCTGACTCTTTTCATGATTTAATTGAATTTAAAATATTTTTCTAAAATCATATATATTTTGTCAAATCTATGATTAAAAGTCATCAGATGTTAAAATAAATATCATATTCGTGATCAGCGACGTTGGAAACCCCAAATTACGAATTTTGGAATTTTTTTTGAGGGGGGGCGACATAACCCGGAAGTACCAGAAAAATTATAAATATAATTAAATATTTTTAAATATAAACTAAAATTGAGCAAATTTTTGGTAAATTTTAATGAGAGTTTATGTTTTTTTTAAGATCATTGTTATAGAAGGAAAGAAAGAAGTATGTCTATAAAAAACAACTTTAACCTAACAAATATATAAAATATAAACTAAAATAAAGGATATTTATTTTTAAAAAATTTTTTTCACAGCCAATGTCTGTGGCGATGAGTTTTCAGCAAGAATTGAAAAAATATTATTAATAAGTAGGGCTGTCAATTTTATGTAAATACATGTTTTTTTCCTGGATTCTCCCTAGCCTAATTAGTAGGAAAAACACTTTCTTTTTTGTGTTTGCGAGCAAAAGTTGGGACTTTTATTTACATATTTTTAAATATTTCGGGGTTTTATACATATTTTACAAATTTCGAGATTATACATATTTGGTACATATTTTGGACTTTTTTCTTAAATATTTTCATTTTTTTTTTACATATTTTGAGGATTTTTTACGAAAATTTTTGGAAATATTCAAAAAAAAAATTTTTTTATTCGGCAAATTTTTTTTTTTTACATATTTTAAGAAATTTTGAAAATTTATATTGAAAAAATACCAACGAAAAATACCAAAAAAGTAATTTTAAAATATTAAAAGTGATTCTAAGACTATTTAAGTAATTTTATGACTGTCTATTTTATTAATTTACGAGGATTTTTTTTTCCAAAAAATAACCATTTAAGAAAATTTTATTTACATATTTGGGGTTTTTTATACATATTCGGGATTTTTTTTTTTTACATATTTATGTACATATTATGACCACTTTTTGTACATATTTTTGACAGCCCTATTAATAAGTCATTTTCAAATAAACTTAATCTAATTTTTAAAAGTGCTTAATTTAATTAAAGAACATTAGTGAAATAAATTTAAAAAACTTTCAAATCAATAAATTAAAATGAATAAAAATAAATTGTATGTACAATCAAAGAAAACTGCAGCATTTGAAAACTAAAGTAACTATTGTTTTTTATAAAACGTTATGCCCATGAAGCTTGTTCGTTTCGTTCGGAATGGCTCCCCGACATTTGAGGACCTGACTTTTGAGGACCCGACACTTGAGGATTTCAACGAATAAATAAAAAAAATTTAGAAACCATAGTGCAAACCTTAAAAATTTTTTCTGCTTTTAATTTTGAATTGAAAGAAATTATGAATTTGAAATTAACTCTGTTTCCAAACTCAACCACGTGGTGGAGGTAGCAGACTTTGAGTCCATACAAACCACAACACAAAAACACCACAAAATTAAGAGAATATAAAATGTTCACACGCAACTTTTTATTAAATGCACCTTTCTCAAGGCCAACGGGAACATATTCACACAAAACTAATTTAGGGGCACATTAAATTAATTATATTAATTATATAAATCGCAATTTCTAATCATTTATGCATTAATGAACCCGGATGGTTTCAAAAATCTTCTATAACAAATTAAAACTCAATTTTAAACTATTAAGAAAATAAAATTTTTAATTAACAAAACGTAAAATTCATAATTGATATAAAAATTAAAATTTTAAGGATCACTTCGTTACATTTAAACTTAATTAAAATATGAATATAAAAAACCAACATATTAAAAACTCAAAAAATATACATTTAATTAAACAATAATTTCTTAAAAATAGTTGAACAATAATTAGAACCTATAGAAATAGCGAATAATTATTGTAATGGCCAAACACAGATCGAATAAAATAAAGGATTATTCAGATTCTATTATATTAAAAAATTTAAAAAAAATAACAGCAAAATTCTGTAATCAAAAATGCATCAATCAACTTAAAACAAAACACATAATCATATAATTTAAAAATTAATAAATTAAATTATTAAAATTCCACGAGAAAAATAAAAGTTTGTCCGGGGTACGGTCATGATATTTAAAAGAATTTAAAAATTTAATAATATGAAAATAATAGCAGATAATTAAATAAAGATTATTTATTCAATTATTCTGTAATAAGAAATGAACATGATAAAAGGAATTTAAGAGAAAAAAACAAATAATTAAAAATTTATAAAAATATATAATTATAATATGAAACAGTCATCAAAAACAATAGATCAAGGAGTAATTTAAAATAAAGTTTGATTATCAGCTAACTGAATTACCTCTTAGAAGCAGAAAACTATCTCAAAAAATTATTTTAAAATTTTGTGCCATAATTTTTTTTTTACCAAAATAATTCAAAAACTTTTTTAATAAATTTTAAAATAAATAATTAAATTATAAGTCATGAAAAATCTCTTAACAAGGATTACTAAAAATAGCCTATCGATAAATATGTTACCTTTTATATATAAATATATTTTTCAATAGTAGGAAATCTTAAGTTAATAGAAAATTAAATTATTTAAAAAAATTTGCAAATGACTACTAAAGCATTCCAATAATATAAAAATAATTAAATTAGATTCGAGACATAGAAACCGGATGAAATTATTATGAATCAATACAATAATTTACTAGGTAAAAAATGTAAATACAAAAAGGCGAATAAAATTAAAAATTCAAGGAAAAAATCTTAATAATCTAAAATTAAAATATCAGTTTTTGAGTTTAATTGAATGTAAAATGCAAAAAATTAAGAATTAAAAATGATAAAATAAATAGCATAAATTAACATTTAATATTTGTCACTTTGTCTATAAATTAAAAAATTAATTACATTTTTTGGAATTGGTAATATAACACAATAACTAGCGGGTGTGTGCTTGCGTGTTTCTGCTGCTTTAAAGCGCTGCGCGCTTCTTGAGCTTCGCTACCTAGGCTTGTGGTAGGGTCTTTGCGTCAGCCGACATGCACTTGGTTTCACTCATGTGATGAGCTGACACATTGCTTTTTTCAGTGCAATGGAAACCGGAAGTGCCCTAACTCGCACGTCATCCCTCCTCCCTCCCTTAGTCCAGGTGGCAGTACTTTATATTCATATTTAAGTGCAAATGAGAATGGGGCGGCATCGGAACAGTACCGCACACACTGGACTATAGCTCTTTTGATTTATTCAATAGAGATCCAAGGCTTTCAAATAATCATACGGAGTTGGCATGCCAACCTGGCTTGGATTGCTCTTTTATTGCAATTTGAGCATGTTTTTGGCCACAATGTTCAGCACTTTGGCTTGACCTTGGGCATTGATCTCTCTTTTAGGAGCATGCACACGGACGTTGTTTCCGTCCGTTGCCCGAGAGAAGGCCGTGTATAATTAATTGACCATGGGTAAAGACTTCCCTTTCCAGGTCAATGCCGACAGTGCTGATTGTTTGGCCCTGACCTTTTTGAATGGTCATAGCGAATGCAGGCTTAATTGGGAACTGCAAACGCTCGTATTTCAGCCCACCAGGCGTTTTGTCCTCGAAGACATTGCGAGATCTTTCAAGGAAAAACCTCACTTGGCCACCAATAGCATTGCTATTGATTACACGACCGACAAGGCGATCATCGCCAAGTTCTTCGAGGACAATGCGTGTGCCATTGATCAGCCCTTCCCTATCACTTTTGTTGATAAGGAGGACAACAACGCTTCCGACCTTTAGTCGCAGACAGTGGGGAGGCATCCCAGAGTCTGTGCGTCTGTTCAATGCTGCCACTTCGGACTCGATCTCATCGATGTCTTACGGGCGATCGTCAAGAGGTTTGTCCGTGGACAAATATTCCCGCACTTGACCTGGCACATTCGCCATCATCATTTCGTTGACCTCGTCGCACGTATCAATGTGCGGGGCGAGTATCAAACGGTTGAGCAGCTCCTTGTCATTGCCAAGGAGTTGTAGAAAGTTTGGATAAACAAAGTTTATCAGCTCTTCCCTGCTCTTTACGATGAACTGCGGAGGAATCCAGAAGTGTTCTCCGGTCTCTCCGAGCCCAATTTGGCGGCACATTTGCAAGTATACTTGCTGCCCTTGGCCCAACCTCTGGTTGATGGTCAATTTCATGGTGGTGAATTGACGAAACAACGGAGAAGTTTGAAAGCAGGCCGTAACTTGTGCGGTTATGCCTTCATGAGGCACGAGCGGCAGTGACTGTTTGAAGTCACCGCTGAAAATGACCGTCTTTCCTCCAAAGGGGAGGTTCTTGTACTGGGGAATTGCCATTTCTTTGCACACACGGTCAATGACCTCAATCACCGTATTGTGAAGCATGGTGATCTCATCAATGATGATGAGTTGTGCCTCACGAATCCGTCGGGCAAAGAAGCTCTCAAGCGGAATGCTTGGAAGCTTGTCCAGCGACACATCTCTGCCCAGTCGGAAGGTGGAATGGGCTGTCTTCCCATACGGCAGCAAAATAGCTGCACACCCAGTGGATGCCGTGGCAAGCACTTTGTGATTGTATGGGGCCTTCCGCAATCGCCTTATAATTTGGCCAAACAGAAATGTTTTCCCGGTCCCTCCGTCGCCGAATTTTTGATTGATTAAAGAAAAATTAATAATTATTTATCATCTGATTGTCGGTGATCTTTAAAAATTTGTAAATACATAAATAGTTTCGTATTTCCTTATATTATAATTTCTAATATATTGTGTGAAGAAAATATTTATCATCGAACATTTAATGATGAAAACAATAATGATGCACACAGCAATCAATTACAATTTTTGGAGTTGACCATATATATCACACACTTAAACAAAACAAAATAAAAAAATAAAATAAAGGGTCACAAAAACTAAAACGAAACGCAAAAATAATTCAAAATCAACAATGATATGACATTCCAAATATGTTATAACAATTTAATAAAAAGGGCAACGATAAATATACAATAAATAATAGAGTGATATGCATTAGCAAATTTATTAATAACATACTCAATTTCAATTAAAATAATGAGGTCTAAAATTCTTAAAAATACAAATTATTTATTATTACTGTTTTAAGAAATTTCCCACATTTATTCTTTATCATTGGTTTATCATCAAACCATTAAGTCTCTTCGCATGAAAAAATTTTCTCAAAAAAATTAAGATAAATATGAAATTACAATTAATATAAATAACAATTGATAGAGCGCTAAAAAACTCAAAAATAAAATAAAATTACAATGATTATAAATAAATATTATAATGCAACACAAAAAAATTATAAAAATCCCATTCGAATGCACATTAAAAAATTATATAAAAATTACTATTTTAGCATAACAATCGAAAAAAGCTGAAACATTTAAATGAGCTATTAATTAAAAAACATAATTATAAAAATTAAAAATATAATTATAAAAATTATTATTAATATTGTTAGTATTTTGCATTATAATTATTATTTACATTAATATGGCAAACATTTATTTTAATAAAGATCTGTTAAATATACGAAGCAATCAATTCACGTACAAAAAAAAACGTATACGACACAAGAGATAAAAAAAGAAGCAAAACCTAAAACCGAAAAAAATTGTTTAAAACATAAATAAAAAAAAATTACCAATTTTTAAACATATCAAAATATATTTATTATCAGGAGCATAAATATGGATATGTTTGTTTATTAAATTTTAAATACAGAAATGATTAATAATAAACATATTTTAAAAATATTTTGATAGATTTTTAGTGTTAACAAATTAAAACCAAATATTTTTTATTCATAATTCTCAATATAAAAGTGTCACTCAACAAATACAAAAAAAATAAATTTCTAATTAACAATTAAAACAGAAATAACCAACTAGTTCTTTTATGGGCACTTTACTGTTATCTGTACCCAGATTTTTGAAAAGGAAAATTTTTTTAAAGCATGATATCTGAAGATTGACAACATAAAAATAAACTGTCCAAAGCAAGAATTTATTAAAGAATAATTAATTAATACATACTCTTTTTAAATTTAATTCAAAATGATAGAATAAATATCGTTAAGAATATCTAAAATGAAAATGAGTAATAAGTGACAAAATATGATAAAATGATATATGAATTAGTAAAAATAAAAAAGAAAAGAATAATCTAACAATTACACAAAAAATAGAAAAATATTTAGAGCTTAACACTTAGTTAATTTAATAAAATGGTAACTTCTTGAAAGAAACAAATTAAAATTTTATATAATAAAATTAAATTTCCAGCAAAATGTATAATTTTGACATAAGGAATTTATTTCTTAAACAAATTTACTAAATTCTAATTACTTTGATCAATGATCAAAAATTAATCAATTTAACGAAAAATAAAGCATAATTTATTTTAAATTTTAAATCAAATCAACATCTATTAATCAATCTATCTAATCCATTTTAAAATTTATTAAATTAAAACAAAAATAATATATACATATTCAACTACTTGAATTTGACCTCGATTATCTGACACCAGCAGAGAATTGATGACTCTCAGCATGAAATTGCTATAATAAATGAAATTAAATATACAGAAAATCATTTAATGGTTCCGGGTGTCGTGTGATAACTAGAGAGCGCATTTTGAGGCATATGCCTTTCTTCTGTGCAATAGTTCCGATATATTAAGCTTAAAAACGCAGTTTTCCGCTTGGTCTGAAGCTTATACTTCGACTTTTATTTTGCCTTTTTTTTTTTTGCCTTTTTGGCATTTTGCCGTTTTGGTGTCTTTTTGGAGTTTTTTTTCCGAAAAATTCCATTAAACTTCAATAAAATCGGGAAAAATTCGGTGGTTTATAAATAAAAGTATTTTATAAAAAATCAATATAATAAAACCATTTATTTTCTTATTTATTTTTGTGAGAGTTGTTGATCGGTCAATGTCAGTTCGGCCCTCACGGTTCGGCCCGAGCATGTTTTTCCACTATAGCTTTCTATAACTTTTTTCTATCATTCGAAAGCTTAATCTGTTTATAAGCTTTTTCTAAGCTATTGCTTTGCGATTAGACAATTACCAAATAACTTATACATGAAAATTGCGAAAAAATCAAAATTTTCAAATTTTTTCTTAATAAAATTTTTTCCAGGCTTGAACTATTCGCTTTTGGTAAGGCTAATAGAGCATGTTAAGAGCTTTCGAGTGATACCAAGATTGATGGATTTGGATAACAAATAAAAAAACTATCGTGGAAAAACATGCTGGGGCCGAACCGTGGGGGCCGAATCGTGAGGGCCGAACCGTGGGGGCCGAACCGTGCGGGCCGAACTGACGGGGTTCCGTTGTCCTTTTTATACACTTCGCCAAAATATATTTAATTTGTAACAAATTCAAAAATATAAAACAAAGAAAAAACCATCCAAGAGATGAAGTTCATTAAATACGGTGTTACCCTTACCATAAGCTGCAGCATCTTTTAATACGGCGATTAGTTAATTAAAAGCTAATATATAATATTAGCAACATAAGTTAAACAATGAATTTTCTATCTATTCGCAAAAATATCTTGAATTTTTTCAATACAGAAAAAACTTTTCAAATTACATTTGAAATATGGTATAAAAAAGACATAATTAAATTTAGAAATATTTAAAAAAGAAATTGTTTGATATTAACACTATGAGGCAACAACAATATTTAAGTTTGAATTGAGTTCATGAAAACAGACGGCAATCTTCAATTTTAGCATATTTACACTAACCATTATAAAATTATCAAATTCCAATACGTGTGCAGAAGTGTCAATATTCAAGAAAAATAATTAAAAATCAAAGAAACTTCCAAAAAATTATAAATATTAAAATATATGATAATATAAAATTAAAATGCTTTTTTCTCAAAATTCTTTAAACAGTAAAAAAGCACAAATTAATCAACAATTAGAAACAATGAAATAAATCATTATTAGACTTTGGAATTCAAGAATATAAATTTAAAATTGAAATAAAACTGGAAATTTTTTTTAAATAAATCACATACTAATGAATAAAATTGAAAATTTATTTAAAAATTCAAATACAAATAACAAAAAAGTGAATAAAAGATTAATTTGATTTAACTCACTAAAAAAGTCCAAAAATATAAATAAAGATTAATCTGAATTTTGGCAATGATATGTAAAATAATTTTTAATTGTTTTATGAGAAAATAATCAAGCTTTAAATTGCCAAAATATCGAGAATATTTTTTATATTTCCAAAAATTAATTTTTTAATATGTTTTTTTCTAAATAAATTTTGTGAAAAGGAAAAGCAAAAACGATTAACAGCAGAAATAAGTTTGTCTTACTATAGTAATAAATTTATTTTTCTTTACAAAAAGAATCGATTATTTCTTAATATATTCAAATAAATGTACAAAATAACTTTAAACCACATCAAATTATATTATATTTGAGACCAAACAACAGAATAAAATATTAAACATAATAATGAATTAAATTATCTTATATTTATAATTTATTTTCTCCAAAAATAAACTAAAATTATAGAAAATGTAATAAAATGTAAATTATGCAATTGATAATAAATTGTTGTTTTTTTATTTTAAATATTTCTTGTATATTTTTCTTGTGTTGAATAGTCATTTGTAGTAAGTGCCTCGCGTGCAAATTTAAAAAAGATTGTAGAAATTTTTTGCGTTTATTTTTTATTAACGTATTAAAGTAATTATTTTTTAAATAATTGCAGAATTTATGTAAATTTTTTAACATTTATTTTTTGGGCGAAGTTATGAATAATTTCTGTAAAAAATTAGTGGGTAAGATGAATTTTTTCGAAAAAATTAAATTATTGCTAAACCCTCGGCCTTTCATTGTTTCTTTTGTTTCATTCCCCGTGTAAATAATACAGTATCCTTTTTCTTGTTATATTAATTGTTTATTAATTAATAAAAAAATGTTGCAATTGAACAAATTGTTTTCTTTCTTTTTATTGTCGAATTAAAAAAATTCACATAAATTTTATAATTCAAAAAAAATTATTAATTTTCCGGTACTATTTTAATTGTTTGCGGCTTATTTTTTTTAAACCAATAATCATTCCGAAATTCAGCTTTTATTAAATAAAACTAAATTATAGTAAAAAAAATTTACCAAAAAATCTTTATATTAATACAAATTTAGAAAATTTTTTTATTTAAATGAGAAATGATTTATTAGAAATATTTAATGAATTTAAATGATGGTTTTGCGGGAAAATTAATACATTGTTATTTTCATTATAAATTGGCCATTACTTTAAAATTTAAATATGAACTTTTTTCACCATATGTTTGTCTGGAATAGTTCATCTAATTTATTTATTTTTAAATATAATATTATAGTAATCAATATTTTATTTAATTTGTTTTAAACTGCCCAATGGAATATCATTTGAAATGATTTCGACGTGAATATTATAAATGATTTATATTTATATTATGAGGTGTTCGAAACGCGATAAAGGCGAAATATTTCTTTTAAACAATCAAAAAAGGAGTTTTTTTCATTATTTTCTTTAAATGCAGACTTTGAACATCATTTTCTCAATTTTTTATAAATTTCTTAAATTAGTTTTTATTCATAATTAAGTAAATTTTTATAATTCTAAATATTTAATTATGTAAATCTTTTTTATTATTGTTTATACTATTTGTTTTTAATTTGTACTTTATTTTATTATTTATTTATTTCCTTTAAATTTGTCATGTTTTTTCAGCGCTTTTAAATTCCTCCTCATTGGTCGTCTTTTATTAAATTAATTAAGTACAATTAAAAATTTGCAATAGTAAATGAGAATAATGTTAACGCCTAATATTTATTTCTTAACCAATGAAATATAATATTTTTTTCTATTTAATAGCTCATTTGATGAAATGATTTATTTTTTTTTATATTTATGTACAATATATATGTTTTGTTTTGGTGTATAAGTATGTAAAAAATTAGAAATATCATTTATCATTAATTTAAAACAATTAAAATTTATTATTATATATGTTGCTCTTCTATTTGATATTTTTTTCTTTTTTTAATTCCTAATTTATATTATTCACATTAAATTTCTGTTTTTAGTTTATTTATTCATCTTCATGATAATTCATCACAATAAATATACATATCAGTCATGAAATAAATAATATTTAATTTCTTTATGATTTCCATAGCTTAAAATAAACATTTATTCAACAGTTAGGAATATCTTTTCAAATATTATTTTTAAAAAAATAGTAAAACCAACAAAAATATTTAATTATTTCTATCTAAATTTTTTAAAGTTAAAATTATGAAATAAATAATTTATAATTAAAATAGTATAATTTATAAAAAATAAATAAGGATAATACTTAAAGTTATTTATTCAGCTTTGATATTCTTTTTAGAGGACTAATTCATGGGGAGTAATATATTTTTTTAATTGTGAATTGCATAATTTTTGGTTTTATGCATTTTATTTTATTCCATTGTAGTAATTAATTGCTTTTTAAATTATTGTTAAATATCGAAAAAATAATTTATTTAACTTTTTTATTTCATAACATATTTACAAATTGTAATTTTCATTTATTTACTTTTTTTGTTAATTTTAAACAATTAAAATAAATTTATTATATATTTTGTTTAAACTCTTTTTACTCATTTAATCTCATGGTTCATCGTTCATCGCTCGCACCATCTTTCATTTTCTGCCGCTGTAATGCAACATATTAATTTATTATTTTTTAAAATAATTAATTTCACACTTTTTTTATCTTGTATTATACATTTTTTTATATTAATTAATTTCGTGTTTTGTATTTTTTTTTTTGTTTTTCATTGAATCAGTCTATAATTTACTTGATAAATAATTATATTATTCAAAAATAAAAAAAGCGCTTCCATCGGTAATAATTTCACATTTAGCGCCCGATTTTTTTGTCTTAAACATCAACAGTTTTTTCATATTATTACAAATTTATTAAATTATTTTTATTTTAATAAAAAATGATTTATAAAACTTAAATTTAAATGGTGATTTTGCGGGAAATTTAATGCATTTTTATTTTCATTAAAATTGCTCGTTATTTTAAATATAAATATAAACTTTTTTCAGCATACTTTTATTTGCTATAGTTATTCCCCTACTTTTCTTCCCAGAGGGTCAGGGAAATAACTCAGATTAAATCTTGCTCTAGTGTTCAACAGGGATAGCTTTCCGAGGTCCCATCGGAAAGGGAAATCGGAATTCCGAGGCAGCCCAAAAATGTCGAAATTGTAGTCAGAAATTGGAATAACTTGAAAATCAAAAATATTTTTCTTTAAATATGAAATTTAGATGAGATGACTGACGAGGCCAAATATTCAATTCCATATAAAACAAACAATTATGACATCTATGATAATTTTAAAAAAAGAAAAGAGATAAAACAATTTACGTTATTTTCAAATTAAAAAAAAAACTAATTAATAAATTAATAAAAACATCATGACTTAATAACCACAATCACATATAAAGTACACAAACCTTTTTAAATTTGCAGATTGAGCTCATTATAAACTAGTGGACATTCACCACAAGAAAAAAAAGATAATTTAAATACTCTTCATTCAAAAATTCTAAATTAATTAATTCTTGAAAGATTGAATAATTATATAAAATTAAAAAAATAATTTGTAACGAATCTTATCTTTAAATTATATTTATATTGAACAAATTGTTTTCTTTCTTTTTATTGTCGAATTAAAAAAATTCACATAAATTTTATAATTCAAAAAAAATTATTAATTTTCCGGTACTATTTTAATTGTTTGCGGCTTATTTTTTTTAAACCAATAATCATTCCGAAATTCAGCTTTTATTAAATAAAACTAAATTATAGTAAAAAAAATTTACCAAAAAATCTTTATATTAATACAAATTTAGAAAATTTTTTTATTTAAATGAGAAATGATTTATTAGAAATATTTAATGAATTTTAAATGATGATTTTGCGGGAAAATTAATACATTGTGATTTTCATTATAAATTGGCCATTACTTTAAAATTTAAATATGAACTTTTTTCACCATATGTTTGTCTGGAATAGTTCATCTAATTTATTTATTTTTAAATATAATATTATAGTAATCAATATTTTATTTAATTTGTTTTAAACTGCCCAATGGAATATCATTTGAAATGATTTCGACGTGAATATTATAAATGATTTATATTTATATTATGAGGTGTTCGAAACGCGATAAAGGCGAAATATTTCTTTTAAACAATCAAAAAAGGAGTTTTTTTCATTATTTTCTTTAAATGCAGACTTTGAACATCATTTTCTCAATTTTTTATAAATTTCTTAAATTAGTTTTTATTAAATGGTGATTTTGCGGGAAATTTAATGCATTTTTATTTTCATTAAAAATTGGTCGTTATTTTAAATATAAATATAAACTTTTTTAAGCATACTTTTATTTGCTATAGTTCATCAAATTTGGTTTTTTTTTATTCGGGAATTGCGAATGTCGTACGTACCCCAAGTCGAGTGAGAGTGCTTGACAAATCTTATCGGGGAATTTGGTACCCATTCTCCTACTTTTCTTCCCCTGCTCTAGTGTTCAACAGGGATAACTTTCCGAGGCCCCATCGGAAAGGGAAATCGGAATTCCGAGGCAGCCCAAAAATGTTGAAAATCGTAGTCAGAAATTGGAATATCTTGAAAATCAAAAATATTTTTCTTTATATATGAAATTTAGATGAGATGACTGACGAGGCCAAATATTCAATTCCATATAAAACAAACAATTATGACATCTATGATAATTTTAAAAAAAGAAAAGAGATAAAACAATTTACGTTATTTTCAAATAAAAAACAACTAATTAATAAACTAATAAAAACATCATGAATTAATAACCACAATCACATATAAAGTACACAAATCTTTTTAAATTTGCAGATTGAGCTCTTTATAAACAGTGGACATTCACCACAAGAAAAAAAAGATAATTTAAATACTCTTCATTCAAAAATTCTAAATTAATTAATTCTTGAAAGATTGAATAATTATATAAAATTAAAAAAATAATTTGTAACGAATCTTATCTTTAAATTATATTTATTTTTTAATGAAATAATTTTTATCATTTTTAAATTTTAAATTAGGATTAATTTTTTAAGCCAAATTGTCGGCAATTTTGTTGCTGACGAGAGGGCCAGATTTTTTTTCTTTTTAAATCCTTTTTAATTTACTTTATGAATTATAAAATTATTTCCAAGTTTAAATTTACCTATAAATCATTAATAATATTTCCTTAATTCATTTTAAGATTTATTTCAATTTCTTATGAGCATAATTAAATTATATTTTTTACAAATAATTTTAAGTGAAATGTTCTTAGATTATTAATTATTAGAGTATTTTATATTTTTTTCTTGATCTATTTCAAACGAATTTATCTTTTTATTAATATTTTTTTATTTTTTCAGTGCTTTGACTTTATACCAAATATTTTTTAATCTTTTATAGTAATTAATAATTTTTAATTAAACAAGATTAAAACTCATAAAAATTGTTTTAATTGGATAGAATAATAGAGAAATGTTAAATGGTTCATATTTTATGGTCATAAAAAATGTGTAATACAGCACTTGATGTGAAAAGATAGCCAAAGTTTTTCTATTATTATTTTGAATTTAAAATTTTTTAATTTATATTAAATTATGTAAATAATGAAAATGATCCGTTAATGATATGACTTAAACAAATTTATTAAGCTAAATAATAATTTCAATATCAATTAGTTCTTTCATTAATTTAAATTTATCAAATAACATGAATGATTAATATTTCATAAAACAATAATTGTGTGTGAAATTTTAAACATTGTTATTGCATTAATAAATTTTATAAAATATTTCAAATCCAATATTAATTTTTAATTTTCATCTAATAAATTATTCAAATTTATATTTTTCAATAAAAATAATAAATGATTGGTAGATTTTTGTAAATTTTTTATATGAGGTTTTCCAAAAAGTTTTATTCGATACACTTGTAATTATTATCTCAAGATTCGAAAAAAGTACTTTTTCTGCTATATCTTTTTGTATTTACCCTTGTTATGCTCTATCTATTTACCCCGTTTAAAATTTTATGACACTATTGAATATAAAATTTAATATTTTATGTTAAAATTTTTTTCAATAATATTATTAAACTCACATTTCTTACCAATTTCTTAATGATTATTGTTTTTTTTTTTAATAAAATAAATTTTTCTTTATTTTTAGCGTAAAAAATGAGTTTTTATCAACTTTTTTATAAAATATGAATTTTAATGTTCATATTTGTATATTTTCTTTACGTATTGATAAATATGTTTTAATTTTCTTAAATTTTCTCGTTTTTGAATTCTCAGATTCATTCGCATCATATCATAATGCGTTTATTTGAAAATAGTAATTGATGTTTTTATTGCGATAATTAATTATTATTTATTTACCTTTTAAATAACTTCATTTTATAATTTCATGAAGAGCGAAAATATTTATGAGTTAATAATTATATTTGCAAGTAATTATGCAAAAATATTATAGTTTTATATTTTTTCTCTAATTCTTTATGATATTTATTATTTATTATAAAACATAAATTTGATTGCTTTTGTCAAATATTACTTTTAGTTGTCGTTTTATTACAATATAAAATGTTCTTTTAATTAATAAAGAATATTGTCTTTTCTACTTGAATTCTCCGCTGTTTTTGGTCTCTTAGATGTTGTAGTAATTATTTGAATTTATAAATATATTTTATTTTGATTCATAAATTGATAGGCTTATTTTTTATTGTTATTTTGATTACCTATTTTTTGAATCCTATGCGTGAAAATAAGAATAATAAGTGTATAACTTTATAATTTGTATATTCATATTTATTTAATTTTACATATTTTACATTAATGTATTACAATTAAAAATTCATTTTTATTAAAAAATTCTAACTTTTATTCAACCAATTAGTTTTTAGTTATTGAATTATTAATTTTGTTTTTTTTTCTCTAAGTAAATATCACTTGACAAGTGGAAAAAAAGTTTCTTTCTTCCTTATTTTATATAAGCATTAATAAAGAGTAATGTTTATGCATTTATATTTTATAATTTGATTTATTGTTTATTAGTGACATGAGATGAAATTATTTTAATTAATTAGTTATTCTTTTTCATTTAATTGTATTTATTTTTTATTTAATTCAAATTTTTCATAATATTAATTTATAAATTTTTAAGTTGAAATTTTTCTTTTTTTTTAATCTAATTTATTATTATTTTATGAGCATGCATTTTGAATTTTGCTACGTGACGAAAAATATTACCGAAAAAAACAAAGGTAAAATAGCTATTTTAAGCATTCTTTACCCATTTTAAACCATTTATATACTAAATTTTGATTATTCAGTAAAATTTAACAAATTAATTTTTCTTTTTTAAAAATATAATGTATTAAAAAATTTTTATTTAAATTTTTTCTTGGCATTCGTCACCCACCTTCGCGTATACCAGACTGCCCTTTGCTTGTCCTTTTTTTTATTTTCATTATTTATTTAAATGACTTAAGAAATGGCATTTGGGTATCTATTTTATCATCTTTTTTTATAAATTATTGTGTAAATGCATTTGAAAGTGTATTTAATACAAAACTATTTTTAAAATTCTTGTCAACTAACCGTTTGCAGATTAAGTGGATCAGTTGTCATGCTAAATTTTATTTATAATAAGTGATAATGAATTGATTGGATAATTTTTTCTTTTGCCTGTGACAGCTTTCTTTTTTTAATAATGTCTTTTCTTAAAATATTTTTTAAATTTCTTCGTAATGAGACCAATTAGTTAATATTTTTCAAATTTATTTGTAATAAGGTTTTTAGAACCAATAACATATTTCATTCTTATTGAAAAGGTTTTAGTGACCGTTTGACCTTTGTGCTTAGTTTGTCACGATAATTGAAAAAACTAGTTTATATTGTTTAATTTTTGTGACTTTCATAAAATTGTTTTTATCGTTGGATTAAAATAAACAATAAAACAAATAAAGAATGTTTTTTTTCTAATAATTTATATGACATTTTCCTGCTTGTTTAATGACTTAAAATTGCCTTTTTAATTTAATTAAAATAAATTTTAGGCTTTACCAACCAAAAACTATCTACATTATATCAACCATGCTTTATTTTATTCTTTTTTTTTATTATTTTATATAAATGATAAATATAAATTTAATAAAAAAGCATTTTTTACAATTGACTTTTTATCAATAATTTGTTTTGTTTTTATGCCTATTAGTCAACTTCTTATTGCGTATATTTATTTATTTTTTAATTATTAATTTTTTTAATTTCTTTTTTTTTATTAATTTCTTCAAGAATAAATATTTTATTGGTGTGTGTTTTCTATTTATTGTGATTGCATTTCTGTGGTAATTTTTCCAGTAAATACTCTCGAATAATATCAATTATTGTATTGTCTGTAGATAAATTCTGAAAAGTAATTTATATAATATATATTAATATAATTTGTTTTGGTAATGTTCTATCTTTTTTCTTTGTTGAGAAAATGAGATTTTTTGGAAGTTTTTATGCAAAAATACCCTTGGGTTTTCCAATTTTTAACACATTGAGTTATGTTTTATTTACTTTATTCATTTAAATTTTTTATAATTTTTTAATAAAAGTTTGTTAAATTTAATTTAAATTTATTTAATAAAATTCTTGCCCTGGATTTTCTTTTGGTATTTCGTTTGTCGAATGATGCGGGAATTTTTAATTTAATTTCTGCTAATTTTAAAATACATAACTAATTATTATATCGTTTGCTTTATAGTATTAACTTCGTTTTCAGCCAATGCTCCGCCATTCAATGCATCTGATGCTTTTGAACACCATCGCTTTTCGCCTTTTCCGCCAATTGGCCCCGTCACTGCTCAACGATTGTCCATCTCTTCACTCTGTGTTGTTTGATGACGGCATTTTCCCCGAATTTCCGCCCGATGAAAGTGCCAATGCGTCGGATGGCCAATCGGTGACCAAATGGTTGTTCACGCCTCGTCCGGATGGTCTGCCGAAGTGGCTCCAATGCTCTGCAAATTCACCGGATCAATGGTCGTCAACGATGCAACAATTCAAAGAGGTGATTATCCCTAATTGCTTTTTTTTATGATTTTTTTGTCCCATTTTTAAGCATTTTCCAATGCTTCTTCTCCGGTGACTTTTTGCATTCACTTTTGGTCCTCTTCTCCACCCGACTTCATTGTGCCATTTGATCTGATTAACGAAGTGACTGGGGAGCAACCTTAATGTTGTGGATTTCAGTAGATGTCATTTTTTTTAAAAAAACATTGTTTATATATTTATTACTTTTTAATTTTATACTTTGTCTTTACTTCGCTTTGTGAAACTTTTCCTCACATTTTACATAATAAATTTGATTGCTTTTGTCAAAGATTTGAAAAGAATTTATAAATCATTTTACATGAAAAAACTATTTAAATAGAAATAAAACACGAAAGAATAATTAATTTCTTAAAACCAAAAAAGTTTTTTGGGACGAGAGGCGAGAGCTATAAATGCACCCCTAAAGATTGAACTTTTGAGCGGTCTGAAAAATATATTTAATTCTCTTTCTCTGCTTCTTCTATGTTTTAAAATTAAAATCAGAGCATAATTAATTTTGATAAATGGTCACTAATTTAATTATTGCTTTTCCACGTTGTAATAATTCGAAGGTGTGACCATGTCGAAAATATGGAATTATTTCAAAAAGGAAAACGGAATCGCTTTGTACTAAAATTGTGACTACAAAACGAATTTTCCCCCCAAAACCCAAACGACAACATTAGCCACCCATTGAAGCACAAACTCTCAGAATTAAATTGACCTGGACCTGGATCCAGGCCTGGTTTTTTTGGATCTAGGTCCAGCAGGACATTTTTCAGTAACTTGGATTTTTACTGAACCTGGATTTATTTACTTTATTTTTTCTTGGCCGAAATTTAAATTTTAACAATAAAATATTATTGTTGTAGTTTATATTTATAAAAAATTTAAATTATATTTTCTTTTGGTTTTTATATATATTTGCTATTTTTTGAATAAATTATTTTCTTCTCTATAATACTATACTTCTGTAAATGAATTTTATTTTCTTAATTTGAATTTTTAGGTTAAAAAAATTACTGCGAAATTATTAAAAATCTTTTAATAATTATTGTAAATAATTATTCTAGCATACAATCAAAAAATTCATGATTTTAATTTAGTTTTAGTCCTGCATATTAAAGAGCGCCTTTTTGATTAATGTGTCTGTTCTCCGTTTAAATATTGAAAATTAATATATTTGAAAGCGAAAAACGCAAATATAATTCAAAAGTAAATATTAATTGAATAAATAGAAATTATTATTTAATAAATTTTTAAAACATTTTAAGTTTCTAAAATCAATAGTAATACCACTTCCAATTCCGATACAATGTCCACTTTCACTGCATTTTCAACTATGTTTTCTAATAAAAATTTATATTTAAGTAAATAAGAGTTGATTTTGGTATGTTGTTTATTTTTAAATAAATCAATATTCTTATTTTCTTTTTTATAATTAGAATAAAAAATTTGTACGTGTTCACATATTTTAATACTATTTTAATTTAATGAATTTAGCCTTTTTTCTTTATATATTTTTTTCCCATAATAATGAAGTAGTCTCTTTTCCATAGTTACTGCTTGCGCAATTTATCTCTTTTTTAAAAATGAATATAAAGGTTTTTTGTTTTTTAAAGAGAATTAAATGTAAATAATTTTATCCGCATTAATCCAAAAAATTATATTATTTAAGTAAATTTTTATTTCCTTAATCCTTGACAGGTTTATTGTAACAACACCTGGTTATTTAGTTAGCTTTAAAATTACACTCATTTCTAATTTCCATAAAGCATCACTTAATTTTTATTTCATTTACATGAAAGTACCTTTTTTGATGGTTTGAAAACTAAATAATTAAATAAATAAAATTTCTACATTATTCTCTGCTCGAGTTTGAATAAATTTACCTTCTCGTGTCTTTTAATTATAAGTATATTTTTGAATAAATTTACCTTATCATGTCAATTGATTATAAGTGTCTTTTTGCTAATCATTAATATAAACTAAATTTAGGCATACAATTACGAATATTATTATAATGAGTTTTTACATTATAAAAATTATTTTGTTAAATAACTCCACTTTTGAAATTAATAAAATAATAATAATGGGGTCCACTGCGTTTGGGCGCGGGCGTTTGGGCGCGCGCGTTTGGGCGCCGGCGTTTGGGCGCCGGCGTTTGGGCGCTGGCGTTTGGGCGCCAGCATGTTTTTGGCTATAACTTTTTTCTTTGACATCCAAATCCAACATTGTTGGTATCATTCGAAGGCTTAATGTATTTAGAAGCTTTTTCTAAGGTATTGCTTAGTGATTAGACAATTACCAAAAAAGTTATACATAAAATTTCGAAAAGACGAAATTTTTGAAGTTTTTTCTTAATAAAATTTTTTCCAGGCTTGAAAATCCTTTCGCTTTTGGTAAGGATAATAGAGCATGTTAAGAGCTTTCGAATGATACCAAGATTGTTGGATTTGGATGCCAAAGAAAAAAGCTTAAGTGGAAAAACAAGCAGGCGCCCAAACGCCAGCGCCCAAACGCGAGCGCCCAAACGCCAGCGCCCAAACGGCCGCGCCCAAACGCGTGTGTCACTAATAATGATCTTCATTGATATTGATCGAAAAATTATTTTTATTAAATAAGTTTATAATTTATCATTTTAAAAATATGTTAATTTTCTTCAAAGGAGTTTCTAAATTAACTTAAGTTTTTATTAATCGATATTAAGGTTTTAAAAATAATTATTTATATAAATCAATTTATGATTCTTTAATAACATATTGTAAATGTTTTATTAATAATTTTATCTTATAGAAATATTCAGATAAAGTTTCATATGAAATAAGTGCTTTTGTAATATAAATGAATTTTTGCTTATTTAATTTATTTAAATAATTATAAAATAAGTTTAATGAATATTTTTTATCTCTTTTGGTTCAACCTTTGATGCTATGGAATTAGACGTTTTCATTAGTAATTAAAAATGATTGAATTCAACGACAAACCACAAAGTGTCAGCGACAAATAATTTTTTATCGCCTTAATTAATAATTCAGAATTCTCAAAGAATTTTAATTTCAGTTGCTTTTGTTAATTTATTTATCTTTCCTTTTTTACAATTCTTTTAATGTCTCAAAATATTTCATTTTAACCGATGGTTTTAGTGGTCGCTGATCATGAATATTACAATTAATTGGGCTTATTCTGAACCTCGAACCCAAACTCGAACAAAAAGTCAAAAACTCGAAATTTCGAAATTTCGACCCTTTGTTCAAGTTCGGAGTCGGGATCGCGAATTGGTCGAAATGGATGCCATATTCGTGATCAGTGACCTCGAAAACACCCCGGGTATTTATCATTATGTGTAAAAAAATTTGAAAAAAAAATTAGACCAAAAAAAAGAACAAAAAATTTTCAAAAAAGATCCTTTTGCAATTATTTAAGGCGCAATATTAAATTTGTTGATTTAATTTAAATAAATATTTAGATTTAAATTAAACGTGATTTTTCCTTTTATTATTGCTTTGGTTATAATGACCATTATATTATTTAGATAATTTTGATTATTATTTTTTTATGTTCTTTTTCAAATTGACAATCATGGGTGTTGATATTTTCTTTAAAATTGTTTATTATTAATAATTTTTATTTTTTTCCGAAAGATTTTGAATTCAGAATTTCAAATGTACTTATTAAATTGTTTAATTTTTCTACAAGCATTAGATTTATTTAATGATTTTAGGGTAGAATTTAATATTTTATCAAAAATGTTGACTAATTTTTTAATAAGTTTTTGGAATAAATATCTGTCCAAAAACCAAAATATTATAAAATTATCAATTATATTAATTAATTTTTATGATTTCATGCGATTTTGTCATAAATTTCTAGCAATTAGCATAGCAAAAATTAATAAAAAGCTTTTGAAAAGTTATTTTGAAATAATCTATTCGAAATGAAAATTTATTTGTAGAATTAGAGAATAATTATTCAGCAGATAATCAAAAAAAATATTGCATCCGTCCATAATAATTTATTTATTTATTCAATTTTTGATTGCGCTTTTATTTACCGAATCTTCGCTATAATATTTTATTTAATCAAATCTTTTATATTTTTTTATATAACTAAGATTCATTAGTTTCTTCCAATTAAATGTTTCTTGATGTGCTTACAGTAAAAGTACGTGAATTTTTCGCGAAAGTAATTCATTTAAAATATCTTTATTTATAGGTTTTTTGTTGAATATTGAATTATATGGGTTTTATTATATATTTTTTATTTTCTATTGTTGTTTTAAATTCACTTTTATTAAAATTATTTAGAATATAAATTTATAAATCTGCATGAAAACGCTTATTTTGTTAACTTTTGTATTAATTTTATTTTTATTAGGCTTTTTATTTTTTGCAATATGAGCATAATTGATGAAATATAAATTTATTAATTATTTGGCAAAAGATCAGAAATAAGGAATTGCTAAACTCATTATTATTTTTCATATAAATAAAAACTCATATTTTTTTTTCTTATAATTTTATAGATGTTCAATTTAAATTTCGAAATCTTTTTTTAAAAAATGAGCAATAAATTTAAGATAAAATTAAATAATTTCATTTAGAAAATCTGTGAATAAAATAATTTTATTATAATTGTTTTAAAATTACTAAATTATATTTTTTAAATTTTTTTATTAAATTTTCTTTTTGAATATATATAATATTAAATATTCATTTTTTAAATTTATTCTATTGTACTATGGCCCAATGTTGGCAAATTTTCTTGATGACAATTTAAATAATAATTTTATAAAATATAATCTGTCGAAGTTTAAAGATCCAAGAATGTCTAATTTGGTTGCCTTTTACAAAAGTTAGGGCGTTTTTTGTTTAAAATTTCCATTTGATGGCTTTTTATAATGACATAGCACCCTAATATTCATAAAATAATTAATTTAATATAGATGAATTAAATTATTTAAATTTAATTACTTACATTTATAATTATATTTAATTTATTGTAAATTAAATGATCAAGAAGGATTATTTCGCAAGACAAAAAATATATTAAAGTTTATCATTATTTTTAAATTTATAAATATATTTGAAAATTTTTTATTTTATTTTGCACGCTAAAAATTTCTCTGTTATTTAATAAAAAATATAATATGTTTCCATATGCAAATAACAAAATAATTAATTGTCTTCGTTTATTTTTTAAAAGTGTTTTTTATTTAGTGCATGGCTTTAATTATTTAACATTCCGTTTAGCGTAAATTTCTGTATAAGTAAAATTGTTTTTTTTTTCAAAAAAAATCCTTTTCAGGTTAAATTAATTATTAAATATTTTTTACATTTCAGTTAAATTAATGATTTTAATTAATCATCTTTTAATTTTTTTAATAATTATAAGATTTCATTTTTTTCATCAATTAACTTTATTTAACTAATTACTAATTAATCTTGTATACAAATTTTTTTGATAAATTTATTGTTGTTATTTTATTTATCATTTATTAGGTTTAAGTGAATAATTTTTTTTATTTTATTCTGTCCGATTAATATGCTGAAATTATAAGTTATATTTTCAAATTATTTTATAGGTGTTAGTGTTAATTCATGTTCGCTACACGCTCGTTGTATAAGAACTTTCGAACTTTAATATTTGATTGATTCAAATAAATATTTTTTAAATATTTTCTTCTATATATTAAATGAAGATATCTTTTATTTTTTAATCTTTAACTATCAATATATCAACATATAATTAGTTAATTAAATTTTTATTTTGTATTTTTCCTTTATTATTTTTTATTTTATTATTTATCTGATAGTGCTAAAACACTGTAATAAATTTTTTTCAGCCAAATTATTAACTTATATCTGTATAATTTATTGTTAAAAGCGAAGTTTTCAAATAATTTATGCGGTAATTTTAAACTTTACTATTTTAAACTTTTTAGATAATCAACATAATTTTTTAATAATTTGTGCAAATTCTACTGATAGTCTCTCATGGGGAAATGTTATGCTTAATTGTTAAAGATTAAATATTCACAAAGCGCCCGGCTCATTAATCATCAGAATAAATTTCATCTTGTTTATTTTTTTAACATTATTTATCTTCATTTTAGAAGGATATTTTAATGTCTGATTAGACCTAAGAAAATTAAATTTTTTAAAAATATTCTTAAAAAATATTTTTTTATTGTTGCTAAAGCAATTTATACTGGTAAAAATTCGTGCTGGCGCGTTTCCTAAAAAGTGCCACCCATGCGCGTTTCCTAAATGAGCCAAAATGGCTGTCAGCGCGTTTCCTAAAAATGCCAAATGGGTATCTAGCGGATCCGTCACCATGCGCGTTTCCTAAAAGTGCCATTTTAATTTAATATAAATATTATTATACAAACTATTCGATTGAATGTATTATTTATTATTTGTGAAAAGAAGTATATGTCTAGACTATCAGTCAGTTGTTTGCCAACATTATAAGTGAAAGAACTAGAGACCGGACGGGATCGGGATCCCGCGGGATTTCTTCGGGATCCCGCGGGATTAAATTCGGGATCCCGCGGGATTAAATTCGGGATCCCGACCTCGGGATCCGTCCCGAGCGATTTTTTAAATTCATCGGGATTGATCGGGATCGGGATTTCATCGGGATCCCGAATCGGGATCCCTCCCGACCATTTTACCAATCCCGCGGGATCCCGCGGGATTGAAGTCACGATAATTTTTCGAAAAATCTCCATTTT
Source organism: Heterodera schachtii (assembly GCA_023374025.1). Lineage (NCBI taxonomy): Eukaryota > Metazoa > Nematoda > Chromadorea > Rhabditida > Heteroderidae > Heterodera > Heterodera schachtii. The sequence continues at coordinate 317,402 of SIJG01000115.1, forward strand.
TTAATTAAGATCTTGAATTTTAAATTAAAAAATATTGTCATTTGCTAATTTTTCTTAAAAATCTCTTAAAAATCCAAAAAAAATTTTCACAGTTCTCCAAAATTCCATTAAAATTTTCAAAATTTGACGCAAAAGTTGACCATTTTGTGACTTTTTTCTTTCAAAAAAAGAATTATCAAATTTTATTTTTTATATTAGGTAGTTTCATGGCACAACGATTTCTAAGAATTTTGCATAAAAAATCATAATAAAATTGATGTCTACGTATTTTTCTTCGATGCCTATCGGCACCGCCAGACATAAAAACCCATTATTTTCATATAAATTAGTTCAAAATCACAAAATATGGACAGTTTTAGGATAAATTCTGTTAACAAATTACATTTCAAATTCAAAATTTTCCCGGCGGCGCCTATCGGCACCGCCGGCCTCCCCCCTGTTCCCCTAAAGTTTTTGAAAAAATTCACTGCGAAAAAAATTCTTGATTTTTCATCCCGATGCAGTTTACGATTTTCTAATTTCCTTAAAATTGTTTACAATGATAATAGGAGGCGAAAATACAGAAATTGACATTAATTGATTAAATTGTAAAAAAAAAGATTTAAAGCTATGTTGTTAAATGTTCTAATTTTTGACCCTACAGTCTGACTTTTTAGGCATGATATTCTAATTTTGGAAAAAAAAATTCTATAAAAACCTAATATAATTACCATCCCTATTTTTCACAATCGAATTGATCAATTCTAAATATTAGATAAGCATTTGAATAAAACTTAGCACAAAACTAAAAATTAAAAAGCCAATAAAAAAAATTGGGTTTTAGCAAATCCCGATCATGCCGCTGGATCCCGAAAAAAAATCTTCGGGATTCATCGGGACCGGGATTCGGTCGGGATCCCGACTCGGGATCCCTCCGACCCCAGTTGTCCGGTCTCTATTAAGAACGCTGCAAAGACACATCTCAAAAATTAAAAACAAACGAAAATCAAATGGAACCCAAGAAGACATGGAAAATGCTGAAGTTTCACTGTGTTTTTCCAAATTTGACAATACATTTCTTTTTATAATTGACCACGGTTCCGAATACAGAACATTTCAAAAAACTAATGAAAATGCAGGCAATAATATTATTGTATTAAATGCGAAAAATATAAAAAATCCAACATTGAGATCAGAGAAGTAACTTTATTTTGCCCTTCATTTAAAAAAATTTTTTAGAGAAAAAGAAAATTGCGCTTAGAAGATTCAGTTTTTAAACAAGATTATAAAAAGAATAATACTTTGTAATTTTTTTTAATATAGTTGACCGTTGTTGCTATAATCATGATGTTTGCTACATAAATAAGGGACAAAAACGCTATGATTGTGATAAATATTTTTGCGATTGTCTGTATGAAACTGTTAACTGTTTTTTAACAAAAGTAGGTCTTTATTTTTATTTTAAAATTTTTTATATTTAGAATATTTTATGCTGGACAGTGCATATTTTTGGTGATAAGTTTAAAGAACAATGGTTTTTCAGCATTTATTCTGATTTTTTGGTCACCCCGAGGTTTATGTTTTAATTTTACCTGCTTTTGGTTTAGTTAGTTTAACTATTCAATTTTATACAGGTAAAAAAATTCTTTTTGGTTATTTAGGGATAATTTATGCTATTATCAGTATTGGTTTTATTGGTTGTTTAAAGATTCATCATCTATTGGATTATTTTATGATATAATTTTTTAAAATAATTAATTAATTGTATTTGGATTTATCGATCCTATTAAAATGGCACTTTTAGGAAATGCGCATGGGTGGCACTTTTTAGGACACGCACTAGCACCGGGAAATGTTATGCTTAATTGTTAAAGATTAAATATTCACATTTAATAACTTAGTTTCTTGTTTTTAATTATATAAATTAATTATTAATTTGGCTCAACTTCTCCTTTATAATTGACCACGGTTCCGAATACAGAACATTTCAAAAAACTAATGAAAATGCAGGCAATAATATTATTGTATTAAATGCGAAAAATATAAAAAATCCAACATTGAGATCAGAGAAGTAACTTTATTTTGCCCTTCATTTAAAAAAATTTTTTAGAGAAAAAGAAAATTGCGCTTAGAAGATTCAGTTTTTAAACAAGATTATAAAAAGAATAATACTTTGTAATTTTTTTTAATATAGTTGACCGTTGTTGCTATAATCATGATGTTTGCTACATAAATAAGGGACAAAAACGCTATGATTGTGATAAATATTTTTGCGATTGTCTGTATGAAACTGTTAACTGTTTTTTAACAAAAGTAGGTCTTTATTTTTATTTTAAAATTTTTTATATTTAGAATATTTTATGCTGGACAGTGCATATTTTTGGTGATAAGTTTAAAGAACAATGGTTTTTCAGCATCTATTCTGATTTTTCCCGGAGGTTTATGTTTTAATTTTACCTGCTTTTGGTTTAGTTAGGTTAAATATTCAATTTTATACAGGTAAAAAAATTCTTTTTGGTTATTTAGGGATAATTTATGCCATTATTAGTATTGGTTTTATTGGTTGTTTAAAGATTCATCATCTATTGGATTATTTTATGATATAATTTTTTAAAATAATTAATTAATTGTATTTGGATTTATCGATCCTATTAAAATGGCACTTTTAGGAAATGCGCATGGGTGGCACTTTTTAGGACACGCACTAGCACCGGGAAATGTTATGCGTAATTGTTAAAGATTAAATATTCACATTTAATAACTTAGTTTCTTGTTTTTGATTATATAAATTAATTATTAATTTGGCTCAACTTCTCCTTAGTATTTTTATGTTGTTGTTATTTTCCTAAAATAGAAAAAAAATTTTAAAAATAGGAAATTTTTTCATTATTTCTATGTGAATTATTTTTTAATTATGGCAATATTTTAAAAAGTATAATTATTAGTAAAAAAAATTTAGCTTCAAACTTTGAAAACTTCTATTATATGCAGCCTAAAAATGCAACTAAATTAACAAAAGACTTGGTCTTTTAATTGAGTAATTATAAAATTAATAAATTTTGCTGAAATTAAACAAGAAAGAATGACGTATATATTGAATTTATATGAAAACTAAATTTTTAATTCATTATCTGTAAAAACCAATCGTGTAATTTTTGGTTACTTAAGTTAGATTTACAATTATTTTATTTTGAATAATAGATCAATGATAATTCATTTAAATTTCCCCCCGTTAAATTTTCCATTTACCCTTTTATATACTTTTTTCAATAGAAATACTAAATACATTAAGATTTTTCAAGTTATATTAATTTTTAAACAAATTCTATTATGCTAAGCAATTGCTTCGACATCAAAAGGTTCTTTCATATTAAGGTAGATTTAGCAAGATATTTTTTGAGTAATAATGACTTCAAAAATTTTTGCGGCAAATTTAATAAATTGTTACTTGATTCATAGAATAATTTTAACAAAATAAGTTTTTAAAACATAATAAATATAAGGAAAATTCATTGAGAATTTTTAGATTTTAAATTGTGTTTGTTGCTCACATTTAATTTGAAATGCAATGAAAAAAATATTAAGATTTAATTATTTAAAATTCGAATATTCATTACATTTTTGCTTATTTTTATTCTGTTTAATATACAATCATTTTATTTTATTTTCTCAAAAATTTATTTTATAGCTAAGTTTATACAGCCGCATATTCGTTATACATTATTTTTTGTTGTAGGAAAAAATATGGAAGTTATATTTATTCATTGTTGTCTTAAAAATATGCTTCAATGCAACAACTTTAATCATTGAATTTTCTTGCTTTAATAAGGTATAAACATTTGTTTATTTGAATTTTTATATTAAGTTTTCATTTTTGTATTAATATATAATTTACCATTTGTGAAACTGAAATAAGTTTTTATTATTATAATTTATTTAATCTGAAAATTTGTTAAAATTTACGGTCGTTCGTTTAATTACCTAATATAAATGTTTTTTAATTTCTGTTTAATTTATGCATCATGTTTTAATGCTTGAAAGTTTTTTCAATTTTTTACCCGATTCCTGTTTTTTCCATTCTCACATTTTTTGTGGGCTTTCAATGATTGCCATTCATTATCCCCTATTATATTTATAATTATTGTTACAAACTTATCTCAACTGCACTCTCATTTAGTATTTTTTCTATTTAATAAATTCATTAAGAAATGAGTATTTTTTGTTTGATTATAAATTTTATTTTATTAAAATTTTTGATTTTGTACAAATTAATTTTTGTCACTTTTTTTTGTTTGTTTGGCTTTTTTATCTCATGTATTCCTCAGCGCTCCTCGCAAGGTTGAAAGATGATTTTTAGGTAATGTAAATGATTTAAATTTTCGGCTTATAGCAAAATTTTTTTTATATGATTTTTATATTCTTATTATTTAAATTTAAAACAATTTTTTTTTCACATATTTCGACTTTGATTAGAAGAAATTTTTTTTCTTCTTTTTTTTTTTTTGCTCTATATAGAGTAGGGTTAAGCCCCGACCCTCAGGGAGAAAATGTTGGGGAACGGGGAGGAAATTCCCCGAAAGAATTTGTCGGGGATGGCTGGAGAAATTTAAAAAATGTCGGGGAGCAACACCTTCGTCGGGGAGGAAATTTTCATAATAGTTGTGAGCTAATAATGACGATTTTTTGCTTTTGCATCTTATTAATATTGTGAAAAATTGTTATATATAGGAACTTGGATACAGTTTTTTTTTTAATTTTGAGCTTTGTGAATGAATCCTTGCGTTTCATTGTTTAATATTTTTTGTTTTTTTTGTTTTTTAATAATAATTAATTAATTCATTAAATGAATGATTTAAAAATGTAGGAAAAATTTTCCCAGAGGCGCCTATCGGCTCCGCCGGACACCAAAGCCCGGCCCCCCCCCCCACTCTTTCCGAAAAGTTTTTCGAAAAGTCTCTTGCAAAAAGGATTTGTGAAAAGCAAAAAGAAGTCTTGGTTCGCGTCCCATGGCCTTTTACGCGTCCCATAATATTTTATGTATACATGGTACATTTTTTTTATCTGTCCCAGTAAATAAAAAGCTTTTATTTTTGAAATTTTTTTTAGGAACTGTTCATTAAATGTTTTACATTTTTTTGTTTAAAAATATTTATTGCGAATTATATTTAATTATTTTTTAAAATTTTAAAAATCCCAATTGTTTGAGTGTGGGTAAAAACGACGTGATTTTCTCAAACATTAGGCTAAAAAAATTTTTTCATTAAAATCCATAAATTTTCTATTTAAAAGTTTTTTATTATTAATTTTTATGGAATAATTTACTTAAGATAATATTCATTTTCCAATTTAAAATAATCAAATTCTTTTACCTGGAAAAGGTCTATTATTTTTATTTTACTGCATTAAATTACAAATTATACATTTAATAATCATTATTTAAAAAATCTCTCGGAATACGAATGGTTTTTGCTCTTATTCTCGTCGATTTATAAAATTTGTATATACAGAATTAATACTTTATTTTTATTTATTAAATAATTACCTCTTTTAAAGATTTTTATATTTATTTTCCTTTTAGGTTGCACTAAATTGTTTTTTTTTTTCAACCATTCGGCACCGAAAAACGGACTGCTAATTATGTATATTCAAATTTTATTTTTTATTATGTAAATTGTTCTTTTTAGTTTTTTTTTAATTTAATTTATATTTGAGTCTAAAAAATTAGTTAATTTAATATTTTAAAATTTCTTTATGGTATATTAGTATATTTCGAGAAAAATCTTTTCTAATCTGGTTGAATATGTTGAGTTTGGAACTGTCCAAGTTTTATTATTTCTTTAAATATTATTTATTTTGTATAATATTTTAAGATTTTAATTTCTTTATGATAACAGTTCTAAAAAAGAATATAAAAAATTCATTTTATTTTTTTTTATAAAATGATTAAAAAAGCTAAAAAAATAAATCTAAAATATTTAGTTAATGACTTTAAATTGAAATTTATGAAACCCATCATGAAATCAGTGGCTTATTTTAAGTTTGATAGTAACAAAATAAACATGCGAATATTTAAAAATGCAAAATAAAATAATCGACTTTCCATAAAAATAATTAATTTATTTCCGATTCCAAGTAAATATAAATTCCATAGTAATTTACCAAAATTAAAAATTTTTTCTGCAAAATTTATTCTCTTCAAGTGTATCTATTTTATTTTATTAAATCATTTATTTTTACTTTATAGCAATTATTTTAATTTTTCTTTACTAATTAATAGTTTTAATTTAGATACAAAATATCGAATGAATTCTGATTTGCTTTTATTATTATTTTATAAATATGCTTAATGAATAATCATTTATTTCATTCTTTTATTTTATTTATTTAATTGTATAATTAGTTTATTTAGTATTAATTTTCTCTTTTTACTCTTTAATCTCATGGCCTAAAGAGGGAAAAAAATTGATTTTGATTTCTTGGTCATTTTCAGTGTAAAGTTCTCTTTTTTCTAATAAATTTCATTAGGATTTTATTAATCAGGTGAAAATAATAGGTTTTTATCTTTACTTTGATTCATTGGCAGTTTTCGTAATTTTTTTGATTATTTTTAAACAATTATTCTTTTTATCAATGAAGTGTATTGAATTTAAATAAATTACTTTTTTATTCTTAAGTCAGTATTTTGTTTTTGATTTAAATTAATTATATTGAATGTAATATGTATAGAAATATTATATATGGGGTCAGAATTAAACAACCTATTATTTGACGGAATAAAAACTTGAATATGCATTAAATTTCAAACAGAAAATTTATGAAATAAAATTAAGTTAATGCCTTTTTTCTTCATAGATTTTAATGACTATTTGTCTTGGTTTCGGTTCCCCTCGACGCATGGTTAAATTATTTTGAATTTATTCAAAGTATTAATCGAGTATCTTTTTTTCGATATTTAATTCGTTAAGTGTTTTTTATACGATTTGATGAAAATAGTATATCGTCGTCTTTACTTCTTTTTTTCAGCAGCAGTGCGACTGCTTTGCTTCGTACATTTAATATATTTTTATTTTAATCCTTTATTATCATTTATTACTTGTTTTATTCGCGTTGTATGTTCATAAGGATCCGCCGTTGTCGTTGATCCATATATAAATTAAAAAGGTTATATATTTTTATATTTTTCATTTTATTAATTTATTCAAATTTATTTTAGCGAATGAACTTCGCAATACTTAATTGATTTTAATATATAAGTTTTGAGACAAAATTTTGATTGATTCAAAAATCTGTCAATTATTAAAATGTTGGTTGATTATGAATATTTAACCTTAAATTTTTTTTTCTATATAAATATTTGTATTATTTATTATATGCGAGGCCTGGGTAAATAGGAAGGAGGAAACATTTTTGAGAAGAAATTTGATTCATTAAACTGAAAATAAGTTATTAATAACTTTCTTCTTGGTAATAGATAGACCCAAGCAATTTATGCCTGGCAATATTAGATTTTAAAAAAATTGTATTTCGCTTGATAATTATTTGGGCTATTGCCATATTAATTATTTTCATGCTTCACACAACTTAATTAAATATATTTTTTAGAAATATTTATGATTATTGGAGCATTGCGTTAATATGATATATATTTTGTTTATATTTATTATATTATAAATAATGTTTATAAATTAATTTTATATTGAATGAAATTTATTGTTCTCCAATCAATAGTCTTTTTTAGATTTTTAATAAATACAGTTTTTAATTAACTATAAAGAAGTGTTTTTTTATACGATTTGATGAAATGTGTAAACGTCGTCTGTACTGTGCGACTGCTTTGCTTCGTACATTTAATATATTTTTATTTAATAGAAATTTATAAACAAATAATAAATGTAAACTTTGTTTTTCTTTATTATTATGCTTTAGTTTAATAGAAACGGAATTTTCATCAATGGAATAGAGCCGTTTTATTTGTAATTTTCGTAAATGATTAATAAATTGTTTACAATTCAAATGTAAATGCCTATTTATATATGATTGAAATATTATTTATTTTATAGGAATTATTTTTGGCTTATAGCAAAAAATTAATTTTAAAATTAACATATTTTATTGTTGAGATTAAATTTTAAATGTTTATTTTTTTTAAAATTTAATATTTAACAATTTATTTTCTTTTCTGAGATGATTTAAATTAACAATTTCAAATGTTTTACTAAATTATTTAATTTTTAGATTGGGATTGGATCTTTTTTTTGTGAGGAATTTTTTCGATTTCATGTTAATATCATTTTGGAAAATATTTTGTATATTAATTATATAAAAAAAGCCATTAATAATTTATGCATTGTTGAAAAAACCTTTAAATATTCTCCTGATTATTCTTTAAAAATAAATATTAGAAATTAAAATTGTTTTTTTTTTTTGTTTCCTAAATTTATTATTAATCATGTTCATTTTCCCCATTAGAATTGATAGGCTATATTTACATAACAATAATTATGGATTTGATCTTTTTAAACAAACCTTAAATTATAAATTTCTAAGGCATAATCAATAAAAAAATATTTAAGAAAATATTATCCTAATTCGTAGTTTTTAGAAAAATATTAGTTTTTTAAAAATTTGCTGCTCTCAATAAAAAATCCTCTCCTTAAGATGATAAAATTAGCAATTCTTTAGAAAAAAATATATAATTTCGAATACGTTTCTATTTTTTATTATTTCATTTTATTTTATTTCTCTTGCAGTTGGTTCCATTAAGATGCTTTTGTTTGTCGAATAATTAATTATGTATGAAGTTAAGTATCGATTTACCATTTTTTATTCTTTCGGATATCCTACATTTTATTAAAGATATTAATGTTTATTATAATTAGAAATTTTATATGCAAATTTAAATAAGAATTATATTAATTTTTTATTTGTTCAGTTTAAAAATTCTTTGATAAAATATTTATACTATATAGCTTCTTGGTGTCAAATATTTTAAATAAAAATACTTTAGACCTTTATGTTTTTTAAGTTGGTAATCCGTTGGTACTTTAACGTTATAAAATAAAAAGATCAATTGAATCAAAATTTTAAAGTATAATTAATTTTAAATTTTTAAATTACGCTTACAAAATATTGATCGTGTTTTGCTACTATTTTGCCGTTTTTCGGCATTTTTTTTTTGCTTATTTTAAAATTTTTTCCACTTAAAATCCCCTCCGAAATGCTTAATTTTGATTCTTTCAATTAGCAATTTTTGTGTCCTTTTGTATACTTATTATGAACCTGCGTCTTTCATTCTTTATAATTTGCTTTAATCCTTTATATTAATTATATTTTTTTTTAATTATGTTGCAAAAAAGTTGATATTTTAGAAAAAAAAATTTTGTTTGTATTTTAATCATATATAAATCCCATCCTTGGTGATGAACAAAAGTTTTAGTTCGGGAAAAAATATATTTATTTTAAAGAGTAATTTAAATTCATTGGAATATTTAGCATATTATATTTAAGAATCTATTTGTATTTGTGGCAATCATAGCATATAATAAATAATTAAAAAATAAATTTTATTTGTTTATTCATTTTGGATTATCTTTTTTAACTTGTACTTTATTTTATTTTTTATTTATTTCCTTTAAATCTCATGTTTTATAAAGCGAAATTCGGTCATCCTCGATGGCTTTCTTTTATTAAATTAATTAAGTACAATTAAAAAATTGCAATAGTAAATGAGAATACTTTATACGTCTAATTAGTTATTTCTTAATTTTTTTTCTAAATTATTCATCGAAAATTCCTAAATTTTTTGTCTTTTTAAATCCCTTTTAATTGACTTTATAAAAATTATTTCCAAGTTTAAATTTAATACAGCAGCAAAACATATTTGTTTTTTTAATTTTATTTTTTACGATATTAGAAAAGAATTGTTAATATTATTATTATTTTTCATGACTTTGGAACATGAAGCATTGCCAATTTGCCAAAATGCTGAAGTCGTTGTCTGTAGTCCAAACCTTTTAAAATTTTTTCATATCAAAGAATAAACTTTTAAATTTAGTTTTAAAATTAAAATATAAATGTTTTCTTTAAATTTTTTTAATAAACTTCACAAAAATATGAAATTTAATACAATAGATAATTTCAAAAAAATTGTTGTATTACGAATAGACCTCAGAAAATTAACGGCTTTCGCATGCATTTAGTATTAGTTATGTTTTACATTTTTCATTTCGGATTATGTATTAAATTAACTTTATTAAAAAAAATTGAATTAAAGAAAGACTTCTTAAATAACTTAGTGATTCATATGCATTTTATAATTTTCATGAAGCTCCAGTATGATATAACTTTTTGGTTTTTAGAAATTTATTTATTTATTTTTTATAATTGTTTTTACTTTCCACTTCAAAGTGAGCCTGTAAAAACGCAATAAAATAAATTAATTTAAATATAGATATTTGTTATAATAATGTCTTTTCCATATAATTAGTTTACTTTCCTGATCTCTCCAGGCTCTCTTTATTTTTTAAAATTAATTTATTAGAGTTGCTTAATAAGTTCATATGTTTAACCAGGGCCCTGCGGGCCCTGTGAAAGCGCCGGGGGCGCTTTCAACGCTGGCTCTAGTGGGAGATATAATTTGGGGCGTGCAAAAAGCATGTTTGGCCGCTAAGCGGTCCTCATAGTAACTTTTATAAGAGGGCAATTGGGTTTTTTAAATGGTCGGGAATTCCATTAAATTCATTCTTTAAACTATGACTTTTAATAAGAAATCTCTTACTTTTTCTTTTCATATTTCTCTTCCTTTTACTGTTTCTTTTCCTCTTTCTCTTTTCCTCCCTCTTCTCTTTCCCTTTATCCTTCTCTCTCTCTCTTTTCTCTTCATCTTCCCCTTCCTCTTCGCCTTTCTTCACCTCTCTATCTCTTTCTCTTCCGTTTCTCCTCCTCTCTCTCTTCCTCTTCCAATCCTGTCCCTCATCCCTTTCCCCTTTTTCTTCCTCTTCTGTCCCTCATCTCCTTCCTATTCCCCTTTCACTTCCTCTTCCCTTTCTGTACCTCATCCTCCCTCTTTCTGTTCCTCTTTCTCTTCTCTTCCTCTTTCTCTTCATCTCTCTTCCCCTTTCTCCTCCTCTCTCTTATATATTCCTCTTTTTGTTCCTCTTCCCCTTTCTCCTCCTCTCTCTCTCTTCCTCTTCCACTCCTGTCCCCCATCCCCTTCCTATTCCCCTTTCACTTTCTCTTCCCCTTCTGTCCCTCATCCCTTTCCTATTCACCTTTCACTTCCTCTTCCCCTTCTGTCCCTCATCCGCTTAAACCGCTTCATAGAATATTCATTTGAAAATTTGAATATGTTTTTATAATAAATTTTAATCATTTTATTCTTAGATCATATTTAATAATAGAATTATTTTATAATTAAAAAAATAATTTAATTACCAAAAAAGGAATAAAAAAAATGTGGGGGGACGTTTGCAAATGTGGTCATAAGGAGTTATTGCCGGTCGAATATCGGTCGGGAAAATTTGTTTCCCCGAACAATTGATCTCATTTAAGAACTTTTTGACCTTTTAAAAAAATTTGGGGTCGCCTCTGCGCTGAGATATGCTAAGTTGTTTTTCTATGTGCCCCAATGGCGGCGCTTTTGGTCCCCAGGCCTAGAGGTCGACCTTTTTAGGCCTATTTTGGCCGGGGGAGTCAGGCGGAACAAAAATTTTGTGTCAATTTTCAAATCCGGACAAAGTGTCGACACCCCAAAAACGGACAAAGTTTCGACACACCGGACAAAGTGTCGACAATTGCTCTTTGGGCTTTTTGGCTGTGAAAGGTGATTTAAACACGTGCGAAGCCATCGTTTGCGAAGCCCCCGGGTTCCAACTGCAGCACGGGTGCCACGCATGTTCCAGCAGCTGCTACTGCACAGCCAACAGAACCTGTGCTCGGATGCCACGCATGTTCCAGTACACGCATTCCCATTATTTTTTGTTAATCTCCTTTTATATTTAATCTCATGCTTCGTTAAGTTGCTTTTTTTATTGTCGAAGTTTCTTAATAGTTATTTTTTTAAAATCAAATAATATGAAATCAATGAACTATTATTTAAATACAATATCTCGTTCAGTAATAAATAAATAAAGAATAAATTCAATATATTTCGAGAAAATTCTTGTTCAGGGCTGGGGTTGTATGTATTTTAGGTAGGGACATTCCTTTGGATAACATTTCTGATGAATAGTATTTTTTATTTTTTATTCCAGAAGAAAAAAAAATATATATATATATAATTGAAATTTTTTAGTCATTAAAATTAATTAAAATAAGGACAATAAAAATATTTCTTTTTAATTTTAAATTATTTTTATAATTAGCTTTATTATAGTTGAGATTAAAGAAAGTTTTTTTTAGTGGTAATTTTTCCTATTTTTTTCTAAACTTGCAATAATTCTTATAAATATTTTTCTAAAAAAGATTTTAAATTTGGTGTTTTTAATTTGAGCAATTGATTTTTCCATTTTTTAAAATTAAAATATCATTTTATTAATTTGTAAAATATTTAATTATTGATTTCCATTTATATCGCCAATTAGAAATTAAAAAATGGCCAATTAGTGGAGCAACTCTCGCCGATTAATTTTTTTTTCAGCGGAATAAATTTATTTTATTAACATTGATTTAAGGCATAATAATTATTAATATATTTTTGTGCCAACGCGTCAGTCAAGATTAGAATTTGTTTAAAAAAACATAAAATTTCTTGCTTAATATTATTCAATAAAGTTGATCATTGTTGCTATAATATAAGCATATGTGTGCTACTTAAATAAAAGATACAAAAGTTATATTGTTCAAATACATTTGTAAGTGTTTGTATAAAAATATAATCTTATAAATAAAATTTAATCATAGTAACTGTATTCTATCTTGTGGCATTTTAACGAAACGCACTAGCATCCCTTGAAATAACAATTAGGTTTTATATTTAAGTTTAAAAAATTAGATCAATGATGAGCCCAAGGGCAGATGGCATTTAGTTGATAATTATCATCATACAAATAATTTTTGTTGTTCATTTTTATTAGAAAATGTAATTAAATTGTTAAAATATAATTATTAAATTTTTCATTATATTTCTTTTTTTTTTGATGTTTTAATAGAAATTTTTATCTTCCATTACTTTAATTTTTTGACATTCGATTTAAACCAAAATTATTAATATAACAATTTTAATAAACTCTTTTTCTTGCAATATATTATTTGTTTTCATTTTTTATTAAATGTTCATTTTTTAAATTTTCTAAAATTTAATACGGAAGAAAATAAGTCCAAATTGATCTTCCCTATTCATATTTCTATAAAATATTTGGCGTTTTATGATAATTGATTGTATTTATTTATCCAACGACCATAAATGGAATTGAAATTAAGAAACATTTTTGTCATGTGTGGAAAGTCACCATTTGCTCCGGTTGTACATTTTTCCGGGCTCAATGATAATAAAAAAATTTTTAAATAATTAACCGAACCCCGACCCCGAAATGCCAAAGTTTGGAACTTTTAAAGGAATGTGGAGCCAAACACATTTAAATGACCAAAATTAAGTTTTTTGATAAATTTTTACTTGTTTTGCTCCCTAAAAATCCTTATTAAAAAAATTTTAAAGGCCATTTTCATGTCTATTTGAGGATTTTTTTCATACCTTTTTTTTGCAATTTTTTGGTGCCTTTTTTTACGTTCTCAAGCTATACTTGTCATAAATTACTTTAATTATTTTGTGATCACAAAATCAGAATTTGTTTTGATTCGTTAATTTTTATGCTACCTTATTTATAATCCATTTAGTTTATTTTTTAAATTTATTAATATAATTTTGTTTAGAATGACCAAACCTTCTTATTTGTTTTTTTCTTTTCTGAAGTTCTAAGATTTAATAATGACGCTATTTGTGATTTGATGAAAAACGAATTCTTTTTTCCCTTTTTTCGATTTGTGAAAAGTGAATTTTGTAAGATTTTCTCTGTATAATTATTGATAATTTATAATTGGTTAATTGATAATTGAGCTATTTATAATGTTTCTTTTTTTCGATATTTGTTTTTTAGATTCTGAAAAGAATTAATTATTATTTTCCGTTTTATTTATTTATCGTTCGATACTTTTATTTATTTATGGTTTTTTTATTTTTATCAAATAAAAAACTTTAAAATTTTTGTGCTATTTGATCGTTATGTTTTGTTAATACCTTTTTTATATTTCATAAAATGTTTACTAATTGTAATTAATTAATAATCATTTATTTAAATTTCTTTTTGCTATTTTAATCACATGTTCAGTGGAGGTTTTTTTTAGAATTCCATTACCTGTTCGACATATTAATTAAGTAAAATGTATTATAATATTTTTATCCTCTTCTTTAAAACCACGGCTTTAAAATGTTTTTTAATATCTTAAAGAGAATAAAAATTTAATTTTTTTTTTGCAAAATTTTACCTTTACAATAAAACACTTTTTTCTCGGCTAAATATCATGCTTTTGCTTCTATGTATGGAGAATAAATTAATTTATAATTGGATTATTTTAACATTTTTTGATATTTTATTAATTGTGCGTTTTCATTCTGTTTTTTTTTTCTTTGGTTTTTCATTAATATACTCGTTTGTTTATGTGCATTTTTATTTTAACATTTATAATTGTGCGCTTTCAATTCTTTTTTTCTTTTGGCTTTTGCATTAATATTCTCGGAATTGTTCAAATTTTTTAGAAATAATTTGAATATTTTTTATTATATTAGAATTGTTGTTAGATTTTAAAGATATATTTATATTTCCTCTTGTCCTTTTAGACGAATCTTAAAGGGGTCTCACTTCTTAGACGCCCCCATTTAACTTTTAAATTTTCCTTAATGTTTTTATTTTGTTTTGAGATAAATAATATTCTATATAATACTTAACAGGATTAAAATTTGTTTTCTTTTTTGAGTTTGCATACTTATAACAGAATGTCAATAATAATATAAGAAATATTAATTTGAACATCTTCATTTGAAATTATTCAAACAAAATGGAAATAATATTGTTATATTAAAAATCTTTATTTAATATTCTATTTTTTAATAAATTATTTTTCATTAGAGAAAATTAATGCTTTGTTTTCTGCTGTGAATTCATCTCATGTATATTTTTATTTCTAAAAAGCGTATTTAAAAACTATTGATAATTTAATTTTTTAAATAATTTTCATTGGAATTACTTTTTCCTTTAATATGCCATTTTGAAGTTATTTTTTTATTTTACTCATTTAAAATTGAAGTTAAATATCTGTCTGTTTATTAATTTAAAATATTTAACGAAAAATCAATTGTGATCACATTATTTGAGTTTTCTTGTTTTTCATTTAACTGGTCCTGAATATTTACACCACTTTATGTGGATACGGCATTCAATGAAATGTGATTCGGGCATTAACACATGCTTGGAAGTTGAGGAATTAATTACATTATACAAAATAATTTCTTGTTCATAATCAATAAAAAAATTTATTATTTATAATGTGCAAATGTTTTTATAATATTCATGTTTTTTGTTTGTAAATCTCTTTTCATCCCTTTTTTTTTTAAATTTCTCGAACAAAATTACTGTTAAATTCACATAATTTTAATTTTCTTCAATTGATCATTTTTTATGTAGATCTTGGCCAATATTATTTGAACTCGCGCATTTTATTTTTATTTTCACGAATACAATTTACACTTTAATATAATACTTAAAACATTTATTCAATTAGAATTTCGTTCTCTTCTTATTTTCTTATTTTTTTTACAAATCAAAAAAATAAATAATAATTTTAAAAAAATCAGTTTAATACATTTAATTTACTCAAAAAATCGTTTTTATCACCAGTAACATGCTAAATGTCTAGCAGATACAATGAAAAATGACAAGATTTCATGATTCAATTTTTAAAAAAATTCTAGTTTTTGTAATTTATTTTTAATTCCTAGTACTTTCGCGGTTTTAAGTAAATTTATAAAATTAAAGAGACGGCGGAGAAAAATTGAAAATGTTAGCCCTAAAAAGATTTACACAACAATAACGAATTTCATGCCTTTTTGTCTGGAAAAATTTATTACATTAACGAATTGGTAGGAAAAACTTTAAAGCACAGTTTTTTAATTTCTATGGCACAGGAGAGGTACGACGGTGCCGAAAAAAGCAACATTTTTTTAATATTTATTGAACATTTTATCATTCATTATTCGTTAAATGTATAAAATAATACAATTTTTTATATAATTTTTTTTATTAAATGTTTTTCAATTTATTTTTTCAAAGTTCTTAAATTTTTCTCTTCAATAGGCATAAATCATTGAATATAAACATTTTAATTCTATTTTTATAATGGAAATAATTTTAAATTTAAAAAAAGGTCAGAAATGCGTCTTTCAAATCCAAGTTAAATTATTTTTGTGCGATTAATATTTATATCAAAAAATTATTTTCTTAATATATATAATATCAAAAATATTCATTATTACATCTATTCTCTTGTTCTCAGCCCTGTTTTAATAATAATGTTATAAAAATATAATCTGCCAAAGTTTATAAATCTATTTTATTTATATTCCGTATTTTTTTGTATGAATTTATTTTGTAATAATATGTGAATTATTACGCCTTTCTTTTCAAAGTTTAAATTTAAGAGATCAAATTAAAATAATTTTATTCTTTTTTTTCATTTCTTCACATGCAAATAAATAAAAAAATATCAAGCAAATAAATTTTATTTTAATTTTATTTATCTTTACTTTAAGAAAGTAAATAATTTATTTTTTTTATAATTTCCTATTGGATTATGAATTAAATTTGTTTTTATCGGTAAATTAATATTTTTTTTTAGTTACTCATGGACGAACAAAAGGATTTTTTGTTTTCCATAAATTAATTGATTTCCTGTGATTAGTAATAAGTCTTTTCTAAATAATAAGTTTAATTAGATTAGTCTAAATACTTTTGACAATTTAATAGAATTATAATTAGCTTTTCTATTATTTTTACAAAATTGTTTTTTGAATTGACGGTTATTTAATTGGTTTTTTTTTGTCATGTTGATAATATTTAGGTCTAAATAAATTAAAATTTAACGGAAATGTAGTTTTTTTTTTTTAATATTATGAAATTATAAAAAAAAATTTTCCTAAAATAAATAGTAAAATTAAAATATATTTTCGTTTATAATCAAATAAATATTTAGAGAAATGGTTTATTTATTTTTTTTTTTTCTCGAACTTAGATAATGCTAATTTTTCTCTTTTTTCGTAATTATCAGAATGATGTGAATTTTTCAGCAAATATCTTTGTATATGGGCCTTCTGTATAAAAATTTTTCGAAATTAATTTTTTAATGATAAAATAGTTAATTTTAACTATTTATTTAAATTGTGGAATTATAAATTATAAATGGTCTTAAATTTTTTATTCAGCTTTGAATGTATTTTTAGGGGGCTAATTCAGGGAGAATATTATTTTTTTTTGTGAAATTTCTAATCCGTTGTGTAATTAAATTAAATTAAGTTTTAGGACCTAAGAATTAGTTGTATTAATATTTATTTTAATGAAAACTTAATTATTTTGTGAAATTGCCATATGCGAATTTTTTTCCATTTTTAAATCTCTTTTACTGGTTATTTTTATGTTTATTTTTATTCATTTCAATTTTACTATTTAAATTTCTTACCTCGCCTTTTCAGCTAATTGCTTTGTCTTTTCTTGTGCTCCAATATAATTTTTTTAAAGCTTGTTTTCAATATAAGTATTTTTAAAATAAATAATGTAATATATTTAAAATCAAATTAAGCATTATCAGTTTAACAATATAAATTTTCATTTTCATTCGATCATTATAATTTTATATATTTATCAGAGAACAGTTAGAGCTATCGCATGAAGTGAAGAAGATACAATTTGATGATGCTTCTTTTAAAATATAATATTTTAAATAAAACTCATTTTTCAAATCTCTCCCACGAATTCATAGATGAGCATAATTTAATATTTTTTGACTAAAAATTTACAATTGAATATCTACATTGTATTTTAGTGAGTGTAGTTATGTTGATTAATGAAATAGATTTGGTGTAGATTAACAATTGAAGTGAATTTATCATATTTTATATGAAATTAAATTAAATTAAATAAAAAAATTACTTTATTAATTATATTATATGTTATTATAAATAAATTTTTCAATTTTATCTATGATATAATTCGTTCATATCATAGGTTTTTTTTATTAAATGTAAAATTTTCAATTTTCATCTTTTATTAGCAAAAATAAAAAAAGGGACCAACATATTAAAAATTTAGTTAATACCTTTGTAAATTTAATGAGAGTTTAAATGTATTTTCTGTTTTTAAAATATTAATAATTGTAAAAGTTTTTATAAAAGTTTTCTGTTTTTTGTTTAAATTTCCTGCTCATCCATCTCATATTTTTTTGAAATTTTCTCGAATAAAATTATTTTGAAATTCCAATTTTTTATCTTTTATTATTGAAAATAAATAATTTTAGTTCTTCGATTCTTTTTTTTATGAGTATTTTAGACAATATTAATTGAAATCGCGCATTTTAGATTAATTAACGAAATTTTAATACAATCGCACCTTAATAATAGCAATATGATTGGTTGTTTAAAATTAAAATTCTGGTCTAGATACGAAATTTTTGATATTTTTATATAATATTGAATCTAAAAATTCAGTTTTTAAATTTGTGATCAATCAAATTCCATGCGAATTCTCCATTTCCCATAAAAGTAAAAGAAAATCTCATAATTATTTTTTCAAACCAGAAACAAAAATATACAGCTATTAATGAAATATTGTTGCTAATATTATAAAGCATACAAAGTTGCCAAGTAATTTACCATTCTATTCACTCGATTAATAAATATTGTCTTTTAATACAAATTTTTATTTGGTTTTGATTTTTTGTTGTCTTGTATATATTCTTTGTGTTTTTTTATTGTATAATCTTTTCCTTTAAATCCTATTTAATTGACTCCAAGATTGCCATTTATGAAGCCTAGCAATAAATATTCAGTATGTTATTTCATATTTGTATATTTATGTTTTTTAACTTTTTTCGCATTATTAAATTTAAAGAGACATTTTAAGGTTGTATTTTTTATTTGTTTTCCTATCTTTTATAATTTAATTTAAGCATTTATTTAAATTATCTCGCATTACGAAAATGTTTATCTGTGCGTGACGAAATGTCATTATTTATTAAAGATTATTTTTTAAAATTCACTTAATAAATAATATCAAGTGCATTTCTATTTATAAATTAAATAAATAATTTTTTGAATTCAGATTTTATTTCATTATTTTTATTACTTATTTAAAATAATAATTCGTCTTCAATGTTACTAAAATAATTTCTTAATAAAAAGGATATTTTGTAAATTATTTTTATTCTGATGTAATATATCATTTTTTATATTTTAAATTTAACATTTTTAAATTTAATTTATGTAATTAATTTATTTAATTTATTATTATGATAATATATTATTGATTAGACTTTTTGCAACATTTTAATTAAACTAATTTTCTCAATGAGATACTCCGCAAAAATAAACATTTTAAATTTAAAAAATTTCACCGGCTCCCAAAAGTTTATTCACTTTGATTTATATTTTTAACTTGTACTTTATTTTTTATTTCTTTATTTCCTTTAAATCTCATGTTAAGTCAGCGCCTTTTATGACCAAAAAATTTACTGCAAAATTAAAAAAAAAAAATGTTATAAAATTTATTATCTTCTTTTTGCTTTTAATACTTCTCCATTATTTCATCTCCAAATCATTTATACAAATTGCCATTTAATAATTATTACGAATTTTTCAAATGAGTACAAATTTTTCTCATTTGTCCTGACAATTGAATCTTAATATTCATTTTTTGTTATTCTTAATTAAACATTTATATTATGGAGGAAATATTCATTGGTAAAGTAATGATTATTTTGATGTTTATCCTGTTTTTTACAATCAGTCCAAATTTATTGATAAATTTTTATTTTATTTTAAAACTAAAATATTTGCAAAATGCCCTATGATTGGGAAGGTTCGATTTCATGACTCATACGGCTCAATCACTTTGAGAGCAATAAATTTAATTGTAAGCATTTAATATACTTATTATGTATTAAATACACTTAGTGTTATTTTAATAATAATTTGAATTAATATTAAATTCGTAATTATGGTATTATTTTTTCTATTTCTTTAATACTCAAAATTTTAAAATTAAAAAAGATTTTTATTCTCTTGGCTGAAGACAAAATTATCTTTTCGAACCTTTTCTGGCCATATATTTATTATTCTTTTAATGTGTTTTTAAATTTATGGCTTATAAATAATGAAAAAACAGTTTTTATTGTTATATATTTTTTGTTATGCATTAGAAATAATATTATCATGATGATTACGTTATTCCAAAATCGTTTATAATTTTTTTTATAAAGTTTTGATTTATATTTTTTAATTTATACTTTGTTTTTTATTTCTTTATTTCCTTTAAATCTCATGTTTTCTAGTGATTTTCATTGATGCTCATTGGTTGTCTTTTATTAAATTAAGTACAATGTATTAAGAATAATTTTAACTTCTAATTTATTTAATTCATAATTTCTTAACCAATGAAATATAATATTTTTTCTATTTAATAGCTCTGAAAATAGTTATTTTTTTATTTGTATGTGCAATATAAATTTTTTATTTTGATGTTTAAGTATGTAAAATAGCTTATTCATTATTTTGAAAAACTATTAAAATTTTTTATAATATATGTTGCTCTTTCAATTTGATGATTTTTTCATTTTTTAATTCCTAATTTTATTATTTCACCTTTAAGTGTTAAATTTCTTTTTTTTTGTTTATTTAATTTTTGTGATATTGGTCACATACGAAATATGTGCCCTCATGCAATTAAATAATATTAATTTCTTTATGATTTTTGAGAGATTATATTCGACAAAATAAAACATTTATTTAAGTTTGTGATTTTTTGAAGGTTTCACTTTAAAAATATTATTTTAAAAAATAGCAAAACCAAATTTTGTTTGGTATTATTTAGTCAAATAAGCTATTCTTTCGTTTTTTAATATGTTCACATTCAAGTATTTGGCTCATGTAAGTTCAGTTTTCCAATAATAATTTTAATTTATTAGCTTTTATTTTAGTTTTATCTTCAACAAATGTTCTCTTTCTTAGTGCTTTCTATGTTTTCAAAAATATATCATTCTTTAAAAATAGTATTTCACTATAAAATCTTTTTTCTATAATAATTAATTTGGTATTTTAGTAAAAACAAAATAATTATTAATTTAAATTAATAATAAATATTATTCAAATTATTCGCTACGCTGACAAGAGAACACATCGAACTGTGAGTAACCAAATCAATTTAAAATCAATTCTCGAGTAAAGCATGGTCGATTTGAAGTGGTTTTAAGTGACTGTGGATACTCAGAGTTCGATATATTCCGTTTTCAGACCATCGAATAATTCTAAATTATAATTGTGTTTTCAAAATCAAATTATTTTCTTATATTATTTTTCTCTAATTAAAAATAAGCTATATAATTTGTTTTGGTAATGTTCCACCCTTTTTCTATAATAACTCAAAAAAAATATATAATTCGAAAACGGAATCAAAAATTTACAAAAATTAAACCAAAAGAATTCAAAAAATTTAAAAATTTTTTTTGAAATTTAGCAGAAAAATAGAGAAATCATTGTAATATCCAATCATGTCAAGGGTGTTATAATAAATTGAATGAATAATTTTCATGCATTTAAACAACCTTACATTTTTGAATGACCATAAAAATGCAGAAATAAATTTTAAGCTGTTTTTAACGAACTCTTTTAATCAATATTTACATTAAAAAATTAAATCAAGGCAATCAAAAATACAGAAAAAATCAATTCTTTCTTTGTGAAAAATATTATGTGAAAAGATTTTTCTTTTTATTTACCTAAATATAAAACTTTCTAAATCAGATTTAAATAATTAATTTTTTAGTTCATTCTTTAGCATAATAATTTTTCATATATTATTCATTGTTGAATTTCTATTCATTTTCCTTATGATTTTTCATTAAGATACGATTATAAGCATTTTATTTTAGCTTATTTAATATTTTTTTATAAATGTTTTAATTGTTTATTTTATGTTAAAAATCTTTCTTTGCTTATAAAGTGAACTTTTAATTTTTCTTGTCCTTCTCGCTACACAATCAGTAGACGTCGTTGGTACGTCTACAGTTATGTATTTCTGTTTTCTTTAAATGATTTAATTTTGTTTTGTGAATTACATTCACTAAAATAATTAAAAGGATTCAAAATAAATTATTAAGTTTTATTGGTAGTGCTTTATAATAATGACAATAAAAAGATAATATAATTTCAAATAAATAAATATATTTTTTTACATTAATATGATCATTTTGCGATTTTACCATTAATTAATCGTACAGTTTACATAATAGATTAATACTTATGCTTATTTGTATAAATAAATATTAAATGTAATTTTTTACAAATAATTTTAAAGTTTTGCATTATATAAAAATTGTTATTAGATTATAAATATATTTTATATTTTTTCTTTATCTCAACAATGTTAAGTTTTTGTCATTGGCACTTCTTTAAATTTGCTTTAATTTTAATTTTTTTTAATATGATTTAAATGTAATAGTAATTTATTACTTTATTCTTTTATTTAAATAATTGTTAAATAAATTTTTTCTTATCTTTATGACTTTTTACTCTTTAATCTCACGGCGGGTAGATTCTTTTTTCAGTCTATAATTTTCGAGATTTTTTGAATCGCTTTTTATTAATTAAATTTTTTTTCTTCTTATGTTTTTATGCTTAATTTTTCCTTTTAATAAATGTTTCACGGTTCTTTTCCATTATGCTCGCAGCAATTTAGCTAAAATGCCATTGAAGAGATCGTTGTCCTCTTTTAAAACGCCGCAAAAATTATTTAAGAGGCATAAAAGCCCAATTTTAGCCGCCAAAACTGGCGCTTTTGCTCTCTTTTCTTAAATTTTGGGATGTGGGAGCATAATGGAAAAGTACCTGTTTCACTTATGTTTTAAGTAATATTTATATATACTTTAAATTTTTATTATCAAAAATTTTATTTTACTGGTCGCCGCTTTATTGAGAAACTAATCTTAAGTTTTGTTATCGAAATCAATTTTAATGTTTTTTTGCGTAATTAAAACAATTAATTATTTATTAGTTATTTATGTTGCTCTTTTCATCTCGTGTATTCGTATTCTGTTCGGGTTACGAGTTTGTACTCTGTGCATTTAAATATTTTTTTGTAATTAATATTTATTTATAAATATAAAAATAATTTTAAGTTAATATTCTTTATTATTATTGCTTTGGTTTTGTTGCTAACATTAAAATCTTTTTGTTAATTTATTTTTTAATCTTTTTTAAAAACATATCAATTATAATATTTTTACTGATTTTTTTTTAATTTTTAAAGAAAAAAACGCAAAAATGTTGGACAGTTCGATTAACTGTTTAAAATCTTTTTATCATTAATTCTTATGCGATACTATTTAATATTTGTACTTTTTATTTTTATTTGAATTGACAATATTAGTTTTTCAATTTCATTAAATATTAAATTCGATTTCCTATAATCATAATTATAATTTTATTATTTTTATCCTGTTAAATAATATATTTATATCACAATGTCTTTTTAATTAACATTTTTACGAAAATAATAATAATTAATTTCACCAGTTTAAATAAATCTCTTGTGAGATTTACTCTTGTTGTGGGGGCTTGTCTACATTGTATATTTGCATTATTTACAATATGTAAGAATTTCTTATTTAAGAAATTTTAAAATTTAATTGTATTTCTATATAATATTAAATATTTACTTAAATTGTAAAAATATTTTTAATTTTTCTTGGTGAACTGACATTCCAAGAGTTATTGTTGTCGGTAGCACCACTACAATTTGTTTTTGTTAAAACTAGATTGTTTTAGCGTTCTTAATTTTTAATTGAAGAATATGTTTGTTTAATTGATATTTTTCTGATTTTTACAATTATTCATTAACCCAATATTAATTTATTCCAAACTGATTTAATAATGGTTAAATTAATTTAAATTTTCATTTAATCACTTTTCAATTTCTTTCTTTCTTATTCGGAGGTAAATCACTAGTCAGTTCGATTTTTCGATATAAAAAAACTTAAATTTATTTATTTCAAAGACATTTCGTAAATTCAAAAAATCAAATTAATATTTTGGAAATGAGAATTAAAAGAGAAAGGGCAGCGATTGAAAAAAGTATTTCTATTTGGAAGGGGCGGTCCCTCCCTCCCTCATTGGTTGAGCCAATAGCGCCTTACAGTACTATACGGACTAACATTTATAAACTAATTATTTAATATAGTTGAATTAAATAATTAAAATTTAATTATTTACATTATGTTATTCTTATTATTTTCCAAAAATTTAAGTAAAATAATATTCCGTTTATTGTAAATTATACTATCATAAAATGGATTATTGAGTAACACAAAAAATTTATTAAATATTTATTATATTTTGAAATTTATAAAAAATTTAAAAATTTATTTTATTTTTTTGCCAGTAAAAAAATTTTTGAATCTACTATTTAATAAAAATATAATATGTTTTCGTATGCAAATTTCCTAATGTATAAGAAATTCTTTCAAAATGAAATCGCTAAATGCATTTTTAAAATAATTTTCAGCGGGGTCTTTAGAAATCTTTTGAATTGTGCCGAGCTCATAAATTTTAAGGCAGGCAGCGAAGGAATATTGACATTAGCAAACATTTGCATTTTTTAAATAAAATTTTGTCAAGAAGAAAAAATCTGGGCGATAAATTTTTTGAGAAAATTTTAAAATTTTTAGTGCTATATATTATTTTTTAATTTAGGTCAATCTTAGGGGTGTATTTTTGAAATTTTTTGTGCATTTCTCATCAAAATAAAGCCGCAGAAAAAATAGTTAAAAAACTAAAAAATCCTCGCCTAACTATAAATATGAGAAAACAAAAAAAATCTAAGAAAAACATTTTATAATTTAAATAAGTTAAATTTCAAAAATTATTGTTTTTTTTATTATTACGTTAAAAGGCATTTCATACTTTCGTAATGAGAAAATAAATAATAAATACATAAGAATTTAGTAATAAAAAGATTTAAATTATTAATAAATATTTCAAATTTTTAAATGTTCTTAATAATAATTTTAATTATTATAAATAATGCTAATATACCACATAGACACCCATCTACAACAACAAAGGTGCAAATTACAGTACTCTAGCAAAGAGATTTATTAATCTTTTTAATTATTAATTATTATTTTTCTTTATTTTGTATAAGAAATAATAAAAAAAATGATAAAAAAAAGAATTATATTATTATTTTATACAAATGAACAAAAAAAATAATAGTAAAATAACCTTTATAGGAAATAGAATTATTTAATAAAATTGAAAACTTTATTATTATTTAATAACTAATAAAATAAAATATTAAAAACAAAATTAATACATGTAATTCATAAGAATTAATAAATTAAAGCTCAACCATTAACCGAAGACTGAATGAGAAAAAATAGCGAGAAATTATTTATTAATTGCCTAAAAATTAATAAATTTGAATAAAAACAAACCGATCTAATAAATTTATTCAACTACGGAAAATCTCTTTAATATATTCATAAAATTATTTTATAATGCAACATTTGCTTAAACAATTAAAAGAAAAGTGCGGAATAAAGATAATATTTTTTAAATTATTGATGTTTAATTAAATGGTTATGAGTAATTTGAATATGAAAAAAAAATAATAATTTATGATTTTATTTAAATAAAAAATACTAAATAAACTATTTTTACAATTAATTAAATAAAAGAAAAAATAAAAAAATAAATATTATTCAATTAAATACAAAAGAAAACAAAGCCGTTAGGGCTTCGGGACTATAAAAAAGTTTAGGTAATAAAAAAAATTATATCTATTTATTTCCACGCCATTTTTATGTAATTCCCTAAAAATTATTGTTTCGGCTCTTATCTAAAAGAAAAATGCTTTAATGTAAAAATTGAATATTAAAGCACACAAATATGAAAAAAATATTAATTTAAAAGTACCAGATTCATACCTTTGTGTTATTAATAAAAAGAAATAAAACAAATTTGAAAAAAATTGAAAAACATAAAAAGATAGGAAAATAAAATAATTTATATATTTCCGAAAATTATTAATTTAACAATATAATTATATAAATTTAGATATAAAATTTGAAAAAATTGATTAAAACAATTTTAAAATGGCGGCTACGCGAAGCCAAGCCACCATCATCCTATCGGATCGCTTTGATTTAGCAAATTTTTTAAGAGAAAAAATATAGATAAAACTGTAATTAAAAAACTATAAAAAAGTAATTTTAAATAATAAAACCAAACACTATATAAAAAAAAGTTTTCAAAAAATGAAACGAAGCAGCCAATTAACTTAGGCAGGGACACTTGGGGACAGTCTTTTAATTAGGTCGTAACAATGGGGACAATTGATTAGGACTTTGACCAATGCTTATTGTTCACAAATTATCCAACTCCGTCAATTAATATTAAAACTCAAATCGGCACAGCAATGCACACATCCAAAATTATATTCCAAATTACATAAAACAACGAACTCTGACAAAATTACACAAAACAAAATAACAAAACAAAATCATAAATAAAATGCCAAACATATAATTTAAATTAATATCAAATGGTCAAAAGTCAACTGATCACTACATCCCCATCACAACAAAAAAGGCGTCCCTGCCGTTCGATCGAAAGGTGTGGTGATTCGATCAGAACTATAACGTTTTAATGGCGGTGATTCGATGTTCCACGGTTCGACCAGAAGACGCGGTTGTCTCCACTGCTGTACGGGTGGTGGCGATCTCGGTAGGCTCTTCCTCCGAACGTGTGGCGACGATGGTCACCCAGACCAATCGAGCCCGAACCACGGCGATCACGATAGCCGATCGATCCAATGGTGTGGCGCCGATGGTCCCCCAGACCAATCGAGCCCGAACTCGAAGTGCTCGGCTGTCGGTGGTCACCCAGACCAACCGAAGCAGCGACGTGAACTGCCGACCGAATTGCCCGAATCTTGAGTTTTTGATCACCCGGGAAGTCTGACTGAGTGAAGAGCCAGGCCTTCAGTGCTCGCACGCCAGCGTCCTTCATTAATCCGTCGGAAGTCACTCTCATATTGTCAAAGGAGTTGCCGAATCGGAAAAGTTCGTGAATTGATCGCCCTTTTTCCGTCACCCAGACGGGAATGAAAGGGTTTTGGCTCATCATTGGCAAAAGACGTGCGACAAGTTCTTCATATTCGTCGTGCTTGTCATGGACGTAAGGCGGGCACGTCCAAAAGAACTTCACATGTGCAAAACGACGGCACAGATTGGCGATCATTTCATACTGTTCCATCATCATTTCGACGGTTTCTCCTCTCAGAAGTGAGTCGCGTCCGGCAATGATCAGAGCTGCCTTCACTTTGCTGGACAGTACCACGGGCTTCAGAGTGCGCACTGTTTCGGCCAATGTTCCGTTTTTGGGTCCAATCACTGCCGTTTGGTCCAATATTTCCGCCAATTGGTGAGCAGTCTGATCTCCGATTATGACGCGTGGGTGGGCCATCAGTTTTGATGCCCTGTGCACGAGTTTTGCCCTCAATTGTTCTAACGCCCATGGCGTTTCCTTGGACGCTTCTTCCCACTTTTTCTTCTCTGATTCGGCCAAGTGGTTGAGTCCATTGGGCGCCGTCATGCCAATCTTCTCAAATTTGCTTTCCTCCAAGGCACGTCTGGCCACCAAACACTTTTCGAAGAAGCACTCCAGAGCCTTCATTTGGTCCTCCTCCGTTGGGCACTGTCCGGTCGCCACAAAATCTCCCTTTTTGGCCACAAACAAGCGTATTTCTTCTTTTGGCTCGCCTTCAATGATCGCTTTGACCAGACTTCGCGCTGCTGTCATTGATTTGACCGTTCCCGCTTTCAGCAAAAACACCGCCAAAAGAGCCTGGAGCGGGGTTTTCACGGCCATAGTGCCAAGTTCGGCATTCCCAAGCGCCGGGTCGAGTTCGGACACACGGAGAACTGCACAGAATTCGTGATCTTCTTGATCTTCAGCACACAGGACATCCCAGCCAAACGTATTGTCGTCGTCCTCCTTATCGACTTCCATCACTGAAAAGGGGCAATTTTTGCGTTTTTCCATTTTATTGCTTTCCGGAGCCAAATTTTGAGGGATATCAGATTTTACTGTCCTTCCTTCACCGCCTATTTTTGCAATTGTCCCTAATTGCGTAAAGGGCTCCTCCACGCTTTCTTTGCTTTCCCTGATAACGCATTTGGCCAAAACGCTGATGATTAAAGGTTTTAGAGCATTTTTGAATGGGTTTTTTCCGCGTGGGAGAGTGGAAATGTCCGGAATTCCAGGGGGAATGCGAATTAGCCGCTCGATTGGGACTTTTATTGGTTCCGCGTTCCGGTTATCGATTGGAACCAAAAATGCTGATGACTCATTAATTTCCAAAATGAGATAAGGTCCAAAATGCGACCATAGCAATTTTTTGTGCCGGGATCGGCGGTTTAGTCCCGGGAATGCAACCATCACGCGCTGTCCAACATCAAATTTGTTCGCCGTCACTTTTGGCTGTGAATCATACCAAATTTTGCTTCTCAATCTTTCATCCTCGGAGTTTTTTTGCGCTTCGCTCAGCATGTTCATTATATTTTCGCGAAATAGCTGCAGATATGTATCACAGTCTATCGTGTAAGCGGGATTTACTTGCATCGGCACTTCTCCGTCCAACGGAAAACGTGCAAATTTTCCGAAAAGTAGGGAAAATGGTGAAAATTTCGTCGCTTTTGAAGGTGTTATGTTGTAGGCAAAAACAATGTATGGCAAACGCTCGTCCCACGTCCAGCAACTCGCCGTCGACTTTTTCAGCATTCCGATGATTATTCGATTGACTCTTTCTACGAGTCCGTTTGCCTGAGGGTCGTAGCCAGCTGTGACTGACTTTTCAACGCCCAAAATTTTTGTGATTTCGTCTAAGGTTGCGTTGACAAATTCTTTTCCTTTATCGGAATGGATTTTCTTTGGAGTTCCATAAATTAAAATAACTTTCTCAACCAATGCTTTTGCTACCATTTCTGCTGACTTATTACGGATTGGCTCGGCAATTAAGTATTTGGTGAAATGGTCAACCATTACACAAATATATTTGAATTCTGATTGGCTCGGGCCAACATCCAAAATGTCGATACAAAGTAATTCAAATGGTTCCATTGTTTGGACCACTTTTAGCGGCGGTTCATTTGCTCGCGCATCCTTCGTGTGAGCACAAATTCGGCAGTTTTGGTGCATTTTGACACAATCTTTAAGCATGTTTGGCCAGAAATATTGTTCTGCCAGTTGAAAATAAATTTTCTTAGCACTCATGTGCCCAGAGCATTTTCCTTCGTGCCGCTGTTTCACCAAATTTTCTCGAAATTGTTGAGGGACAAAAAGTCTTAATTTGCCATCGGCAAATAAATAAAGCAGTCCGTCCAATAAGGCATATTTATGGCATGTTTCTCTTAAACTTTGTGCCTTCCTCGGGTCGTTTGGAAAAATTTTCTTTCCCAAAAATTCACAAACATCCTTCATTTCGCTTTCTTCCGTCGCTCGAGTCCATTCCTCTCGGTTCAAAATGCCGAAAAACGGCAAAATAGTAGCAAAACACGATCAATATTTTGTAAGCGTAATTTAAAAATTTAAAATTAATTATAATTTAAAATTTTGATTCTTTTATAACGTTAAAGTACCAACGGATTACCAACTTAAAAAACATAAAGGTCTAAAGTATTTTTATTTAAAATATTTGACACCAAGAAGCTATATAGTATAAATAATGCTAAAAGATTTAGGTACTTTTCCGTTTATTGCCACACATTCAAATTAAAAAAAAAAACTCAACAACGACTGCGCTGAATATCGTACGGTTTTCATATGTATAAATTAATTATTTTAAATAAAAAATAAAACTATGTATTAAACGAAATTGCTTTTTTATAAATGTATAACTTTCAAATTTTATTAAAGAATTTTTAAACTGAACAAATAAAAAATTAATATAATGCTTATTTAAATTTGCATATAAAATTTCTAATTATAATAAACATTAATAGCTTTAATAAAATGTAGGATATCCGAAAGAATAAATAAATGGTAAATCGATACTTAACTTCATACATAATTAATTATTCGACAAACAAAAGCATCTTAATGGAACCAACTGCAAGAGAAATAAAATAAAATAAAATAATAAAAAATAGAAGCGTAATATTTTAAATTATATATTTTTTTTCTAAAGAATTGCTAATTTTCTCATCATAAGGAGAGGATTTTTTATTGAGAGCAGCAAATTTTTAAAAAACTAATATTTTTCTAAAAACTACGAATTAGGATAATATTTTCTTAAATATATAATTAAGGTTTGTTTAAAAAGATCAAATCCATAATTATTGTTATGTAAATATAGCCTGTCAATTCTAATGGGGAAAATGAACATGATTAATAATAAATTTAGGAAACAAAAAAAAACATTTTAATTTCTAATATTTATTTTTAAAGAATAATCAGGAGAATATTTAAAGGTTTTTTCAACAATGCATAAATTATTAATGGCTTTTTTTATATAATTAATATACAAATATTTTCCAAAATGATATTAACATGAAATCGAAAAAAATTCCGCAAAAAAAAAAAGATCCAATCCCAATCTAAAAATTAAATAATTTAGTAAAACATTTGAAATTGTTAATTTAAATCATCTCAGAAAATAAAATAAATTGTTAAATATTAAATTTAAAAAAAAATAAACATTTAAAATTTAATCTCAACAATAAAATATGTTAATTTTAAAATTAATTTTTTGCTATAAGCCAAAAATAATTCCTATAAAATAAATAATATTTAAATCATATATAAATAGGCATTTACATTTGAATTGTAAACAATTTATTAATCATTTACGAAAATTACAAATAAAACGGCTCTATTCCATTGATGAAAATTCCGTTTCTATTAAACTAAAGCATAATAATAAAGAAAAACAAAGTTTACATTTATTATTTGTTTATAAATTTTTATTAAATAAAAATATATTAAATGTACGAAGCAAAGCAGTCGCACAGTACAGACGACGTTTACACAATTTTCATCAAATCGTATAAAAAAAACACTTCTTTATAGTTAATTAAAAACTGTATTTATTAAAAATCTAAAAAAGACTATTGATTGGAGAACAATAAATTTCATTCAATATAAAATTAATTTATAAACATTATTTATAATATAATAAATATAAACAAAATATAGCATATTAACGCAATGCTCCAATAATCATAAATATTTCTAAAAAATATATTTAATTAAGTTGTGTGAAGCATGAAAATAATTAATATGGCAATAGCCCAAATAATTATCAAGCGAAATACAATTTTTTTTAAATCTAATATTACCAGGCATAAATTGCTTGGGTCTATCTATTACCAAGAAGAAAGTTATTAATAACTTATTTTCAGTTTAATGAATAAAATTTCTTCTCAAAAATGTTTCCTCCTTCCTATTTACCCAGGCCTCGCATATAATAAATAATACAAATATTTATATAGAAAAAAAAATTTAAGGTTAAATATTCATAATCAACCAACATTTTAATAATTGGCAGATTTTTGAATCAATCAAAATTTTGTCTCAAAACTTATATATTAAAATCAATTAAGTATTGCGAAGTTCATTCGCTAAAATAAAGTGAATAAATTAATAAAATGAAAAATATAAAAATATATAACATTTTTAATTTATATATGGATCCATCACGCCAACGGATGATCTGAACATATAGACGCATGAGATTAAAATAGAAAAAGGATAATAGCGAAAAAAATTGGTTTATATAATTTAAATAATAAATCACTTTTACAATAAGTTATCCAACATAGAACGATGCTTAAGATTAAAAGGGAAAATAGATGTAAAAAACATAATAATCAAAATTATTTTACCTAATAAATTGAATAAAACAAGTAATAAATGATAATAAACGATTAAAATAAAAATATATTAAATGTACGAAGCAAAGCAGTCGCACTGCTGCTGAAAAAAAGAAGTACAGACGACGAACGATATAATATTTTCATCAAATCGTATAAAAAACACTTAACGAATTAAATATCGAAAAAAAGATACTCGATTAATACTTTGAATAAATTCAAAATAATTTAACCATGCGTCGAGGGGAACCGAACCCGTAAAATTAATATCTATAATCAACCAAATTTAGGTGAAAAGCAGAAATAATCAACAATTAACAACAAAGAAACAAGCAATAAATAACATTTTACAATTAACTCACAAAAACATTATAAGAAATGTATAAATAAATGGAAAATTTCTAAATAAATTCAAAAATTATAAAAAACCTTTCAAGAAGATTATTTAAGAAGAAAAAAAGTTTTGGGCCATGAGAATTTAAGTCATAATAGAAAAGGCAAAATATTATTATTAATAAAGAAATATCGAAAATTAAAAAGAAAAAGTAAGAAAAACTTATTTCAAAATTAATATGTTCATTATAAAATGATGTGCCATTAGATAAAACAAAATAATAAAAATTTCAGTGCCTTTATAATTATTGTAGTACCTATAAATGAATTATATAAAAAAATATCCCATTATTTAACTAATTCATTAAAAACAATTTATTATTAATATTTTTAAATGATTTCTCCTGAATAGGTTTATTTATGAAAGTATAAAGTTGATAAAAAAAAAGAAAACCAATTCAATTAAAAACCCTTAAATGAACTTAATTTTATAAAAATAAGAGAAATATATTAGTCAGTTAAATAATATAAAAATTTAGTTGTAACAAATAAAATTTTTTATTTTTGTAGTTCAAGAAGTTAAAGATATAAATTGAAAAGATTGCATATATAAAAAAATCTATTTTAAACAAGCAAATTCATTTAAAAATTAATTTAACAATACTAGATTATTGCGAAAACGGAAGCTGTGGGATAAATGTAAAAAATAATTTAATATTTCTTAAATTAATTGGATATGAAAATAAATGAGTAAAATATTTAATTGCTAATGTAGTTTTAATATTTTTTGTTCCAATTAGATAATATTAAAAATCATTTCAATTTATTAAAATTGTAAAAAGTTTAGAAAAATAATTGTAAAAAATAAAATTTATACAAAAAGCTTCTGTCCTCTTCATGTTTTTTTGGCTTGAACTCAGACCTGTAACAATTTATAAAATTAAAAAAAGAAAATAAATATCAAACATAATTAATTAATGAAATTAAACTAATTGGATAAGAAAGAGAAAATGAATATTATGTAATTTCACTAATAAATTCTGAAATACGTATTATCTATAATTTAACCATTTTTTACTGTTGATTACAACAATTAAATATATTAACGAATAAATAAAATTGTAATTGGAGTCTTGCCAACCATGAATAACAATATTTTCAAAATTACGGCTTTAAATAAATATAAATATATTTTGAAAAAAGCTTAATTATTCGTAAAAATATTGAAAAATCCGAAACAAAAATCCACATAAGCAAGAACATTAATGCAAAATAAAAAATGAATAGAAACTCAACAATTAATAAGTTAAAAAAAATGAAATTAAAACCTACTACGAAAATTAAAATTTAATTTTAAAAATCACCAAACTTTACCTAAAATGCTCAAGATAAATTATATACAATTAAATTGAAAAGTCAAAACAGAAAAACCAAAATATTAACTTTTCTTTAGTTTTGCTTTTTATTCGACATTCCAAATGAGTGATAAATAGAGGAAAACAGACAAAAAATATTTCGCAAATAAATATAAAAACTATTAATTACTATAACGGCTTGAAAATAATTTATAAATTCAAAATTAATAATGCATTCCCCCAAAATAACAAAAACATAAATGAATGAAACAAAAGTAAGGGGTGCGGCATAATTGAAAAGAACCAAAATACACTATTTAAATTTAGATAAAACCAATAAAATGTCGAAAAAATATTGGAATATATACTCCTATCCGATTCGACATTAAATTGTTTTGAGCTAGCAAGTTTTTAAAGAGATAAATTATAGATAAACATTTAATAAAAAAAATTATAAAAAAGAAATGTTCAATAATTAAAACCAAAACGAAGACAACAAAATTATTTTGTTATTTTGCATACAAAAAAAAAATTATGTTTTTTATTAAATGGTTGTTTAATAATTAATTCAACAAAAATAAATTATTTTATTAATATTAGTCCTTATAATAAATACCAGGGATGACATTCCGAGGCCCCAAAAATTTTCGGAAATCGGAATTCCGAGGCCCAAAGATTTTTCGGAAGTAGGAAATCGGAATTCCGACCCCAAAAGCGTCGGAAATCGGAAATCTTTCAAAAAATAAAAAATTTAATAAAAATTTTCTAAATATTTTAAAAGGTTAAATTTTTAATTCTTAACCAAGTAAAAGGTGATTTCAAAAATTTTTTGGTATATTTGAATTTTTTGCTTAAAAAATTGCTCAATGATTTTATCAAAATATTTTTTATGTAATTTTACATTATTTTTAGAACATTTTTGGGAAAAATGAGTGACTATTTACGTAGCGCGACATTTGCGCCGCGGACATTTGCGCCGCAGACACTTGCGCCGCGACACTTGCGCCGCCCAGCCAAATCGACATTTGCGCCGCAGACACTTGCGCCTTGACTTTTGCGCCGCTGAAACTTGCGCCGCGACTTTTGCGCCGCAGACACTTGCGCCGCCCAGCCAAATCGACACTTGCGCCGCCCAGCCAAATCGACATTTGCGCCGCAGACACTTGCGCCTTGACTTTTGCGCCGCTGAAACTTGCGCCGCGACTTTTGCGCCGCAGACACTTGCGCCGCCCAGCCAAATCGACACTTGCGCCGCAAAAAAAATATATTTTTTTAATTTGCAACAATTTATTAACGCTAATATTTGATAAAACCCTAATAAAAGTTAGCAAATGGCTAATCACAAAGATAAAAAAAATTTCGTGAATAATAAAAAATTATTTGTAAAAAGTTCAGATGGCACAATTAAGCAAAAAATCATTTATATTACAAATAACACTTAGTTCATATGAAACTTTATTTGAATATTTCGTAAAATAAAAAGACATGAATTTACAAAGAATAAAAGTAATTGATATAAGAGCAAATATTACAATAAAAGAATTACCCCGGTTTTTTTATTGGGTTGAGATGAAATATTGAAAGAATTTATAATCATATCATAAAAAAGCTGCTTTTTATTTTATTAAAAAAGATCTACAATATTACAATAAAATAATCAGTCGTAAGAACGATGAAATTACAACAAAAAAAAAGTAAATCTAAAAATTATAATTTAAAATGATACTAAATTGGTCTGTAAACTAACAAAATTTTAAATAATATTTATAAATTTGTACATTAAAAATAATCTAATTGTAAAAAGTTATCATTAAATTGTTAAAATATTTATGAAAATATAGTTAGAAGATAATATTTATCTATTTTTTTCATTTTATACACGATTAAATGAAAGTTGAAGAACAATCATTTATTATTTTTTGCATGATTAAAAAGTTTTAATCAAATATAGAAAAAAATGCTTAATTTGATTATAAATATATTATAATTATTACTGGCAAAGAGAAACATAAAATTTAGCATTCATAAATAAATTATTATTACAATTAGAATATTTTTAAAATAAACATTTAGCAAAGCATAATTTATTTAAAGATCGTATTTAGATTAAAAACTATATTACTATAAAGGATTAAAAATGATTTCTTAAATTCAAAATTAATGCTGCAATATTTATAATAAATTAAAAAATCAAATAAAAATAAAAAATGAAAAAAAAGTAATCAATTCAAAAAATTAAAATAATTTAATCATCAGAATGTCCATTTTTGTAGCAGAGATCAGAGATGTTAGGAGAAGTTTAAAACAAAAGAGAATATGAGACATGAAAAGAGAATATTTTTACTGAGAAAAATTTTCAATTTTTTGAAATATTTATATTTTATATTATGAAATATTTATATTTTATATTATGAAATATTTATATTTTATATTAGGAAAAAAATTTTTTGATCGGAACTTTCATTTCATTTGGGACCGGAATAAACAAAGTTTTTCAAAGAAAAAAAAACTAACTATTTTAGATTTTTATTCAATTGAAATTAAATAAAAATCTTTGGGCAGATTTATTTTATTTTTTATATTTTGCTAAATTTACCATTCTTCTAATTTCAAAGTAATAATTTTTCTTTAACCTCTCCTCCCGATTGGCGGACATTTGCGGCGCCGAAATTTTGTGGCGCCCCCTAATTAAAATGAAACATAATTGAAATAATGTTGATAGTTTTTGGTTGGTAAAACATAAATTTTATTTTAATTAATTAAAAAGTCAATTTTAATTATTTAAACAAGCAGAAAAATGACATATAATTTATAAAAAAAAAAACATTCTTTAATTTTTTTTGTTGCTTATGTTTATTTTAATCCAACGATAAAAACAATGTATTGAAAGTCACAAAAATAAAACAAATAAAATATTTAAAAGTTTTTTCAAATTAATCGAGACAACATAAGCACTTCAAAGATCAAACGGTCAACTGTTCAAGAACATTTAGTAAAGATTGTTAAATTACTTTCAACATAATATAACCTATAAAGCAAAAAGGATGTAAAATATTAAATATGTAAAAATTTTAAGGCGAAAAATGTGCAAAAAATATATGGAAATTCATATAAATCCTATTCCTAATTATAACCCAGTAATCACATCATAAATTAATAATAAAGAAATAAAATATATTAAATATTAGAAATTTTGAAATATTCTTTAGAACATCTATTCGAATATGTTTATTATTTTAATTATCTAAACATTTATAATTAAGAATATTTTTATTTTATTTTTTGCTGAAGCATGGCTGAATAAGAAAAACTTAAAATTTAATGGAAATTATAAAAAAAGGAATCATTTTCTTTGAATTAAAATTAATAAACTTTAAATCACAGAAATTTAAACTGAAAATCAAAAATAGAAAAATAAAAATTTTATCGTTTGCTTTTGATTTTGCCTATTTTGTGACTCGCCAAAGCATGTGATTAATGCAGGAAAAAAGAACAAATATTTAAATAATATCTTATTATAAAAAGAATCCATTTAAACTATCTTTATTCTGTTAAAAATATCTTAATCCGGGAGTAATTGCAAGGAATTTATTTGTAAGAATTATTTAATATTGTTAATTAAATCCTCCGTACTCGGACACGCCAACAAAATTACCCATTTTTAGTTAAAAAAAATCCTAATCCTTGGATTTTTTTTCAAAATTTTTTTCAATATTCGTATGTTTAAAATGAGTTCCGACTTAACATAAATCCAAAATTTCACAATTTTTCGTAATAATTTCATTTTTTGAGAATTGTAAAGTATTTATAGAAATTTCTTGTGAAAAATTTAATTTTTTCAAAATCTACCCCGAAAAATCAATATTTTTTAAACAGATAGCACAAGGATTTTTGCAGCCTAAAACCTTGAGAAATTAATTTTCAATTGCAAAACATCTGACAAATAGCAAAAATCTTGCAAATAGCCAACTAATTTTAGACAGAATCTCGTTAAAAAAAGAAATTAATTGTTCTGCAATTTTTTAATAATATTTTTATTTCAAAAAATTTTATTTTTTACAAATTACTTAAATTCGAGTAGAGAGCCAGGCCCTTTACAAGATTTTCAGGGGCCGGAAATCTAATAAACTTAGTTACGATAAGTTTTTAAGTACTATTTCATCATAATTTTCCTAATATGAACATTAACAATAAAAGTATTACTATTTTTTTAATTGGTTGAAAATTAAATAGTGAAAGAATATATATAAGGATGCTTCTGTTTTATTAAAAAAATCTCTAATTGCAATAAAAATAATTGGAAACTACATACATTAATAAAAAAAAATTAAATCTAAAAATTGTGATTTAAAGTGATACATAAATTGGTCTGTAAAAACAGAAGAATTTAAAATAATATTTATAAATTTATACGTTATTAAAAATATTTATCATTCAAATTGTTTAAATATTGGCAACTGCCATAATTGCGCCTTCAACATTTGCGCCTGGAACATTTGCGCCTCCACAATTGCGCCTCCAACATTTGCGCCTGGAACATTTGTGCCTCCACAATTGCGCCTCCAACATTTGCGCCTGGAACATTTGCGCCTCCCACATTTGCGCCCCCAGCATTTACACGTTAATTTTTCGCACAAATTTTTTTTGTACCAGCATAGCTAATTCTTATCACAAGAAATTTAAACTTTAAAATTTGAAAATTTATCTATAACCGTAATGACAAAAATAAAAAGTTTTTTTTACAGATTATAACTAAATTTTAATTACTTTCACCGGCGGCGCCTATTGGCACCGCCGAAAACCGCAAAAGCGCTAAATTGATAAATTTTTGATCAAAGGTCAATATAATTTATTATATTGTAGTAAGAATTTTATCTCACTTCTTTCCCTTGTTAATTATTGTCTCCGAGTGTTTTTCGACAATATATATTGCCTGGCGGGCTAATAAATTAAGTTCTAAGTAATCAACCGCCACCTGGAGGGATCCAGAGGAACTTACTTTTTGTTAGAGGCAGTTTGATGAATAAAGCTTTGTTAAGCGTTTTGTTTGGAATATCTTTAATGATTTTCTGGTTAATTGTTTTTTGTAAAAAATGGGCGAAAAAGTGTAAATGCTGGGGGGGGGGCGCAAATGTAGAGGAGCAAATGTGGACTTACCAAATAAAAAAAGGCACAGGCAAATAAATACATTTTTACAAGTTTTTAATTTGAAAAATATAGATGTTAGTGCCTATTTTTTCAAATTATTAATATGGAAAAAAATAAAGTAAAAATCTGTAATATATTTGAAAAATTAATATATTTTAAATGTTAAATATAATAAATAAATCAACTATAGTGTTAAATTATTATTTTATTATTTTTTATCCTTTTAATTATTCTAGAAAAGGTAATTATTTACAGAAAACCCTATTTAACATTTAACGAAAACAAAAAATATAAATGTAGACGTCGTATACCATTGA
Organism: Heterodera schachtii; assembly: GCA_023374025.1. Taxonomy (NCBI): domain Eukaryota; kingdom Metazoa; phylum Nematoda; class Chromadorea; order Rhabditida; family Heteroderidae; genus Heterodera; species Heterodera schachtii. The sequence continues at coordinate 356,718 of SIJG01000115.1, forward strand.
TTTCGGATGGATTGTCGACAACAAGAAAAATTAAAAATATACTTTATAATTAATCTAAGAAACATTTAATATAAAATAAGCCATTTAAATATTAGTAAAAGCAAATTTCAATAATTTGGAAAATTTTATAAAAATCATAAGGAAATGAATCGAAATTCAACATAAAATATGAAAGAAATTGTAGGGTAAAAAATTAACACATAAATTAATTATTTAATTTAAAATAATTTTTTTTATATTTTTAGTGTATATTTTAAATTAATAAAATTTATATATCAAAAAATAAGCTCATTTAAATTATTTAAATAAAGAAAATGAGCTCAAAATTATTTTATGGTTACTTAAAGGTAATTTTTGGTTTTTTACTGCACAATTAATGCAAATTTATTTATTTTTTGTTATTATAAGAAAAAAGATCGTTTAAATATAAAAGACTTTTACTAAAATTAAAAAGAAGTAAAATTTTTATGGAACGAAAAAGGTTTCTATGTTTTTTCCATTAATAAAGTGGTATTCACAAAAATAAAAGAACAAAATAATAAATGAATAATTAAAACAAATTTGTTCAACAACTTTTATAATTTATTTTTTTATAAGAAAATGAATCTTAAAATAACTTTTAATTTTAATTGATCCCTCCACTCAAACGATGAACATTGAAACAAACCATGAGATTAAAATTGAAAGGAATAAAAGATAGAATAATTAAGCTTAATTAGCAAATATATAATTAAATATCCAAAAAATTGAAGCTCTTTATGCAAATGTATTTTATAATATAATTTGAAATTTAAATTTATAATTTTATGTTAAATGATTTTTAAAATTATTTTCGAACTTAAGTAATTTTATTTATGAAAATTTCTTATCGAGTAAAGAAATATGGTAAATTAAAATGGAGAAAAACAAATAAATGAACTTTTCATAATTCGATAGATTAAACTAACAAAAATTCATTATTAAAATGACATGCCGTTAGATTAAAAAAACTTATAAAAAACATACGCTGTGAAAATTCAAGAAAAAGTATAATATTTAATTATTAAATATTTCATTAAGATTTATTAGTAATAATAAATTTTAAAATGATTAGATGGAAAAAGAGATAAAAAAATATAAAATTAAATATATAAGCACTACACAAAATTAAACCAAGAAAGAAGTGCAACAAGAGATTAAAAGAAAAAAATGAATAAAAAATAAAATTAGCATTATTTTACATTTATTCAAATGAATAAAATAAGCAATAAATGGTAATTACAATTTTAACTTTAAAAACGGGTTGATATGAGAAAAATGGAGATGAATGAGTAAATTCTTTAAAAAAAGCTTTTAATTATTAATAAAATTTATGTAAATAAATATAAGAATTCCGAGGTCAAAATTAAAAAAAAAATAATTAATTTCATAGAAAAATTTATTAAATAAATTCAAGCTCAAGGATTTTTAAATACGTTGAGCCTGTGATTTGACAACAATTTTAAAAAATGTTCTAAATTGTCGAAAAAAATCTATTTAATTTATTATAATGAAATTAAAATTTTTACTTAATATCAATGTTTATAAAAAAAATAATTTAAATCCAAAATTTTTTTAATAAAAACTTTTAATAGACCCGTCTCAATATAATTATTAAATATTTCATTAAGATTTATTAATAATAGAAATTTTACGATTTAAATTAACTAGTTTTTTTTAATTCGTATTTTTTCAATATTATATATATATTTTATTTATTTATTTTTTCTATTTCATCTTTTAATCTTATGTTCAAAATGAATTATAGTTGTATTGTTCATCATGCCCTATATAAATTTTAGTCTTGTGTCAATTGACATAATAAAAAATAAAAATTTTAAAAAGATTAAATTTTGTTCATATATTTAAAATTCAAATAATTAAATAAAAATAAATATAAAATTATATTTGATTTTAAAACATGATAAATAAATAACAATACTATGAACCACATTTTTATCGATATGATTGGATCATTTTTACGGTGTGCGGTGTGTTTGTACAATTAAAGAAAAGCATTTGAAAAATGCACGAAATTCTAGAAAAAACAACAAAAAATGTATTTCTTTATATTATAACGAAATTAAAAAAATTTACTTAATATAATGTTTATATCAAAAAATATTATTAATTCAAAATATTTTATAAAAATAAACATTTTATTAAAATATAATTAATTAAAAATTGATTATAAACAGCGAAATAATAATAAATTCAAAAAAATTCATTTCAAATTGCAAAACATTTCAACAGTCATCATTTCTTTAAAAAACAAAAAATACTTATCAAATTCGAAACAAATATTTATGTTACAATACTTTTAACTTTTTTTGCAAAATGTATTAATTTTATTTTAAATTCAGTTCCAAAAACTTAAATTCATTCTTTTATGTGCATTGACAAATAAAACAAAAAAAAAGAATTATTAAAATAAGTGCATAATTATGGAGTTTATGATTCTTTGAATTAGGCAGACAAAAAATGTGCGGTAGCTTATGTTACACACCAGGGTTGGGCCAAATCAAAAAATAAAATGCGAAACGCAAATTTTGAAAGGCAAATTTTTCTAAAGCAGGAAAGGCGAATTGCTGCAAATACACATATTTTGTCTATGTAATTATCCGCTATAAACTAAATTTTAAATATTTTGTTTATTTGATCCTTGACAGTTTTTTATATTAATAATTTTTAACATACCTAATTAATTGTAATAATCATTATTTAATTCATTTGTTTTAATAAATAATGTAAAATATTTTAATTTAATATCTTTTATCCCTTTTTGCTCTTTAATTGTAACAAATGAATTCTCTTTTTTCAGAATGCTGCTCCTTTTCGAGATTGTATTTTTTATATATATATTTAATTTCATGTTTTTAGACTTCCGTTTATTATTTATTATATTTTTTTTTGTTATTCATGTAATATTCTTCATATATAAAAATAATATGCTAATTAATTTTGTGTTAAATATTATACTTATTAAAAAAGGAAGAATGTGATTATTTATTTTATTATATTATATATTTTTTTGAATTTTTGTTATATTTAATTAATTAATTCTCTCGATGATGTTCATATTATATATTTTTTAGGCTTTTCATTAAATAATATATTTAATGAAAATGGAATTTTGTCCAGAACTTGAATAGAGCTGTTATTTAGTCATTGTTAGACAATTATATTTCAACAAATTTATGCTTTTAATCCCTGATTTATTGTAAATATTGTCTAATAAATTTAAAAAATCCATTAAGAACGAAAAAAACTATTTCTCGCGTCCAATGCTTATAATAACCTATTTTCGGTTTCACTATTATTATTATTATTATCAAATGTCTTATGCTTCATGTTTTTTGCACAATCCAATTGACAGCAGTGATTTTTTTTTTCAAATAATTTATTTGTTTTTGAATGATCCTTGTTATATATTTTTAATTTTTTTTTATAATTTATTTCATGATGAAGTTTCTCGACTTGAGATTTCCATCGAAATTTTTCAAAGGTTGGAAATGCATTTAATTTAAAAATTGTGATGATTTTTATATTGTATTTGTCTTAATTCTCTTTATCTAATAAAATAATGTTCATTTCTAAAGAAATAATTATCGAGTTTTTTTTATTGTGTAAGTTTGTTTGATTTCTCACTATAGATAGTTATATTTTCAAATTAAAATTAATTTATTTATGGTTTATTTTCTTTAGTTAATTTAATTTCTTAAATTCGGGTATTTCGTTTTAAAATCATTAATTATTTAATTAGTCCTTGATTTTTTTAAACCCATTAATTTAATATCTCACTTTTAGGTATTAATTTATTTTATATAACTACATTTTTTGACTTTTTTGGAAATTAAAAAAGAACAATTATCAAAATTTTTAATTTTATATACAATTAAAGTAGCCGTCGATTCAAACGGGGATTCATAGCTTTGTGCCCTTTAATGTATTAAGCGTAAGAAGCACTAAAAATTAAAAAAATTTCGCTGTAAGCCCTTGTTTTATTATAAAATTTATCGCTTTTAACCTTTTAGTTTCGTTTTATGCAGTGATTTTTTCCCAAATTAATATTATTAGGGTTGCTTCATAATTTATAAGCTTAGATAACAGTATTTTTTTATTTATACTTCTTCATTGTCATGTTAAGTTCGATATTTATCGATTTTGTGATATAAAAAAAAAATTAAATTTTTTTTTCAAAGTAATTGAAGAAAAATTTATTTTAATTTTATAATTAATTTTTCATTTTTTTAAATTTTTTTTTTTATAATGATATTTGTTTAAAAATCTTGAGCGATATTCACGCAAAATGCCGTAGAGTTCTGGCTTCGCCGGACCGTAGGATAATTAGTGATTTATCCTTTTTATTTATTGTGACGTTGTTTTTCGCGTTAATTTCCCATTTAAATATTTATTTGTTGTACAAAATAACTATAATATAAAATAAATAAAATCTACTCAAATAAAAGACGTATAATGCAAGAAGAAATTGAAATGAAAAAATAAATTGATTATTATAATTCCTACATATATTATAAAATTAAAAAGTTAAATTAAATTATTTTCATTCGATTTCAGAAAATAATTTTTAAAAAACCATAATCATGATCCGAAATATCTGACATTATTATTGAGAAGGAGTTTGCTATTTATCGGGCAAGGGATAAATCCCATTAGAAAAGTATTTAAGGAGTTAGAGTTGATAATGTAAAAATGGTCATTTTCGAGGTATGTATTTTTGATGGCTGATTTAAAGAAAATGAAAAGAGATACAGAGGCAGACAAAACGTGAGTAAATAGAGCAAAGTTAGGACTATAAAAAATTATAAGAAAAAAATTTTATTACTTCAAAAATGAATTATTGGAGGGCCGAGTCTAAAAATGGTCTCCAAAAACGGCATTTTTCAAGACCATCAAATAACAAAATGTTTTAAAAGTGGTTTTGGAAATTCCGAATTTAATTAAACTAAGTAAATTGACCACGCTGAGTCCGAATATGGCTTTAGATTTGGTCTCTGGGTTCTCAACAAACCTGTACAGCTCCAACTTCATGCATGGAGTTGGAGCAGTACAAGCTCAGGGTTAAAAGATAGGTCAGATTAAAGGCCATATTCGGGTCTAATTTGTACAGAAAACCTTCTTTTTTGTTATATCAGGTTACTTTTTTGACCATAAAAAATTCGAGAAAAATTAGTGGGCCAATTTTCAATTTTTGCATGGTCGGGAAAAAATACTAAAAAAATTGAATAAGCAAATAAAAAATGAAACAATGGCATGAAATGAAAGAAGACTTTCTGACGAACAAAATAAAAAAAGAATTATTAAAATAACTGCAGAAATTACGGAGTTATGAATTTTTGAATTTGTCAAAAAAAAATTGTGCGGAAACTTATGTTACACCCTAAGTAGAACCTTTTTCATAAATGAAATATAATAAAATTTTTAATTTGAATAAATTTATATTTTATTACATGGTTTAGCTTAAGCAATTTTTTATTTTCATAATTATTTTTCTCAATGCTTCTTTCTTTTTCTTTTTTTACACTAACATTTTTAATTAGGTTCATTATAAATTTCAATTCAGATTGATTCAAGTTCTTTTTACTAAAATATTAAATGTTTTATATTATGCATAATAGAAAATTAAAAAAAAATTTTTTTACTCGAATTTTTCCTCTTTTTTCCTCATCCGTGAGATGGTGTAATATTTATTTGAACGTTTAAATATATTTTATTTTATACATAAAAAAATATGTTTTTATGATCATTTTCAAACCTATTTTTGAATTTGAATATTTTCTTTTGCTTGCATTTTACTATACATTATTAATAATTTTATTATTAAATCTCAAGGCATTTAGCAGAAACGTGCGAGAGATAGAATGAAACTGCTGACCTCTTTAAGTTTAATTATTTAATTAATTTTATTCATTTTTCATAATGATTGGCAAAGAATTTTGGTCTCTTTATTAATAAATTTCTATTGATTTATTTTAGTATTATAGAAATTTTTTTATTATAATTAAGTTTAAAACTATAGCAATAACAAAAAATATTGTATTATTAAAAAATATTTTTTAGTGAGTATTTTAACAATTTCAAATATATTTAGATAAAAGCTAATATTTTATACCAGCTTGCATGTAATAATCACAAATCATTATTTTTTTCAATTTGTATATTGAATTTTGTTTAATTTTTGCTATAAATTTTTTAAATTTATTATAGAATCTCATGCCATTTGCATCAATTCTACATGGGGGTGCAATGAATTCTTTCAGTTTAATTAAATTTAGTTCATTTTTCAAACGTTTATAGTGATTTGGCTATAAATTTGGTCTGTTATTGAAGAATTTCTATTATTTTTATCTTTTATTTTTGGAAATTACATTAAAAAAATATATATTTAAATTTTATAAATTTGTTGATTTTTTGATTGTTTTTTATTGAATTTTATAGTTTTCTATCATTTATAATTATATTTTAAATATTTTTTCATTTGAAAATGAGAAATTATTAATATTAGTTTTAGAAAAAGTGAAATTAAAAATGAACCAGAAAATCGCGTTCGATAGCGTTAGGTGTCCTTTATTAGCCTGCAAACTTTCAAAAAATTTCGTTAGGTTTCAAAAAAGTTATGGCCAAAAATATTCGAAAACCTGGCCACATGTGTACTTATGGCCATAACTTTGCTCAACCTTGGCCAAATTTTTTGAAATTTAAGTGATTTTTGCATAAGTTGCTTTGTTAACACATATTAGATTAAATTATTTTACATATAATAGATTATTTAATAAACTTTTAAAAGTTAATTTATTTTCTTTGTTTAAATTAAAATAAAGGGGGTTGGAACAATTTTTCTGAAAACCCATTTCTTTACTTCATTACATTAATTTTGAATTAGTGCAAAATATATTATATATTATTTTTTAAATATTTTACTCCTTTAATCTCATGTAATGTCCCGTATCCAATTATTCAAACTTCATTTCTTCCAGCTTTATATGTGCTATTATTTAAATGTTTAAGTTTTATTATATTAATATTTTTATTTTATTCTACGTAAATATTAATTTGAGTTTTTTTAATGTCAACCTTTTCAAATTTTTATAATTAATTTAAGAAACATCATTTTTTACTGAGCATTCTTAAATAAATTGTTAATTGTTAGTGTTATTTTTTTATTAGATAAAATTTGAATTGCATTTTTGTTTCAGATTGGTTTGTTTTAAATTAAAAGTAAAATTTTTATTTATTTTTTCACGAAGATATAAATAAATTTTATTTTTTTTTAACTTTGCTTAATTATATATTTTGCGAAAAAATTTTTGCCAGTTGCAATACATTTTGAATCCTTTTTGGCTTAAGAAACAGAAAAAATTTTTTAAAAATAATTTGCTTCCACCGACATCATTTTGATTACCAATTTATTTTTTCAAATTATTTATTGTTTTCTTTCAATGATTATTATAATATTTTCTTTTTTTTATTTTCCTGTAGTCTTAATAATTTTCCTTTAAAACTAATTAATTGGAGAATTAGTCTATTTAATAAGCTCGAACGCGAGTAATTCTGTGCCTTGTACTAATGTCGGCAAAAATTTTTATTATAAAAATGCTTTCTATATGATGTATTTTTTCTTCTTGCATTTTTAAAAAATTTGCTCCAATATAAAATGTATTTATTTGTTTAGATTTTGTTTATTTTCCATTTATTTTTATTTTATTATCACCAATTTTAAATATAAAATAATTTTATAGCCTATTTTCAAAAAAGTTATGTCCAGATTCTCAAATAACCAAGTTTTTTTTACATTTTGGTCATAAATTTCTTGAAACATAACTAAATTTTTGAATTTTTCAGGCTATAGAAAACACTTATGGCTACCGAATGAAATATACATTAAAAATTTGGTTGGTTTAGAGCAAAGTTATATCAAAAATTTTTTTGTTCGTTTTTGACTACGTCATAACTTGGACTCCAATTTATAGTTGCTAAAAACTTTCAAATTAATGGTGTAAAATCGTAAAATTTATCCAAAAAGCAACAATTTATTACACTTTTATTTGTTTTATTATCAATAGTAAATGATAATCATTGATATTCTAATTTATTAATGCATAAATTTTAACAATGTATTAATATTTTTCTATTTAAAGCTCTTTTGAAGGAGTCAGTTTTTTCCATTTGCTGATTGATTATAATATATATTTTTACAAAAAATTGGTATTTTTTTTTTTTTTGGTTTTCGTTTGAATGCAATTTTTTTTTCTGTTTTGGTTTTGCTTCATTTTTTATCTCATGTCTTGTAGACTTTTGCTTTACTGCAGATTGATTCGTATATTTAATAGGTTTGTATTTAATAAATATTTAAAAAATAAAATAAACTAACCCTTATTTAATTTATAATTATTGTTATGGTTTAAAATGTTTGCCATTTTATTGTAGATAATAAGTTTACAATGCATAAATTTTAATAATATTAATAATTATTTTTTTTATTTCAATTTTTCTCATGTCTCGTAACTTGTTCTGTAGAAACTGCTTTGCTTCGTACATTCAATATATTTTTTATTAAAAAAATATTTAAGTTTTTTCGCAGTTTTCTTCTCAGCTAAAATTTAATATAATTGGTTTTGTTTTTCTTTTTTCTTAAAATTTAGGTTATTTTGATTATAATTTAGCCGCAACGGTATTAAATTTGCTATTTTAATAATTAAAAAGATTAAATATTCATATTATATATTTTTTAGACTTTTTTCATTAAAAATATATCTCATGAAAATGGAATTTGTCCAGAAATTGAATAGAGCCTTTGTTAATCAGTGTTAGACAATTATATTTCAACAAATTTATGACTAAATCCCAGATTTATTGGAATTATTGGCTATTAAATTTAAAAAATCCATTAAAAAAAGAAAAAATTATTTTATATTATAATTTTTTCGTTGCAATAAAGAATGATAAATATTAAATATACTTTTAGCAATGATTTTTTTAAATTTATTTGTTTTTAAATTGATCCTTAATATTTTTTTATAATTTATTTCCTTGATGAAGTTTTTGACTTTAAATTTCTGTGGAGATGTCCCATAAATTTTCAAACAAGGTTGGACATGCATTTAATTTTCTAATTGTGATGATTTTGTTTATTGTTTTGTCTTATTTTCTTAATCTAAGTAAATTATTTCAATTAATATTAAAAAATTAATTATTCTATGACTTCATTTTTTGATTGATTTTTTGAAATTTAAAAAGATTAATTATCAAAATATTTTAAAAAATTCTTGATGTCTAATAATTATTATTTGTTGAGTCAATTTGATCCTTTGCATGCTAAATTCTGTTTCTAATAAATGATAAATTGTAGATTCCAATTATAGGTAATTCATAAATTCTTTTTAAAAAAATTATTATTTTTTTCATATTTAAAAAGGTATATTTCCTCAATTATTAATGCAGATATATCAAATCTCTGGTAAAAATAATTATAAATAAAAATATCTTTAATGATTGAAAAGATAAAGGAACCAATTGCAAAACAAGATCATTCAGTGTACACGGAGCATAAAAATAATAAATACAAGAAATGGTAGGGATGAGATTTTTGTATAAGAAACATCGTTAAATTTTACATTTTATCAAATTGGTAAGATTTATTGACATTTATTTAGAAACTTTATTCTTTATAATTGCAATTTATCTAAAATTATTTTTTGTTTTTTTCTTTTTATTTACCACTTTTATTAATTAAAATTCATTATTATTATTTCATATAATTTATTCTTTATATGCAATGTTGTGTAGTGAATTTATTAAGTGACTAAATAAAGCAAGGTTAGGGCTATAAAAATATATAGAAAAAATTTAAATACCTTATATATGAATTTTTGGAGGGCCGAATCTGAAAGTGGTCTCCAAAATCGTGAAAAAATCCTCACAAAAATCTGATTAACAAAGGAATAATAAAAAATTTAGTAAAAAAAAAATGTAGATAACATCCAGACGAACAAAATAAAAATAAATCATATTTTAGATTTTTTACCGATTTTTGAAAAACACAAAAAATTTTGGTGCAAAACTTATGTAACACCCTTAGTGTAAATTTTTAAATTGTTGCATTTATTTAAAATGATAATTTAAAAACATCATTTATACTTTAATAAAAAGCTAAAAATTAAAAGTAATTTTAGCAGATTATTCTTTAAATTAATGATCATATTAGCATTTACATTTTCTTTAATTTATTTTAAAAAGAAATTAATATAAAAATTTAAAATATTATTTAATTTATATGTTTCTTCAACAAAGGAAAAATGCCAACACAGGGCAGAGACAAGAGAATAAAATTAAAAAAAAAAATTATTAATAACACAAATTATTTAAAATACAAAATAATAGGAAAGTGTAGTAATTATTTAATGTTTAATAGAATGAAAATGAATTTAGAAGATAAAGTATTTTAAAAAATGTTTTTAATGAAAGTAAAAAGAAATTTTATATTTTATTATAAATGTTTCTTATTATAAAATCCATAATATTATAACAAATTTATTTTTTATTTACCCCTAAAAGTATGATTAATAAATTACTAAATACGGATTCGAGCAAATTATTATTGCTTGGTGTGAGATGCAATGAAAAAAAAGATAAAGATGTCAATCTTTAATTCTAGCAGAAATAACTAAATAATACTTCAGAAAAGCAATCTTACGTTTATTTAAATACAAAAATCATAAATTCAATTAAAAATATTAATAGCCCAAGAATGGGTGTGTTTATTATCTAGAATCTACAAAAAAAAACCTCAAAAAAATTAATAAATTACTATGAAAATTATTTAATACATTTTTATGCCAAGCCTAATTAATGCAGCTCGGGAACACAAAAGTCAGTTGCGTCAAGAAGAGTAAAATTTAAAGTAAAATAATAAACAATGCTAAAAATGAAATTGAAAAATATATTTCTTCTGAGAAAATTTCTAAATTAATAATTTAATAATAATAAGTGTAAAGAAAAAAAAATCTGATATAAAATTCTTCCGACAAATAGAATATAAATAAATTAATTTGTATTTTACTGATTTATATTATTTTAAAGATAAATTTTGATATTTATATTTTAATCGTAAAATAAAAAAATTTCGAAATAAATTCAAAACCGTGCAAAATATTCTCATTAATAGGGATAATATTTTATGATAGAAAAAAGCTAACTTAATATGTTTTATAAATTAAAAGCAGAAAATGACTTTTACACCTGATTCTCAATTTTAAATATAAATTAGCTTGGTTTTTTCTTCACTATTATTCTTTCGGTTAGTTATTTTTTTGGGTTAACAGTAAAAAATTAACTAAATTTTTATTTTTTAATCTTTTTTTTTTCTATGGGTTTCCACCAATATTTTTTTCTTATTTGTTTATATTGACTATAATTTTTAATATTTTATGAATTTTTTTAAAATAATTTTATATAGTAATTTAAGTTAGTTCATTTACTTTTTACTTAATTTAAATATTTTTAATTTTTTTATAAAGGTTCATATTAATTTTATTAACCTTATTGAAAATTTTCTGGACGAAGAAAAAATTTAGATCCATTAAAAGAGAGTACAAATTCTCTTCAAAATCGTTTTTGTAAGTTACTTTAATGACAAATATCCGTAAAATATTAAGCTCTTGATAAATTAATTTTTAATTTTTTGGTGCTCATTCTTCATATTATGACCGAATAACGTTATAGAAAAAAAATTTTTTTAAAAACCAAATTTAATTATCCCATTCACAACAATTTGATTGGAAATGAAAATCATTCATTGCAACGGTGGGGGAGGGGAGGAAATGGTCGAAACACAAATTGCGACTACACCATGAGCAACAAATAAAAGGCGGACCATCGCAAATAAAGCAATTAACATGAACATTAATATTGTTGAAGCAAAATTGAGATGGAGAAATGAAGTAATTAATTAATATGATTTTAGAAGATACCTTTTTCTAAAACAAATGATTTTTTTTTGCATATAATTAATCAAGAAAATAATTGATTTAATGGCAAATATTTTTAATTTTTAAGCAGTAATATTACCGGTATTTTTGTTTAGGTATTCTTCCTAAATATGGTGTTTTTGTCGGTCTTTAGCGGTAATCAATTGCATTTTAAAGACTTTAAAATTTTAAATGTTTATACTAATTATATATGTATGACCAATGCAAAAAACCGAACATATTCAATGCTTTACAACTTTTTTTATTCTTGAGAAAAAAAAATTGGAAAAATCATATTCTGAAAGAGAACAATTAAAGCTATGAATGATGCCAAAACAAATATTACAAAATAAAATGTTATTAATTCAAAAAAAAAAGAATTTTTCTTTTATAAATCAAATATTACTTTTTACAAAAAATTACAAACAATTATATTAATCAACAAGAGTTTAAAGAAACAGTTAAAATAATATGCATCTTGAAATTTTCTTTAATGAGAAATACACAAAAATAATCAAACGAAATTTTAGAAATTTTCATAATTTTTATTGCATCGAAGGGATATAAATGTTCCTTTATGTTGTTTTCTGTTGAAAAAATGAGGAAAGTTGAAAAAAATAATATATTAAAACTATTTAATAGAGAGTTAAAATTGCTATAATATAATCCAAAATTTATATGAATAAAAAATGATCATCTACAAAAACATTGTTTATTATAATGCAAAAATTAATAAAATTCTTTATTTTATTTTATTTATTTGGATAATTATTAAAAGACATCCTTATTGCTTAAAGAAACAGTTAAAATGCATCGTGTTTTAATGAGTAATAAAAATGAGCTATGGCTTCTTATTTTATAATAAGCATTAAACAAATCTAAAATCACGCCTTAAATAAATTATTATTAATAAATTAAAATGAAATATTTTGAGACTTTAAAAGAATTGTAAAAAAGGAAAGATAAATTAAATAAAGAAAGAAAAGCAACTTAAATTGAAATTCTTTGAGAATTTTGAATTATTAATTAAGGTATGATAAAAAATTATTTGTCGCTGAATTTTGTGAAACATCATCGGTCACTGGCGAGGAAAATTAAGAAAATTAAGAAATTTAAAAAATATTAATAAATACGTAAATAATTATACGAATATTCATTTATTTTATAATAAAGTTAGTAAAAATTCATTTATATATGTAATAATAAAATTTCAATAAACTTAATTCAAATAATCGTGACACCATAAAATTATTACAAATAGCACATATTTCATATGATACTTTATGTCGATATTTTGCAAATAAAAAAACTACATAATTTGCAAAGAAGAAATATAATTATACGAGTCAAAATTAATACAGCAATTTATATAAAAATAAAATAAAATATTAATTAATTCATTTTTAATAATAATTTATAAAACCATAATAAAAAAAAATAATAATAAATACACTACATAATAAAAAATAGAAATACAAAGTATTTATTCAATATTTAAAATTTTAAGCCTAAAAAATTTATAAAAAAAAATAATTTAAAAAATGGAGCTTAAATGTAACTTTTTTTAAATAATATTTATAATAATATTAAAAAGTCACAGCAAAAAGAGAAAGAGTAATAAGAACCAATCATTAAAAATATTAATTTTGCAATTCATTATATCTAATTAGAGAAAAGAATATTCACAATTATAAGAAATTTTACGAGATTCAACAATGACGACAAATCTTTTTGCGAGAAAATTAAACAAAAATATTCAAATTGCAAATGCACAAATAATGATAATTTATATAAATTATAAAAAACATATTAAAAAGAGAGAAAAGTAGTGCAATATAAATAATAGTTTGTGTTTATGAATAATACATTTATATAAATTTAAAAAAATAAGAAGAATTAAATGGATCTAAAAATGTTATCATCTGAGATTATATACTAACTAGGGTTGCTTTACTTTTCTATTTTATTATCTTATCAATTAATAAACATTCTTTTGTTTTAGTTAAAATTTATTTCTTTTTATTAATTTTTATATTTTTTAATATTTACGTTACATTTAAGAACTCTTTTTATTTGGAAAAGTGATGAACCGTTTAAAATGTGTTAATTTATTAATTTTAATATTTTGCAAGGAGATCATGGTTTAGGACCTTTTTTGAGCAATATTAAAATTCTTATTTTAATAATTGTAATTAAATTTGATTTGTTTTATTTATTTTATCTTTTAAAATATTATGTATTTAAACTCAAATCAACGACTAATGATAATCTGAAAATGAGCAAATGTTAATAATTTTTTGAATTACATTTTTGAATAGTAATTCTGAGAATAAGTATTTTAACAACTTGATTGAGCATTAAATTTCAAACAAAAAAACTAAATTAAAAAGCGACAAATTATTTAGCATTGTGCATTAGTCATTTTTTAAAAATTTTTTGTAGTTTTTTTTGTCATTTTATTTTTAATCAATCAACAGTAAAAATGGTATATTATTGATAAAACATATTCTCTAATTTTATTATTGAAATAAAATATTATATATTTAAATTTTTTCGACATTTGAACTAATTTGCATTAATTGAATATTTTCTTATTTAAAATTGTTTAACGAATATTTGCTGTATGCCAAAAATATTTAGTTCAATTATAGATTGAGTAAATAAGAGAGCCCGGAGTGGTCATAATAACTCATGGCTCCCGCGGCTGTTATTCTCGCTTACAATTTAATACTTTTTAGCCCAGAGGGATTTTTCTGAAGCAGTATTTTGGGGATTCACGGTCTTACGTCCGGAAATTTTTGGACTCCGCTCCGGCCCCACAAATTTTTTCTTTTTTGTTCCATTTTATTTATTTATTATTTTTGGATACAAAAAGAACTTTAAAAAAGTACGGGAACATTTTCCGCACCCTGTGTGTTATGAATAGCAAAAAACGAGAGCAAAACGCACAAAAGTAAAATTATTTTATTAATTCATTTTTTAATATTTAAAATGGAAAATTATTAAAAAAAAACTCTTTAATAAACTAAAAAAAGCATAAACAAAAATTATAATATAAAAAAGCCAAACTGATTGAATTAATAGTGGGTTCTTTAAAGAAAAATTAAATTCTAATGAAAATGTTTCAATTAATAAATAATTCTTAATTATTCTCAATCCTAAAAAGCACTGATAAACTCAAATAACAAAAATAAAAAAAATGAAAAAAAAACATATAATCATCTTTTTATTACTAAATTCTTATGTATTTATTATATTATTTTCTAATTACGAAAGTATGAAATGCCTTTTAACGTAATAATTAAAAAAACAATAATTTTTGAAATTTAACTTATCTAAATTATAAAATGTTTTTCGTAATTTTTTGTTTTCTCATATTTATAGTTAGGCGAGGATTTTTTAGTTTTTTAACTATTTTTTTCTGCGGCTTTATTTTGATGAGAAATGCATAAAAAATTTCAAAAATACACCCCCTAAGATTGACCTAAATTAAAAAAATATATAGCACTAAAAATTTAAAATTTTCTCAAAAAATTTATCGCCCAGATTTTTTCTTCTTGACAAAATTTTATTTAAAAAATGCCAATGTTTGCTAATGTCAATATTCCTTCGCTGCCTGCCTTAAAATTTATGAGCTCGGCACAATTCAAAAGATTTCTAAAGACCCCGCTGAAAATTATTTTAAAAATGCATTTAGCGATTTCATTTTGAAAGAATTTCTTATACATTAGGAAAACAACAGCAGATGTTTCATTAATTATGGAGACATCATAAAATGTCAGCGCCGTCAAACGTCGGCGTCGAAAAATGAATTTATGCATTTATCTACCTATTAATTATTTAAAACCATTTCCAAACAATATGAATAATTTTATTTTTTAATTATGATCGTCTAATTATAAACTTACAACTTATTTATGATTTTTCTCATATTTGGTTTTTTATAATTTTTTGTTTGGAATTATAATACTTATATATAATCATTGTAAAAATTACTTTATTGTTTAATTATTTTTTTATATTTCATATTTTAATTATTTATTTATTAAATTTAAAATGTTTATTTTCCATTTAATGTCAATTTTTTGTAAATTAACACTTTTGTTGTTAACATTTTGAGAATTGTTTTGTGATTATATGAAATCTTTTTATTCGGTCTACAAAAATTTTTTTTTGTTTATTTTAAAATTTACCAAAAATTTTTGCTTTTAGGGATCATTGTGAAGATGAAAATAAATTCTCATCATTTTCGATATATTAATGTAAGTAATTAATAATAATTTGTTTCTCATGCTGTTGCATTCCCTTAATAGTATTTTTCATTATTTTTATGAAAATTATTTTTTATTATCTAAATTAACTCGTCGACATCACTGATGTTGGGCGTGTTGAATACATTAGCAATTACAAAATTTGAAAAAATAAGTTGTAATAACAAGAAAGTTGATATTAGGGGATGTTTTTTTTCAATTTTCTTTCTATATTTTTTATCCTCATTGAACAAAATTGAAAATATTAATCAATGATTACTTTTTTATATTTATTAAATTTTTAACTTTTTTTTTATTATTCCATGCTTTAGCAAATAGTATGAAAAAGTATACTCGGGGTTCTTGAAATAGATATTATATAAGCATAAGACCAGATTTAATATTGTAATATTGATATACTGCATTTAAAACTGTATTTACTTTGTTATTTTAAATTTATTTAATTTGTATCCCCATTGTGTGAAACCAACTCGTCTAATTAAATTCGCTTTTTTAATAGTTTCTCGAATCTTACTCAACCTTTTCGAATACTGACTGCTTGTTATTTGTTTTACGTTTTCACTTTATATTTCTTTTTTAAATTGATAGTAAAATTCAGTTTTTAATTGAATTGTTTGAATTAATAATTATAATATTTTCATATAATTTTATTCTTTGTATATATTGGAAAACCAGTCCAAAGTAAAAATTCTGAAAATTCCATTAAAATGACAAAGAAATAAATTTTGAAATTTAATTTAATGCGAAGTTTAACATTGTACAATGGAAATTTATTAAAATTTTAATCTTCAAAATTGAAAAGAACAATGTTTTGTTCTAAGGAAGCAACTCAGACTTCCTGAATTTATTTGAAATTTACCAAAAAATATCGATAATTTTTTATGTTTTCTCCATTTGAATTACTTACTCCAGTTGTGGAAAAAGTTTAAAAAAGTCTCTTCCAACTTGATCAGATCACTCCTTCATGGTGATCGGGACACCACAAAATACGTTGAAAATCGGTGAATTTAAAAAAAAAAACCCTAGGTAGTTGAGAAAATTTCCCAGGAAATTTTGAATAATTGGAAAGAACACAAAATTCTCTACCGAATTGCCTTTTTAATGGTATGGCTAAGACTTGTACATAAAAAGGTGTGCTTGGTTGAAAATTGGACAACTCCTTGAAATACGGTATAAAGTAGTGATTTTTATAATCATCAAATTCAACCAATTATAATTTTTTGTTTACAAGTCTTTGCCCCTACCATTCAAAACGCAATTCGGTAGAGAGTTTTATGCTCTTTCTGGCAGCCCTATACAAAATTTCCAGAAAAATTTTCACAGCCCCCATGAATTTTTTCAATAATTTTCCCGGTTTCAAGTCGTTTTTGACATTCCAGATCACTATGAAGAAGTGATGATCTGATCAAGGATACAAAAACCCTGAAAGAGATATTTTATGTTGCAAATTAAGCTTTAATTCAATTTGCAAATTAATAAAACAGAAAATTAAAAAATTAATATTAGGACTTGTTGACAGGCTAAGTTGAGGAAAATTTTTGAAATTTTTAACAATTTTTGCTTTCATAAAATATTTCATTATGAACTCTGCTATAAGAGTATCAGTATTTAATTATTTTAAAAACAAATAATAATAAATCTTACATATTTGCATTTATTTTTAATTTTTGCTTTTAATGAATAAAAATTTTAAAAAATAATTAAAAAACATTTCTTTCGAATTGTAATGTCTTCTTATTTATAGATTTGCTTCATTTGAAATTAATATATTTTTAAATTTATTCGCTTATCATTAGATTTAGTAAAGTTTATTTTTATTCTTGGTATATTATAATTTTCTGTCTGAATCAGTCGTTAATTTATAATATTTTTTATTTTTTTATTAAAAAATTTTCTCAAAAATTTATTCCATAAAATAATTTATTTTCTTCAAAAAATTTTTGGTTTAAAAATTTGTCCTTATTCGAAAAAAAAACTTTCGTTTCTTAAATTGTTTCTTTTGCCTTTTTACATTTATGTTTAATTATTTTGCTTTCTTTTATATCGACTTTCCATAAAATAAATTAATTAATTTCGATTCCAAATGAAATATAAATTACGGTCAGAATTTTTTTTCATAAGATTCTTCTCTTTAAGTGTCTCTATTTTATTTTATTAAATCATTATTTTTACTTTATAGCAATTATTTTAATTTTTCTTTAGTAATAAATAGTTTTAATTTAAATACAAAATATCAAAAGAATTGATGGTTTGCTTTAATGATTATTAATAAATATGATTAATTGAATAATTATTTATTTCATACTTTTCTTTATTTAATTAATAGTCAAATTAGTTTATTGAATATTAATTATCACTTTTTTGCTTTTAATCTCACGGAAAAGGGGTAAAAAACATTTTGATGAAGACTTAAATATTTTTTTCAGTTTAGATTGAATGAATATTATTTTATAGGCTAATATATCTAAATTTATTTAAATTTCTAGGTCATTTTTCATGTGTGTAAAGTTGTCTATTTTCTAACAACTTTCATTAGGATTTTATTAATCAGGTAAAAATTATATGTTTTTAAATTTTTACTTTGATTTCATTGAAGTTTTCGTAATTTTTTACTATAATTAATTAAAATTTTTAAACAATTGTTCTTTTTATTAATGAACTAATTTAATTTAAATAAATTATTTTTTTATTTATGAGTCAGTATTTGTTTTTCATTTAAATTAATTATATTGAATGTAAATGCATATAAATATCATAAGGGTCAAAATTAAACAATATGGTATTATTTGCCTGAATAAAAACTTTATTAAGCATTAAATTTCAAAGAAAAAAGCTAAATTAAAAAGCGACAAATTATTTAGCATTGTGCATTCGTCATTTTTTAAAAATTTTTTGTAGTTTTTTTTGTCATTTTATTTTTAATCAATCAACAGTAAAAATGGTATATTATTGATAAAACACGTGATGAGACTCTTGCGCCGCGGATATTTGCGCCGCGACATTTGCGCCGCCCAGCAAAAATGGACTTTTTCGCCGCGCTGTCAAAAATATTCTATTCATAAAAATTCCACTATTATCAATAAGTTTTAATAAAACATTAAGCCAACGATAAAAATAGCTAATTGAAAATTCGAAAAAATTACTAGTCACAAAGATTGGCATTCAATTTTTTAACCATTAAAATCTTAACATTGAATAGGTTCATCAAAGATATGAAAAAATGATTAAGAATACAAACTAACAAAAAACCGAAAAAAAAAGAATTTTCTGTAGAAACCTTAATTATTTTTTTGCTTCGAAAAAAGAATGAAATTCAATTCCTTTGTAATTAATTTGCTCAATAAGTTATTTTCATCGATTTTAATTTAATTTCATTGAAAAAACGCACCTGATTTTCAAATTTTCGCTCCTATTTTACCATTTTTCTCATTATTTCGCAATTTTTATGCCCTTATTTATTTACCTATTTTGATTTTTTTTTTTTGCTTAAAATCCTCAGCTTAATGATCAGGCAATACGAAGGGCATATGGTGCCAATGAAAACCAAAATGATCAAGATTTGATCAATCATTACGTGCACTTCAATATGGAATTGACATGAAAGGCTTCGAAAAAGGAATTAATTCGCAACGCAAATGGCGCGGCGCAAATGTCGTTTTTGTTAGGCGGCGCAAGTGTCGCGGCGCAAATGGCACGGCGCAAATGTCCGCGGCGCAAGAGTCTTTTTTGCTGAGCGGCGCAAGTGTCGCGGCGCAAAAGTCGGCTAACCGATAAAACATATTCTCTAATTTTATTATTGAAATAAAATATTATATATTTTAATTTTTTCGACATTTGAACTAATTTTCATTAATTGAATATTTTCTTATTTAAAATTGTTTAACGAATATTTGCTATATGCCAAAAATATTTAGTTCAATTATAGATTGAGTAAATATGAGAGCCCGGAGGGGTCATAATAACTCATGGCTCCCGCGGCTGTTATTCTCGCTTACAATTTAATACTTTTTAGCCCAGAGGGATTTTTTTAAAGAATTTTTTAAAAAAGTACGGTAACTTATTCCGCATCCTGTGTGTTGATGAATAGCAAAAAACGAGAGCAAAATAAAAATCGCACAGAAAGTAAAATTATCTTATTAATTCCTTATTTAAAATGGAAAATTATTTTAAAAACTCAATAATTAACTAAAAAAATTAAATTCTAATGAATATGTTTCAATTAATAAATAATTCTTTATTAAAAATCATGGAACTATTACAAGAACAAATATTAAGAATTATAAATTATTGCTATAAGCCGATAAGATTAAGAAAAATTAAATCATGCATAACTAGAAATTGTAAAAAACCCGTAAGTTTTTATCGCTTGAAAATTTACAGATTGATTTTTTTCAGTATCAATTATATATTTGATAAAATTGCTGACATATTCAAAAAATATATTTACTATTTATATAATTTTGTTAATATATTTTTACTTTTGTTATTTTAATGAATTAGTTAATTATTTTAATCATCGTTTATTTATTTTTTCTTTTTTAATTTGAAATTATTTATTGAAAGTTTTATATCCGAAAATTTAATTTGCGGAAAATATAATTAAATCATCTCACTTTCAGTAGCATAAGATTTTTTTTAGTTTTTTTCGTCCATTTTTGTTTTTATCTTTGGCATTAAAAACATAAAAAATTTTAATTAATAATCACTAAACATAACCAAAAAAGCTAAAAAAAATTATAAATATTTAAAGAAAAACTAAAAACAGATAAATCAAATATATTAACTTTTGCTTTTGTTTTTTCATTAGACGTTCCAAAAGAGTGATTAATGGGGGAAAATCGATAAGAAGGAATTGAATATTTTATTCATAATTATTAAAAATAAATATATAATTAGCCTACAATATTTAAACTTTAATAATTATGAGTAAATAAGAAAATCATATTTTTACAAAAAATGATTTTAATTTTTCAGAAAATATAATTAAATTATCTCAATTTCAATAGCATGAGAAAATAAATAAAAACTAACTTTCCTAAAATTTATTATTCAAAAATGTAATGAAAAACAATTAAATTTATTTATTTAAAAAGCATAAATTCTCTGTTGTGTTATTGTTTGAATTATATTTAAACAAAAAATAGAAGATAAAATTATTTTTAAAATAAAAAATTCATTCATTCAAACTCTCATTAAAAAAATCTACTAAGACTCTAGCTAAATTTTCAATATGCTTTTTTATTTGCTATATTAAAATCTAAATTTTGTTCAAAAAAAAAATTCAGTTGATAATTTTTTGAAAATTTTCCCATTATTTTGAACAGATCTGCTGCAGAAGAATAAAAACTCAGATCCCTATATAAAAATAAAACTATTTAATAAAAGCAGTGAAATTATTATTTAAAATCTCTCAGAAATAAAAAGTAGAAATGATTAATATATTTTGTACCAAAAATAATTATTATTTAATAATAAATATATTTTTAATGCGACATCAACCACAAAAAGTGAGGAATTTTCTGTATGGATCAGAATAAAAATCATGCATCTTTTAAAAATAACAAATAATAAAATATAAATTTTTTGCTATAAGCCCGAAATACAATCCAGGCTGAAATAAAGAAAATTGAAAGCATACAGAACCAAAAAAATTCCACAGGCATTTATTTAAAAACATCTTATATTAACAGTATACAGACATTCCAATGAATATACAAAATATAAATTTAATATGTTTTATGAATTGATACATATCTAATTATTAACGGATTGACTCCAAAAGGTCCTGCCTGGTCTAGTCACAGCAAATTTCAAGATTAATTATTTTAAAAATAAATTAAAAATTTAAAAAGTAAAAATTTACCAATTAATGTAAAACAATATTTATATTTATAAAAAAATAAAAAATTGAGCAATTGTATCATAAATAATGGAAAGAAATTAATATTTTTAAAATAAACAAAATACAAAAGTAAATTTTAACAGTATCAGTATCTATATCAACCTTTTTAAAAATCAAAAAAGCAAAAAATAAGTTTAAAATTCATATAATCAACATAGAAAATAACCAAATTTTTTCGGATTTTTTTTTTACATAAAAATTGCTATTTTGGGAGCCCTGGTTTTATGGTAATTGCATAAAAATTATTGTTTACGCAATTTTTTCTAAAATTCAAAAAATGGAAATCACAAAAACAAAATTGTGTTAATGAATGAGGCGAAATTATGCATCTTTTAAAAGAACAATAATGAGAATATAAAAAAAATATTTAATAAAAAGAATTTCATAAGTCGAGCTATAATTCAGTCTAAATTAATAAATATAAGGAATACCTTACCTAAAAAATACCCGTAATTGGCACTTTTATTTAAATATGTAATCAATTTATTATTCAATAAATCAAAATATCAATTAAAATGGTTCTATTTAGTTCTGGCCAAAATCCCATTTTCTTAACTTCTATTTTTTGATAAAAAACCAAGGCATTTAAAGAAGAAAATTAAAAATAAATTAGATTTATTGTAAATAAAACCCTCAAAAAAAAATATTATCATTTCATTTAAGAAATTATGTATTTTTATTGTTTTTCTATATTTTTTTTTGTTAAAAAACTTACGGTAATTTTTTGAAAAATGATAGAAGAATTTAAAAGAATATAATTGCAATTTAGACAGATTATATACATAATTAAACAAAATGAAATTGCCATGACAAGAGATTTATTTGAATTTTGAATATGTATGTATGAAAATGTGATCAGACAAATTAAAAAAAAACAAAAACTAACAATTAACAATTTATTTAGGAATGCTCAGATAAAAAAAATGATGTTTCTTAAATTAATTATAAAATTTGAAAAGGTTGACAATTAAAAAAAATTCAAATAAATATTTACGTAGAATATAATTAAAATATAAATATAATAAAACTAAATACATAGCACATATAAAGCTGGAATAAATGAAGTTGAAATGGACAGGACAGTACATGAAATTTCTCAGAAAAAATTGTTCCAACCACCTTTATTTTAATTTAAACAAAGAAAATAAATAAACTTTTAAAAGTTTATTAAATAATCTATTATATGTAAATAATCTAATATATATAATTTCAGGAAAAAAGCCATCAATTAAAAGTGATTTTAAAAAATAAATGCTATATGTAAATCAAATCAAAATATGTTAAATATATACTTAAATAATTATAACTTTTTTTTTTATTTTCAAAAGAGATAAAAGATACTAAAATAAACTCTTTTTTTATTTTACAATTAATTAAATAAAAGAAATAATAATTACAAAGGCACATTTTTATAAAAATAAGATTTTAAAACAAATCATAATTCTATCGAATTTCGCAAGTAATTATTTTTAACTATTAATTGATATAAAGATTTAAAAATAATTGCTATAAACCAAAAAATAATAATGGTGAACTAAAGTAATCAGATTTAAAAATAAATAAATTAATCTTCAGCACTGTCATCGTATTTTAGACAGAGAAGTCCTGAGATTAACGAGCAAAAAGAAATAAAAAAATACAACAAAAAGAAACCAATTTTACAATTATAAAAGAAAAGAAATAATATTTACAAAGGCACAGTTTTATAAAAACAAAGTTTAAAGCAAAAAATAAATCCTATCGTATTTCGCAAGAATTTTTTTTTTTATATTATTAATTACTACAAAAGAGTAAAAAATTGCTATAAAACAAAAAATAATGATGAAAAATTTGTAATAAAACTCTTATTTCATTAATTTTGTACAATAATTACAAAAATTAGAATATAAACTGACAATAATAATAACTAAAATCATTTAAAAATGAAATAATTGAGAATATGTAAGCACAAGTATATGAAAAATTGAACAGATGACATTGAAAATAGTTATTGACCCAAAAAACCATTTACTATAACAAAAGTGTAAATTCGCAAATTTTAATTAATCAATTTTTTAATGGATCTAACAAAAATTTACAAAATATATAACCAAATAATTCAAAAAATTTAAACTTACTAATTTTGTCCCTAACTTTTTTGAGACACAATAAAATTTTTTGAAATTTAAATAAATAGAGAAATCTCTGGAATATCTAAGCATATGAAGAAAATAAAATTGGTTTTGTTTCTGAAAAAAGTTATTAAGGATAAGTGTGACATTTTTTATTGCCATTCAAAAATGTAGGGTTGTTTAAATGCTTGCTAGCTCTTTTCTTAAAAACCGCCACTATGGGCGTTTCTTAAATCCGTCAAGGGGTAGGAAAACAAAAAAAAATGTAAGAAATTTGCTTAAGTTCAATCAAATTAATAATTCTTGGTATCATTCAATAGCTTTAAATATTGTCTATCAGAATATTAATTTAGAAAATTTTTATACAAAATTTTTAAAAAGTTATGGTCAGAAAATTTAAAAAATCTTCAGTCAGAATTTTTTGGCAATAATTTATTTGAAACTCAATGAAATATTTTGAAATTTTAAGATAAATAGAGAATTCTTAGGCCTATTCAATATATAAAATAATTTTGGCTCAATGCATTTTAAGGACTTTAGAATTTTAAATGTTTATAAATTAATATGCATGACCATGGCAAAAAACATAACATGTTCAATGCTTTATAACTTTTTTCAGAAATAATTAGATTGAATTTTATTTTTAGAATTTCAAGTCCACTTTTTAATTATTTATCTTTAAAATTTCAAAAAAAATTTCATTGAGCTTCAAAAAAGTTATGACAAAAAACTCTGACTCAAGATTTTTTAAATTTTGTGACCATAACTTTTTGAAAATTTTATAAAAAAATCTAAATTAATATTCTGATAGAGAACACCTATAGAATGATACCAAGAATTATTAATTTGATTGAATTTAAGCAAATGTCTTACATTTTTTTTTTGTTTTCCTACCCCTTGACGGATTTAAGAAACGCCCATAGTGGCGATTTTTAAGAAACGACCTAGCACCGTTTAAATGCATTAACAGTATTCAAATTTCAATTAATTTATAACACCCTTACATGAATAGATATTCCAATGATTTCTCTATTATTCTGCTAAATTTCAAAGAATTTTATTGAGTTTCAAAAAAGTTTGGGAGAAAATTAGTAAGTTTAAATTTTTCGAATTCTTTTAGTTAAATTTTTTATAAATTTTTGAGTCGGTTTTCGAATGATATTATTTTTGTTGAGTTATCTCAACAAAGAAAAAAAAATGTAACATTACCAAAATAAATTATTTTAATTAAAGAAAGAACAAAATATGAAAATAATTTGATTTTGGTTTATTTTAATTTTAAAAATTTGAAAAGGTTGAAAATTAAAAAAAATATTTATTAATATTTAAAAGAAAATAAAAGAATTAAATACAAGAAAATATATTAAATATGCATAGCACTTATAAAATAGGAGGAAATACTATTGGACTCAAACGAATAAAACCCCATGAGATTAAAAGAGGAAAAAAGCTAAAAGATATTTACATTATAAATTTGATATTGAATATAACTTAAAATAAAAGGTTATTAATTCAAGACAAAAAGAGTTTTTCTTTTATAAATCAAATATTGTTTCTTCTTACAAACAATTATAAACAAATATTATTAATAGAACAACAGTTTATTAAAACAAACTTAATTTTATTTTTGCATAGAAAAGTTTAGGGTATAATGAATTTACAAGATTACTTGCAATAAATTTTTAATTTAAATAAATACAATCGCACGAGTTGGCCTTGTTTTTTCTTGTGCACAAGAAATATGACCTTCAATTTAAAATAAATTTCTTGACTTTATTCATTATAAATTTAAATGATTATAAATATAATATTATTCTATAAATAAAATTACGTCAAATGAAATCAATTATTAAATATGAAATCTAAAGAATTATTAGTACCTAATAAAACCTTTTGTTAACTGAAAGAAGAAGCTCAAAAATCAAATAAAAAATTCATTTTCAATTTTGTTTTTATCTAAAATTCTTAAATTTAGAAAATTATTATTTTTTCAATTTGAAGCTCTCCAAAATCCCTAATTAAGGTGTAATATGCTAATAATTTTTAAAAAAATTTCGATGAGGGCCGACAGTGCCGTTAGGCGCCGACGGAAAAATTTTTGAAACTTAGACTAGAGTGCATTTTTATAACATAACTTATCCATAAAATTTAGCAAATTTTGCAATTTTAGCCATTGTTTTAATAAATTTAGGAATTTTGGGTACGGGGCGCTTTTAGGAAATTTGTTACAATTTTAAACGATTTTGCACTTAAAAGAATTTTTTTTGTTTTTTTCGGCTTAAAAAATTTAATTGTTTTTGTTTTTAGTTGTTCAAATAGCTTCTAAATATAAAGTAAAAGAACATAGTTGATGGTTAAAAAACGGTGGCTGGTGGCTGCTCCAGCAGAAAATTTACAATTTCTTTTGCTGTCGTTTTTCTCATGGTTGGTGGTTATTTGACCAGGTCAAATAACTATGGTTAAAAAAAAAAATTGGTTATTTTCTGGTTTTTATGAAACATTTAACAAAATTTTTTGCAAAATTTGGATGAGATTTTCGTTTTGATGCTCTATTAAAAACCCAAATTATTAAATGAGAAAAATGCTAGATGACTAACAATATAGCACAGCACTTTATCTCCTTGGCATTTTGGCAATTTTAGGTGTAAACCCCGTTAAAATTGAACAAACTTAAAATTTTTTAGGGTTTGAACTCGTTTCCGGATTTTGAGTTTTGCCTATAGAACCCATGATTAATTAAATTCTCATTTAAAGATATATTAACGAGAGAGCAAATCAAAAACTGAAAATATCATACCCAAAATATAAAAAATATTTTGGGCATTTACAAACCAAAACGAATTTATCTGAAACAATTTATTTTTTATTTTTTAATTATTTTTATGTGTTATAATGCTCCAAATAACGTATATACTCTTAAATATAATATGCTAAATATTGCAATGAATTTAAATTATTCTTTAAAAAATTAAATTTATTTTTTCCCCAACCAAAAATTTTGTTCATCAACAAGGATGATCCAGAGCTAGGCCCTGTTCAGTGTTTACTTACAGGGCCCCTGCAATTTATTAAACTTAATTAAGAAAATTTTAAACAATTTTTCATCATAATAATTTATAATTTTTTAATACGAGTATAAGAAAAGAAGAATTACTCATTTTTATTATTGGGTTGAAAATTAAATATTAAAAAAATCATACAAAAAGGACACTTCTAATTAAAACTAAACAAACATATTAAAAACGCTCTGCAATATTGGAATAAAAATAATCAATCGTCAGCACGGTGAAAATTACAATAAGAAAGAAGTAAATCTAAAAATTTTAATTAATTAAAATCAAAATCAAAATCATAGGAAATTATGAAAAATATACTAAGCAAAATGAATTTTTATAAGTTTTCATTTTGAAAAACTGGAGATTTAGTTGTATATCATTTTGTCATTATTAAAACAATTTTTAGAGATTATCGGAAAAAATGACAACATAAAGGAAAAAATTGTAATAAAATTTATAATAATATATTCAAATATTACCCATAACAAATATAAACGCATCTTAATGTCTTATCGAAAATTCAAATTATATAAAATAAATTCTTTCATAAAAAACTCCAATAAATTATTTTGAAGAAATTTGTACAATTTGAAAAAAAATAATGTGATTTATATTAAAAAGACTTAAAAAATTGAAAATTAAAGTTTTAATATTAAAAAAACCGATTGAAATTAACTAGCATTAAATTGAAAATTTTTGCTTTATTCTTAAGAAAATTTACAACAAAAAAAAAGTTTAGAAAAGAAAGGTAATTTCATTAGAAATAAAATCATAGTGCTGCTTTATACAAAAATTATAAATAAATGTTTTTTTTAAAATATTAAATAATAAGATATTATTAAAATAAGTCTGGCATGATTTTAATGATATAAAAAAAAAATATTATTTAAATTCAAAACACTTCATTAATAAAAAGAACAATTGTTTAAAAATTTTAATTAATTATAGTAAAAAATTACGAAAACTTCAATGAAATCAAAGTAAAAATTTAAAAACATATAATTTTTACCTGATTAATAAAATCCTAATGAAAGTTGTTAGAAAATAGACAACTTTACACACATGAAAAATGACCTAGAAATTTAAATAAATTTAGATATATTAGCCTATAAAATAATATTCATTCAATCTAAACTGAAAAAAATATTTAAGTCTTCATCAAAATGTTTTTTACCCCTTTTCCGTGAGATTAAAAGCAAAAAAGAGATAATTAATATTCAATAAACTAATTTGACTATTAATTAAATAAAGAAAAGTATGAAATAAATAATTATTCAATTAATCATATTTATAAATAATCATTAAAGCAAACCATCAATTCTTTTGATATTTTGTATTTAAATTAAAACTATTTATTACTAAAGAAAAATTAAAATAATTGCTATAAAGTAAAAATAATGATTTAATAAAATAAAATAGAGACACTTAAAGAGAAGAATCTTATGAAAAAAAATTCTGACCGTAATTTATATTTCATTTGGAATCGAAATTAATTAATTTATTTTATGGAAAGTCGATATAAAAGAAAGCAAAATAATTAAACATAAATGTAAAAAGGCAAAAGAAACAATTTAAGAAACGAAAGTTTTTTTTTCGAATAAGGACAAATTTTTAAACCAAAAATTTTTTGAAGAAAATAAATTATTTTATGGAATAAATTTTTGAGAAAATTTTTTAATAAAAAAATAAAAAATATTATAAATTAACGACTGATTCAGACAGAAAATTATAATATACCAAGAATAAAAATAAACTTTACTAAATCTAATGATAAGCGAATAAATTTAAAAATATATTAATTTCAAATGAAGCAAATCTATAAATAAGAAGACATTACAATTCGAAAGAAATGTTTTTTAATTATTTTTTAAAATTTTTAATACAAATTAAATAAATTTAAAATAACAAAGTAAATACAGTTTTAAATGCAATATATCAATATTACAATATTAAATCTGGTCTTATGCTTATATAATATCTATTTCAAGAACCCCGACTATACTTTTTCATACTATTTGCTAAAGCATGGAATAATAAAAAAAAGTTAAAAATTTAATAAATATAAAAAAGTAATCATTGATTAATATTTTCAATTTTGTTCAATGAGGATAAAAAATATAGAAAGAAAATTGAAAAAAAACATCCCCTAATATCAACTTTCTTGTTATTACAACTTATTTTTTCAAATTTTGTAATTGCTAATGTATTCAACACGCCCAACATCAGTGATGTCGACGAGTTAATTTAGATAATAAAAAATAATTTTCATAAAAATAATGAAAAATACTATTAAGGGAATGCAACAGCATGAGAAACAAATTATTATTAATTACTTACATTAATATATCGAAAATGATGAGAATTTATTTTCATCTTCACAATGATCCCTAAAAGCAAAAATTTTTGGTAAATTTTAAAATAAACAAAAAAAAATTTTTGTAGACTGAATAAAAAGATTTCATATAATCACAAAACAATTCTCAAAATGTTAACAACAAAAGTGTTAATTTACAAAAAATTGACAAAACTCCCAAATTATAAAAAAAAAAAATTTGGCAAATTACATAGTTAAAAATTGGGTGCTGTCAAACTGGATAGAAAACATTTGCTGTTGTTTTCCTAATGTATAAGAAATTCTTTCAAAATGAAATCGCTAAATGCATTTTTAAAATAATTTTCAGCGGGGTCTTTAGAAATCTTTTGAATTGTGCCGAGCTCATAAATTTTAAGGCAGGCAGCGAAGGAATATTGACATTAGCAAACATTGGCATTTTTTAAATAAAATTTTGTCAAGAAGAAAAAATCTGGGCGATAAATTTTTTGAGAAAATTTTAAAATTTTTAGTGCTATATATTTTTTTAATATAGGTCAATCTTAGGGGTGTATTTTTGAAATTTTTTATGCATTTCTCATCAAAATAAAGCCGCAGAAAAAAATAGTTAAAAAACTAAAAAATCCTCGCCTAACTATAAATATGAGAAAACAAAAAATTACGAAAAACATTTTATAATTTAGATAAGTTAAATTTCAAAAATTATTGTTTTTTTAATTATTACGTTAAAAGGCATTTCATACTTTCGTAATGAGAAAATAATATAATAAATACATAAGAATTTAGTAATAAAAAGATTTAAATTATTAATAAATATTGAAAATTTTTAAATGTTCTTAATAATAATTTTAATTATTATAAATAATTCTAATATACCACATAGACATCCATCTACAACCAAAAAGGTGCAAATTACAGTACTCTAGCAAAGAGATTTATTTAAAATCAACAAAAAAATAATACTAAAATAACATTTATAATAGTAAAATAACACTTATAAAAAATAGAATTATTTAATAAAATTGAAAACTTTATTATTATTTAATAATTAATAAAAATAAAATATTAAAAACGTAAATTAATACATGTAATTCATAAGAATTAATAAATTAAAGCTCAACCATTAACCGAAGACTGAACGAGAAAAAATAGCGAGAAATTATTTACTAATTGCCTAAAAATTAATAAATTTAAATAAAAACAAGGCGATCTAATAAAATTTTAGTCAACTACGGAAAATCTTTTTAATATATTCATAAAATGAATATTTTTTAAATTATTTATTATTTTATTAAATGGTTATGAGTAATTTGAATATGAAAAAATTATAATAATTTATGATTTTATATAAATAAAAAATAGTAAATAAACTAATTTTACAATTAATTAAATAAAAGAAAAAAAATAAATGATTATTCAATTAAATACAAAAGAAAACAAAGCCGTTAGGGCTCCCGGGACTATAAAAAAGTTTAATTAATAAAAAAATTATATCTATTTATTTCACGCCATTTATTATGTAATTCCCTAAAAATTATTGTTTCGGCTCTTATCTAAAAGAAAAATGCTTTAATGTAAAAATTGAATATTAAAGCACACAAATACGAAAAAAATATTAATTTAAAAGTACCAGATTCATACCTTTGTGTTATTAATAAAAAGAAATAAAACAAATTTGAAAAAAAATTGAAAAACATAAAAAGATAGGAAAATAAAATAATTTATATTTCCGAAAATTATTAATTTAACAATATAATTATATAAATTTAGATATGAAAATTTGAAAAAATTGATTAAAACAATTTTAAAATGGCGGCTACGCGAAGCCAAGCCACCATCATCCTATCGGATCGCTTTGATTTAGCAAGTTTTTTAAGAGATAAATATAGATAAAACTGTAATTAAAAAACTATAAAAAAGTAATTTTAAATAATAAAACCAAACACTATATAAAAAAAAGTTTTCAAAAAATGAAACGAAGCAGCCAATTAACTATTTCTTATTGCATACGAAAATATATTATGATATTTATTAAATGATAGAGAACAAAAAAATTTTACGAGTAAAATAAAATAAAAAAATTTTAATAATCATTTAAATGACCAAAATTAAGTTATTTGGTCAAGTTTTACGTGTTTTTCTCCCTAAAAATCCTTAATAAAAAAAAATTTTAAATGCCTTTTTTTCGTGCCTTTTCATGCCTTTTTCGGAATTTTCGTGCCTTTTCATGCCTTTTTTTCAATTTTTTGGTGCCTATTTTAGCGCCTTTTTCGCGATTTTTGGTGCCTTTTTAGTCGGTCTCTAAACATTACATATCATTAGAGACCGCATTTTGAGGCAATTGCCTTTTTTTTCTGCGCACTAGTTTCGATATATTAAGCATAAAGAACACATTTTCCGCTTGGTTTGAGCCTTCTACGTTGCCTTTTATTATGCCTTTTTTTGCCTTTTTCGGGATTTTCGTGCCTTAAATGTTTTTTTGGCATTTTTTTCAGATTTTGATGCCTTTTTACGTGCTTTTTACGGAAAATTCCATTAAAAATGGAATGCGTCTTTTTAAATCCATTTATTATAATTGATAAAATATAATTAATAAGTTTTCATGTTCGTCTCAAAATTTAATAGCGTAAGACTTTTGTCCAAATCTTGACAATTTTTACGCACATTTCAACTTTTCTTCCAATTCGTCTATAAAAGTTTGTTAATTAATTATGCTATTAAAATGAATATTCATTTGTCGATTGTGCTTTTTCTTTTTTTCTCAATTACTTTAACCTAACTTTGTCATGAATGACAAATATGGAATATTTTTCTTAATTTCATTTGATTTTCCAACAGATGATAAATTGAATCGCGCAGTCATTGATAAATAAGCAGAAAATCATTTCAAAAAAATTTGTTGCCTTTTATTTCTTTTATTAAAGAATGTATTTCATGCCCAATTCCGACGTAATCGTTTCGTTTAGACTTTGAGCTGGTTTCTAACAATAGCTTTATTCTATTATCTTTGTAATGTTTTTTATTATGAATTTATTCATTTAAAATTGTATTTCTTATTAAAAAATTTGAAGTCACTCTTCTTTTTCAGTTTAATAAATTTTAGTCAATCCATATTTCTAAAAAATTTTTATTATTTATCACTGTATTTATTTAATTAAAAAATTATAAAAAAATTGTGATTTTAAAATTTGCGCATGCAAATTTATGTTTTTTATCCGTTTTCAAATTATTGGATAAATTAATTAACAGAAGATCTTTTGATACTTTTTATTTTTCGTTGCCATATAAGCGATCATTTGGATAAGTTTTATATGCACATAATGTTCGGATAGGCAAAAATAGATTAATTAAAATTTTAATTAAAATTTAAAAATAACAAAATTTAAATATTATTATCATTGAATACTTTTTTATGTTTAGCTCAACAGTATTTTTTCAGTACTTTAAATGAAAAATTAAAATTTTTATTAATTTTATTGAAAAAACTTTTATTAATTTTGACTATATAGAATATCTTTTATACTTTCGTCTTCGTTAATTATTTTTCCTAAATGTGTACTTAATACCTTTGCTCATTTTCACTTTAAAAATATTTTTATGGATAATTCCTTTGTAGGTTAAATTTTATACAATTTTGAAGATTGCATTCACTTTTTAATCATTTGTTCATCTTTCATTCATATTTATAAATGTTTTTAATTAATTAATTGTTTGACAAATATGTTTATCATCGCATTCATTTTTATTGAATTAATTGAATTTAATTTTACTTTTATTTACTTCAGCTTTTTTAATTTTTACTTTTTCTTCTACATAATTTATTTTCTTTCTATTTTTCCATTAATTTTGTGCATTTAATATATGAATTGTAATAATAAATATTTTGCAAACGATTCAACTTTTTTTAAATCAAAAAATAAATAAAATAATTAAATATAGCTGTAATTATATTCTTTAAAAATTTCTTTAATATTAAAAATAAAAATTCTGAAAGTCGAGTAAAAAATAGAGTTGAGCGGGACCGGGACGGGAATTGCCCGGTCCCAGTCGAAAAACTTAATCCCGGTCCCGACTTTTCTCGTCCCGGTAAGTCCCGGTCCCGGTTTTTGTCAAATTTCAAATAAAACCTCATCAGCAACATGGGATTAAAAGAAAAAAATTGATTATAATTAAATATAAATATTTCTGCAAATAAATTATAAATTATTCATTACTAAAAGATTATAATATTTTTTAAAATTTAATAAATAAATACATAAAATTTTTAATCCATGATGGAATTACTTGACAAAATCAAGAGATCATTTTATTGAGCCTGAGATAAAATATAAAAATTTACGAAAGAAAAAATAAATTATAGTATCATTTGTGTTTTGCACACTTCGTAACATTAAAAACCACCTTTGCGCAATAAATATTACCAAACTTAAATTTCTTTTTTATTAATTAGAAAATATTTATCCACAATTATTATTGAAAATATAATATTTTAAAGAAGAAAAAAGAAACAAATACAATTCTATAAATGAAAAAAGCTAATTTATTATTCGCATAACGATATTGTTCGAAATTTATAAGAAACAAGTCTTGAATATATAAATAATTTCAAAAATACGGTTGTTGAAAAAAGACAAAATTATTTTTTGTAATTTACTTGCGCTTGATGAGAACGACAAAATGAAATCTAATAATAATCAGAACTTATTTTTGCGAAACGATAAGTTTTTATAATAAGGACCGATCATGATCTTTTTTATAATATTAAAGGATTATTTTTAAAAATAAATGTTGTAGAAAATATTTATTTCTAATTTTTTGTTCCATTTAAGAGTTTTAAGTTTTATTATCAAAAGAGAAATATAGAATAAATTTCTTTTTTAATAAAAATGTTTAATAATAAATTTTAAAAACGCATTATTTTACAAATAAATAATAAATTAAATAAAAATTCAACCAACGGAATTCCGCAATCCGCAATTACGGAGGTTTTTTCTTTTTTGTAACAAAATGAAGAAAAATAAATCTAATTTATAACTAAATTTAGATTTATTCAAGATAATTACAAAATTAAGCAAAAATCAAATCAACTAATTCTATGCGAAATTTATCAAAATTAAATTAATAAAGACTATTAAAAATTTTATTTGAATAAAAACAAATTAAGGAAAAATAAAGCGCCGGAAATGCCATAGAAGAAGTTCTATAACAAATTACATAATAGCATTTAAAATTTATTAAACAAAATGAGGCAGAAATTTTTTTTTGTCCCCCTTTTTAACATAATATTATATTGTAGAAAATATTTGATTTACTCAGTATTTTTAATAAAGACGATGAAGAAAATAAAAAATTAATTAAGAAAGTAATATAAAATTTAAACAATAAATTAAGATTATTTTATGCACATCAACGGTGCTAGGTCGTATCGTAAATTCTGCCACTATGGGCGTTTCGTAAATCCGCCAGGGCGTTTCGTAAATTTAATAAATATTTGTCAACATTATTGCCAACATTATCTCAGTTATGAATTGTATATATTAACAAATAAAATCAAATTAAATTTTATTAACAATATTTTATTAATTACATCAATAAAATGAATTTAACAACATTTTTTTAAATCTTAATATTATATTGTTCCTTCAAAATTGTTAATAGCATTAGATTTGAAGAATTTATATCAAACGAAGATGCAAGAAACTTGGTTGCCAATACCTTAGAAAAGAAATTAAAACGAGAGGAGAATTCAGGAGAAGAAAGACTGTTAGCAGATCAATATAATGAGAATACTTATCCCAATGAAGAAATAAATGACGGTATTATAAAATCAATAAAAGAAAAATATTAAATAAAAAATTGACTATAATTAAATTTATAGTTGAGCATATTAGCACATTGGCGTTTTAAAGAACAGTGAAAAGAATTTGATTTTATTTTTTCTTAAAAATGTTAATGTTCTGCATAGAATAAAAAATAATGTATATAAATCAAAATTTACTACAGACATTGAAAAGAATAATGGCGGCCATAAATAAAGTTTATAATTTTTCAATTATTCAATTGTAGTTACTAAATATTTTTCTTCAATATAATTATTATTCATTGTTTTCCTGCTTCGTATTCGTCTTTATTGTATCGTTATTTCCGCTCAAAATTTTACAATGAAATTGCTGTTAGAACAAATATTTGGTATAATAATGTTATATTTTTCATTGATAGTTTTTATAGTATATTTTACTATTATAATATGATATACAATTAAAGGGTCCCGATTTCTATTTTCTGACTATTTTGCCATAAATTTACAATTTTTAAAAAAATTACTTTTTAATAGAAAATACCCAAAAATAATATTTTTGAAAATTTCTCGGTCATTAGAGGCCCAAATGGCCGTTTTAATAGAGTAATATGAATTTTCCTAAAATTTTTGAAAAATGCCCAAATATGCACATAAATCGCGAAATATGCACAAAAAAAACTGAAAAAGTAACAACAAATAATTAGAAGAATAAAATAAGCAATGTAATAAATTTATAATATCAAACAGAAAATAAAAAATGAAAATAATTCACCAAAAATGTTTATGAATTTAAATAAATAGATATTCTCGAGTCTTGATGAGAGAAAAGCATCGGTTTCTTGGTGCCTTTGAATATTCACCTGACTGGAATAATTGAAATATTTAAAGTAATTTTTTTAAGTTTATGGTAAAAGCGAATATAAATTAAAGAATAATATAAAATGAAACATTTCAGCAATCAATTTGATTTTTTAGAGCAAAATTTGTTAACAAATTACATCAAATTTTAAATTTTCAGGACAAACTCTAATTGTAAGAAATTAATTTCGTTTCATAAATAATAAAATAGTAAATTTTAGACTGGATCTGTTCATAAATCATAACTAAATTACAAAAAATTACCTGGTACCGCCTATCTATTATGTAAATAAATTAATTTTTTATTAATTCTTTAAGTCATCATTTTATCTTCCTATATTTTGAAATTGGCATTGTTTTGTGAATGAAATGAATTTGGAAACCAAATCATTTGCTAATCATATTTACAATTGCTGTAAATTTCAAGAAATTTTATTTCCCTATACAAAATATGTATTTAAATAAAACGGATTTGACTTTTCTCAGCCATTCCACCTGGAAAAAGTTGACAAAAAGTTGACCAATTTGAACAGCAACAGTTGAGAAAATTAATTCACTTGTTAAAACTCTATCTTTATAGTATATAAAAATAAAAATATATATATATATAAATATATATAATTTTAATTATTAGGGTGGAAACAAAAATTTAAAAATATAATAATGTAATTTAAAGAATAAAATCCTACATTTTTTTATCATTGCTTAGAAATGCTTCAGCGCTTCTTGGCCTTTTATGAAAATAGTTTAATTGTCTATTATTTTTAAAATTTTATGTTTTGAGAATTTTCTAGAATTGGCTAAATATTCTCTTTTTGGAAAACCGAAAATCAAACTGAATAAAACTTTATTTTCAAGATTAAAAAAAAGTAAATGAAATAAATAAAATAAAAAATTAATATAATATATTTCATTTAATATTATTATATTTGTTTTTACAATTAAAAATTACGAATAAAAAATAATCAAAAATTATATATTTACTGAAAAGTTAAATTATTAATTAATCATTAATTTAATTATATAAACAAATTTTAATATGTTTACTCGTATCAATTTATAATATTATTAGTTCTTCTTCACTTGGATAAAATTTAAAAAAGTATAATTTATGATTAGGTTTAAAAAAGTATATAAAAAAATGATGTATTTATTAACGAGTAACTGGCTTTTATAAATTTAATTAAATAAAATTTAGAGAAAATAACATAAAATGATTATTATTACACAGAACAGAAAAAATCTAAATAGATTAATAATGATAAATTTTTCGTTTAAAGAAAGCATATAATGAATGTTTATGTAAGTTATAATTAGAGAGATTAAAAATAAAAATAGCCCGCACCATTCGACAAACGGTTGTCGGCACAATGCCAACAAAAACAAATTGAGCAAGAATTTTATTGAAATATATTTAAAATTAGATTTAAGGAACTTAAATCAAAATAATTATAATAAATTTAAATATTCATTGCCTTTTCACCGATCGAAAATTTATTTTCGGATTCTTGACAAGAAATTATACTTAAGTTTTTGAATTTAATAATCATAAATTTTGTTAATCATACATACAAGAATTTCATAATATATTTAACTTAATCAATGTCAAAATTTTTATTTGGTTATAATTGAATTTGATTTTGTTTAAATAATATTTCATTGATTTAATATAAAAAATAAATATTAAATTAAAAAAAAATCGAATTGTGAATAATTCAATTTATGAGATCATAGAAATTTTAAATTAACTGAAGAAAATAATATTTTTGATTTTAAAAATATTTCATTTATATAATATGAAATACATAAGTTCAATAAAAATAAATTCGAAAAATAATTAAAAACAAAACTCAAATTTATTATAAAATTTGAAAAACATTTTCCCATCATAAAAATATATTTATATTTAAATCAATTCACAAAAAAAAATCAATGCACAATAATTTCATTCAATAAGGTTTAAATGCATAAACAAATAGTTATATACAAACCAAAGAAGTAAAAATGAAGAAAATATAATTTAATTAATTTATATTTATAGCGTTATTTACCCACAAATACTTAGTATTTTAAATTTACGAAGCAAAACAGTCTAGTTCCCATTCTAATAAAATGAAACAGTTACGATACATGAGATAAAAATATTTAAATATTAATTATTTTCAAATGAAAAATGAAAAAAAATTATTAATTTTAATTAAATAATTAAATTTATATTAATCATTTTTATTATTTTAAAAATTATTGAAAAAACGAATAGAAAAACCTTAATTGATAAATTATGCATCAAAATAACCTAAATACCTTTAGTAAAGAGAAAATAAAATTAATTAAATTAAGTTTC
Organism: Heterodera schachtii; assembly: GCA_023374025.1. NCBI lineage: Eukaryota > Metazoa > Nematoda > Chromadorea > Rhabditida > Heteroderidae > Heterodera > Heterodera schachtii. The sequence continues at coordinate 395,397 of SIJG01000115.1, forward strand.
AGCTGAGAAAAGATAACTACAAATAAAAAATTAATAAAAAAATTAAAATATATTATTTTAATAAAAAGCAAATATTTTAAACCAAAACAATAATAATAAAGAAAAATAAAGAAAAAAATATATATTAATTTTTTTTTCATTTTTAATACATTTATTTGAAAAACTTAACTCATATTTATAAATGATTTTGAAATATAATTTAATTCATTACTTAAAGAAAAGCGTTAATGAATAATCGTTTAACTAATAAATGTAAAACTCAACTTAAAGATGAAGACCAGCAGAGCTATAAATTTGTACATTATCAACAACCCATGAGAATAAAAGATGAAAATAATGAAAAGATAAATACTAAAAATTGAATAACCTCAATAATTGAAAAGAAATTTAAAAATAAAAAACATAAAAACGAGCTAAATCAAACCAATTACATCAAATACAAATGTTAGTTAATTAGAAATAAAAATAATTTCGGAAATAAATAATATTTTTAAGAATTAAAAAAACATAGAGAAGTAATTTCGCTTACACTGTCAAGGGATAAATGGAAAGAGAAATTAATAAATTTAAACAAAAAAAAGTTATTTAATTTTCAAAATAATATTTTTAATAATGTAAAAATTTAAGAAAAACACTTAATCATTATTCTAAAAATAAAAAGTAATATTTAATACTGAAGTTGAAAGAAATTCTATGAACTGCTGATTAAATAAAATTTATTCAAATTAATCGCGAATAAATATTTAATGTAATTTTCAATTTTTTTCGTGCTATCTTTAATAATTGAAAAATAATTTGTATCGCAAAGCACCCGAAAATAAACTCGCCTCGTCTCATGAAAAGAAATAAATTGTTAAAAAAATATTATATGAATTTATTAAGAGTGTTGAAATAAATAAAAAGTTAAGCACACTAAAAAAACTCTTTTTTAAATGATGTATTTACACAATTCAAATTAAAACATTTTAACAAAGACATTAAAATATATAATTTATTCGTGCAAACAAACTCGATTTACTCTTGATTGTGCTCACTGAGCCAGAGAATAATAAATATACTTTATTTGTTTAATAAAAGAATATTCGGAAAATTATTTTAAATGAATATTAAAATTAAACCAATTAATCCGTGCTGATGCGTTTCTTAAAACGGCCAATGGGTTCGAAAACAAAAAAAAAAGGTGAAACCTATATAAAAGCATAACTTTGTTAAATCCTAACTAAAGAATTCTCATGAGTTTTCAAAAAGATTATGGCAAAAAAAAAAAATCAAACTTAAGATTTTTGGAAAATTTATTACAAAACTTTTTTTTAAAAGTTAAGGGAAAAAATCAGAAGAATCATATTTAGATATAGATCAATAAAAACTAATGAATGATACCTAGAGCCCGGCGGGATTCGCGGGATTTTACGCGAGTCCGGTTCGGGACTCCCGTCACGGAAAATTTTCAACTCCCGATCCCGCTCCCGGAAATTTTACCCAAAAAAGGGAGTAAAAATGCACTTGTAAGAAAGAATTGAGTTTTTTGGTAAAATTAATAATTTTTGATTGAAAATCTGTGAAATAAATAGTCAAAATTTCAAAAAAAATTTCCGGCGGCGCCTATCGATACCGCCGTCCTCCCTCTTCCACCCTGGTCACCAAAATTTTTTTTCAAAAAATACGCCGCAAAAAAGTTGTTAAAATTAATAATGGGAGGTCGAAATATAAAGTTAATACATTTTTTGTTCGAATAAATTATAAAAATAATTTATTTAGAGAATTTGAACTGATTTTCAACTCAAATATATGATTTTTTAAATTCAAACTTCTGCTTACTAAATTTTTGTGTCTATTTTTTCTTTAATAACAGGATTGTCCTTCAAATTTGTGCATTAAAAATATTTTTATTATTTTTTAATTAAATTTTCGAATTACTCCCGCTCCCGCCCGGGACTCCCGTAAAATTTCTGCGGGATTTGAATGGGATTCCCGTTCGGGACTCCCGTCCCGAAAATTTTTTTACCGGGCTCTAATGATACCATAAATAAGACAAAAAATATAGATAGTGTAATTTTAATACATTATACAGAAATCATAAATAATTAAATGAAGGAATTTTAAAGAAAAAGGTTCATTACAATCATAATAAAAATGAATTAACCAACACATCATGAGAATAAAAGATGAAAATATAAACAATAAAATTATTTTCTAATTATTAAAAATCAATTATATGAAATAACCTCAATTAATGTAAAAGAAAATACTTAAATTAAAGATGTAAAGCAAAACAAACGTGAATTATTAAAAACACATACACTTGACAATTATGAGAAGTAATTTTGTTCATGCTGTTAACAGATAAATGAAAAGAGAAACTAATAAATTTTAACTTAAAAAAAGTTATTTAATACTTTAAATAAATATTTTTAAATTAATGTTTTGTTTTTCCAGAAAATATTCTTTGTTTCTTGAAATTTTCTCAATTTCCCAATTTCAAGGCATTTAGCGTTTATCAATAAAAATGGGTGATTTAACAATGAGATAGAATAATAAAGTTTAAAAAAAAAGATATAACAAATATTCTAAACAAATAAATAAATAACATGTCGCCAATCTTTAACTCGGGCGTGGCCAAGTGTGTGGCTTGGCCCAGCTGAGGCGGGATTGGTTCCCGCTCCTCTTCACCACTCTCGTCCCTTACTGCTCTGCTTTCTCCGCTCGCTATGTCGTAAAGGGAGTTGCGCCCTTTCTGCCGTTCGCTCCGTTGGGTCTGATGCTGCTGACCGATCCGATCAGCGCCAAAGGGGGATGAGAATGGGAGGGGGGAGGGGTGAAAAAGTTGGACTGGTGCTCGAGGGAATTTGTGCAGCGATTTGCTGCTTGCTTAACGGCACCACCGACAAGGTTTGGAGAAGGGCTTGTCGGACCCCTTTGACTCGATGAACACGGGTTTCGACTCCCGTTCACTGCGGCGGGCACTCCGGCTGGTGGGAGTCCCGCTTTGATCGATGCGCGCTTCTCCGGCGGGTGGGAGTTGCGCTGACGAACGGCACCGCCCTTTCGTCGGACGATTTGGCACTGCTCGGCTCTTCCTTCCTTACTGCCCTGCTTGGACTTGACGACGACGGGAGTTCACACCCGTCTCTTCAGCTGCTCCTACTGGTGGGAGACCGAACTGCTCGAATTTGCCACTGCTTCGGGTCACTCCCGAATTTTCCCCAATTGCTGATGGGAGGGGAATTTGGGATCGGGGAGGGTTGAGGGAAAAGACGTAGGCGACTGTGATGGAGTGAAGAGGGTCTTTTTCCCTCCTTACCGTGTCCCCCGAAAACGAATCCGAGACTCCGATTCCGACACAAAATTTATTAAAGAAGCGATCGACGAATTAAAAATGCGTAAATGGTGAAAAATTGATCGAAAAGTCCAGCAAAACGAATAAACGCGAATGGTTGGGGGGTGAAGGAAGCGAAGAGAGCGACCCCTTGGCCGGGGCCGCTTAAATAGACAATTCGAAAAATGGGCGGAGAGACAGACGGCACGATAATGCGATGAGAAACATGGGACAAAAAATGGGCAGAAATTGTGATATGAAAAATGTGAACAAAGAAATGGCGCATAAAAATAAAATGTAAATTGGCAGATGTGAAAAGTTAAGGAAATTGAAAAGAAAGAACTTTGTGCAAAATTGTTTTGCACAAAGTTTGGGCCGGAGATTAGCCAGCCGATGAGAAATGAATGTGAAAAGTGAAGTGAAAAATGGGACAGAAAAATAGGGGAAATGATAATGGCTGGTACGATTAGATGGAGAGGAAAGTGATCAAAATCAGCGATTGAGGAATTGATGAATCGGGAGTCCGCCCGATCTTCTCGTTCCCTTTTTGCTCTTTTTCTTCCGGTATTTCTTTGTCTTCGATGGTCCGGCCCATGTGCTCGTGCTTGGTCCCGAAAGAACGGACTCCCCGTAACGATCCTCCTCGTCCGAGTCGAGCTCTCTCCCAATTCGCGGTCTATCGGCATCCCTGTTGAACGCGAGCACTCGCGCACGCCGTGGCGGGTTGGCACCCGCCTTCTCGTTGCCAATTGAAAAATTGGCGACATTGGCCCCCCGCGACAGATCTTCTTCCTTGGCCTCCTCAGAAGACGCCAGGGAGACGCCATCATCCTCCTCCTCCTCGGCAATGGCCAATCGACCGAGCGGCGATCCGGGCTTCCCTCCCGGGCACACAACTGCTCCTTCGCCTTCTTTGCCGTCTCTTCTTTCTCTTTCGCCATTCTCTCGTCCTCCTCTTTCGCTTTAGCCAAAATCTCGGCCATTTTCTCTTCCGATGCCTTTTTCGCCTCTTCCGTTCGCTTTTGCCATCGTTTTTCGTCCTCTTCCGCCTGGACTTTGGCTCGACGCTCCTCGAAAGCGTTCTGCGCGTGCCATTCCAATTCATCCCACTCGGCCATCGGGCGCCGAATGGAAATTCCGCACACTGCCGTCGGAGGGCACTTCATCCCCTCCTTTGGTGCCGCCGGAGGGCCTTTCTCTCCCTCCTTTTCCTTGGCGTTGCTTTTCGCCTCTCCCGTCTCTTTTCCCCCTTTCTCTTCCCTTTTCTCACCTCCTCCGCTCTTTTTCTCTCGTTCCCCCTCCTGGCGATTTGGCACCACAACCACTTGCGACCGCATGTTTGGCGCTCGAGGGGTGTCCTTCGGTTGTTGCTGTTGCTGGTACTGCTCCATGCTCAAAAGATGAGCTCCGTGCATCAGGATGTCGGACATCGCTGGGAATTTGGTCGCCAATTCTCGGCGGTCATCCGGTGCCAATCGTCGCAGCGTCTCTCGTACGAATCGATCATTTGTTCCTGCCGGTGCCGGAGAGCGCGGGCGTGTGGCTCCCCCGCGCGTCGCTCGGCTTTGTACTGCTCCAACCGGTTGTTGTTTTCGAGGATGGCGTTGCCGAGTTCGTCGGTCTGGCGGAGGCGGCGCTGGTAACGTGAAAAGCCATTGTTATTCGATTTTCGGCAATTTGGCATTATTTCGTCGATTGGCTGAAAATTGAGGGAACGATTTGAGGGAAGAGGACGAGGCGGTTTCCCGCCGTTAACACAGTGAAAGTGGTGAATAATTGTGGAGTTTGGCTGGGAAGGGCACCATTCCTCGGCAAGGGGCGGGGATTTGCCGATGGATTGGCAATCATTCCCGCCGTCTCGCTCCAAGCGTTGGCTGCTGACGGGGACGCCGTCGTCCTTCTCTTTCTGCGGCCATCCGACTTCGCTCTCGAGAGACCATTCGTCTGTCTCTGTCCCCGTTTCGAGCTGCCACGGGTCAATCAACGCCCCGTCTCGTCCGTATTCGTCTTCCGCTGCCACTTCTTCCATTCGGCAGAATTGTAGATGTTCAAGAGCAATCCAATCAGCATGCTCTTCGAGAAATCGCCACGGGAATTGGCCACGGCGCTGTAAATCTAAAAATTTAATTAATTAAAATCAAAATCAAAATCATAGAAATTATGAAAAATATACTAAGCAAAATGATTTTTATAAGTTTTCATTTTGAAAAACTGGAGATTTAGTTGTATATCATTTTGTCATTATTAAAACAATTTTTAGAGATTATCGGAAAAAATGACAACATAAGGAAAAAATGTAATAAATTTATATAATATATTCAAATATTACCCATAACAATATAAACGCATCTTAATGTCTTATCGAAAATTCAAATTATATAAAATAAATTCTTTCATAAAAAACTCCAATAAATTATTTTGAAGAAATTTGTACAATTTGAAAAAAATAATGTGATTTATATTAAAAAGACTTAAAAAATTGAAATTAAAGTTTTAATATTAAAAAAACCGATTGAAATTAACTAGCATTAAATTGAAATTTTTTGCTTTATTCTTAAGAAATTTACAACAAAAAAAAAGTTTAGAAAAGAAAGGTAATTTCATTAGAAATAAAATCATAGTGCTGCTTATACAAAAATTATAATAAATGTTTTTTTAAAATATTAAATAATAAGATTATAAAATAAGTCTGGCATGATTTTAATGATATAAAAAAAAATATTATTTAAATTCAAAACACTTCATTAATAAAAAACCAATTGTTTAAAAATTTTAATTAATTATAGTAAAAAATACGAAAACTTCAATGAAATCAAAGTAAAATTTAAAACATATAATTTTTACCTGATTAATAAAATCCTAATGAAAGTTGTTAGAAAATAGACAACTTTACACACATGAAAAATGACCTAGAAATTTAAATAAATTTAGATATATTAGCCTATAAAATAATATTCATTCAATCTAAACTGAAAAAAATATTTAAGTCTTCATCAAAATGTTTTTTACCCCTTTTCCGTGAGATTAAAGCAAAAAAGAGATAATTAATATTCAATAAACTAATTTGACTATATTAAATAAAGAAAAGTATGAAATAAATAATTATTCAATTAATCATATTTATAAATAATCATTAAAGCAAACCATCAATTCTTTTGATATTTTGTATTTAAATTAAAACTATTTATTACTAAAGAAAAATTAAAATAATTGCTATAAAGTAAAAATAATGATTTAATAAAATAAAATAGAGACACTTAAAGAGAAGAATCTTATGAAAAAAATTCTGACCGTAATTTATATTTCATTTGGAATCGAAATTAATTAATTTTTTTATGGAAAGTCGATATAAAAGAAAGCAAAATAATAACATAAATGTAAAAGGCAAAAGAAACAATTAAAAACGAAAGTTTTTTTTTCGAATAAGGACAAATTTTTAAACCAAATTTTTTGAAGAAATATGAATTTTTATGGAATAAATTTTTGAGAAAATTTTTTAATAAAAAATAAAAAATATTATAAATTAACGACTGATTCAGACAGAAAATTAAATATACCAAGAATAAAAAATAAACTTTACTAAATCTAATGATAAGCGAATAAATTTAAAAATATATTAATTTCAAATGAAGCAAATCTATAATAAGAAGACATTACAATTCGAAAGAAATGTTTTTTAATTATTTTTTAAAATTTTTAATACAAATTAAATAAATTTAAAATAACAAAGTAAATACAGTTTTAAATGCATATATCATATTACAATATTAAATCTGGTCTTATGCTTATATAATATCTATTTCAAGAACCCCGACTATACTTTTTCATACTATTTGCTAAAGCATGGAATAATAAAAAAAAGTTAAAAATTTAATAAATATAAAAAAGTAATCATTGATTATATTTTCAATTTTGTTCAATGAGGATAAAAATATAGAAAGAAAATTGAAAAAAACATCCCTAATATCAACTTTCTTGTTATTACAACTTATTTTTTCAAATTTTGTAATTGCTAATGTATTCAACACGCCCAACATCAGTGATGTCGACGAGTTAATTTAGATAATAAAAATAATTTTCATAAAAATAATGAAAAATACTATTAAGGGAATGCAACAGCATGAGAAACAAATTATTATTAATTACTTACATTAATATATCGAAAATGATGAGAATTTATTTTCATCTTCACAATGATCCCTAAAAGCAAAAATTTTTGGTAAATTTTAAAATAAACAAAAAAATTTTTGTAGACTGAATAAAAAGATTTCATATAATCACAAAACAATTCTCAAATGTAACAACAAAAGTGTTAATTTACAAAAATTGACAAAACTCCCAAATTATAAAAAAAAAAATTTGGCAAATTACATAGTTAAAAATTGGGTGCTGTCAAACTGGATAGAAAACATTTGCTGTTGTTTTCCTAATGTATAAGAAATTCTTTCAAAATGAATCGCTAAATGCATTTTTAAATAATTTTCAGCGGGGTCTTTAGAAATCTTTTGAATTGTGCCGAGCTCATAAATTTTAAGGCAGGCAGCGAAGGAATATTGACATTAGCAAACATTGGCATTTTTTAAATAAATTTTGTCAAGAAGAAAAAATCTGGGCATTTCACTTGGCACTCAGTGAAAATTTCCGATCGATCGAATGGAATGGACTCTGTCGTCGCTGTGCCATTCCCTCCGCAGTGTAAACCAAACATTGTGCCGTCGGCGCATTAGATTTTGGCAAGCGCAGTGCCATAATCCGTCCGGCATATTGCTTCGAAAGTTGCACCGGAAATGCACCGGTAACATCCGCTGAGCTGGGGAGAGCCGACCCAGCACTTCGTGTTGCTGTACTCGCTGACCAGCTCCAGCCCGTTGAGTTGGATTTGAACCTGCACCGGGGTGTATTGAAACTCAGCTTGAACTATTGGTCCTTTGTTGTGAACGTGCAGCCGTCCAACGTCGAGAGGGAGGCGGTGTTCCGGGTTGTTCATCACCCGTTCGATTTCGAGGTTGCGGCAGTGGCAGTGAACAGTTCCGTTCTCGTGATACGGCGCGCATTTTTGGCAAGATCCGATCGCCAATTGACATTTGTCGAAGCTTCGCGCTGCTTCTTCGTCCGAGCAGTGCAAATCCGAAGAGATGGGTTTTCCCATCGCCATGGCTCGTCCGTCCGAGATGAAGTATGCCGCGAGGATTGGCATTGGCGGGAGTGAGGTGGGTATGACCGCGATGGTCATGTTCCCCCACTTTTCCGGCACTCCCGGGTGAAGTGTAAGCCGTTGAGTCTCGATTTGGCCATTGTTGGTCTCGATTTCGATCCATGAGCTGATCTGCAGGTCCCATTCGATGCAGCTGAACTCCTCGAAAACCGTGGTCGAGGTGGGGACAGCCGCCCACCGGTAGAACAGGCACGAAGCTGTGGGAAGCCCACAGGAATTGTGCCAAAAGCTTGTGCTGCTCATGCACATTGAGTGGCCAGGCCGGTGATTGAGTTCGTTGAGCTCGGGGACCATCACCCGGCTGTTCATTGTGCTGCAGTTGTTGTCGCGGCACGACCCAGCTGATGGGCACCTTTTCACTGCCACAGTCGAGATTGAGTATGATCGGAGCCAACTCTCCGTTTTGGGGACACAAACCATTGTGATCGAGGCCAACCTGAGTCGAACCGTCCCCAACATCTCGTCCTGCTGCGTTCTGATCACGAACGAATTGACCTGATCGGCTGGCAACAACGTGATGATTGTGGCGGCAGTTCCGGCACATTGAAGTCCTTTGGCTGTTCGGGCACAGTCCTCAGATCGCACGGTGACCGAGAGTGGCTTTGAGGCCAATGAGGTGCCAATTAGGAGAAGAAGCGGGAGGAGCCCCGCCGCGACTGTTCCTCGGACTGTCATTTGGTTCCGTTCCGGTTGTCTCCATGCGTGCGCCGCTGCTCGGGCCCGTCGTGACAATTGAAGCTGTTGCTGTAGCTCTCGAACTCTCGTGCGCGCTTTTCTCGCTCCTCTCTTCAGCTTAATCTCGACTTGTGCTGCTGTTGGCGGCGAAATTTGTCTTCCGGTCGCCCAGTTGAAAAGACGAATGGGGTACTTTGCTCCCCATGCAATTGCTTGGCCAAGAGCTGCTGCTCCCGACCAACATCGTCCGAGAATGGGACATATGCAGCCCATCACTGCGAGAAGGAGTGCCATTCCGATCCCGACCATTGATATCGTCCACCGTGGGAAGCAGCGCGGATTAGCGAATTGCTCCCAGCAAATTGTGCATTGGATCAGATCACATTCTGATTTTGCTGGGCACCGTCTCGTTGTGTTGAAAGGGGCATTATTCCCCCACCAGCATTTGCCATGGCAATGATAGCCATGTATCAGCTCTTCCGCCGGTAGTTCGTAGTTCACATCCGTCGCCTTGGGCATGGTCGCCCAACATCCATCGGCGCAGCAAATCTCGAGTTTATTTAATTCTCGCCCACTCACAATTGTGACCCCGCGTTTTGCGCATTCCATGGTGCATGGCATTTTTGGGCCTTCTCGAAATGGCAGGTTCGGGTCCATTCCCGATGATCGAACTGACGGCTGGCAGCCCAACGTCCCGACAATGCTGACGAGCATGATCAGCAGTGCCATTCCTGTTTTGGGCTTAATTACGCCTCGCTTTCGTGGAATATGACGCTCTGGGGACCAAATCTCCCGGTTTCTCCGAGTCCTTGCCGATTTCCTTTGTTCAGCTCCAGGTACTGCTTGAACTTCTTGGATCTCTTTTCCGTCGTGCTTATTGGGCGTTCGTTCGAATTCCTTTTGATGCTGTTCGACCGCTGGTGCTTCGGGAAATTCGCCCCCGATTTCTTCTGCCTGAACTGCTTGAGGTCCGTCCGTGCCAAACCTATCTCCTCCTTCCATCTGCTGCATCTCGTAAGCAAGGAACTCGGGAATTGCTCACTCTCGAGGCCAGGGGCTGCTTCATTTCGTACAATGAATGCTGATTGTCCCTCTTCCTGCCACGCTGGAGAGGGTAGGCCCTCTTGATCAGGCTGAAACTCCAATTCGTTTGGCCATTCCGTTCTCGGCCCGCACAACCATTGAGGACCATTGCACCAATGATCGTTGTGTTGTAAGAGGGTGGGCACTTCCCCTCGTGTTGCCAAGTCCGCTGGGTTTTCGTTAGTTCGAACGTAATGAAATGTGGTCGCTATCGCTTTTCTGATCTCGAATAGTCGGTTGGCAACGAATTGTGGCTGCGGTGAAGCCGTTTTGACCCAGTGAAGGGCGATCATGGAGTCACTCCAAATGTGTTGCTCCGCGATTGGGTGGTGGAGTTGCTTTTTGATGAATGCTGCCAGCCGGACACCCAGCAGAATGCCCATCAGCTCCATTCTCGGAATTGTGAACGTGGCAGCCGCTTTCTTCGGCTTGAGGCGTGATTTGACCATGATGAGGCGGGAGTTGTACCCGCTTGTTCCTCCCGTTCGTATGTATGCTGCTGCTGCATATGCAATTTCCGATGCATCCGTGAACACATGCAGTTGAAGCGGGTGACCCATGCCCGCAGTTACGCCTCGAGGAATCGCATTACTTTCGCCTTCCCAACTTGCCAAAATGTGCTCCCATTCTCGAGCTTCCTCCCGGGACAAAGGAGTGTCCCATTCGTGGTTGTCGTCCCACAGCTTTTGGAAGAACAGCTTCGCCTTGAGGGTCGCCGGGCAGACCAAGCCGAGCGGGTCGAACAGGCTGGCGATGCTGCTCAGCACCGTTCTGCGTGTGGTGCTGATCGGAGTGCCGGGTTCGCTCCCGGGGTACTTCATTCGTATTTTGTCCGTCTCCGCATTCCATTCGAGTCCCAAGACTTTGGCCGTCGTCTTGCCGAGAAATTCCGCGTCCGAAAAGCTGTTGTTGAGTGTCTCGTCATTGCTCAAGAATTCCCGAAGGTTCATCCGCGCGTCCGCAAACATTCGTTTCGCTTCTCGTCCTTTAATGGCTGCTTCTTCCGCAGTGTCCGCCGGGATGAGCACATTATCCACGTATGTGTCCCGAATGAGTTCCTTCGCGAAGTTGGAGTCGTATTTGCGCAGGTGGTGCCGTACAACGGTGGCGAGACAAAAGGCGCTTGGCGTGAGCCCAAATGCGAGTCGTCGAAATCGGTAGGTCACCAAATTGTCCGTTGTCACTGGCCGAAATGGGTCGCGCACCCACAAAAATTTGCACACATCTCTGTCGTCCTCTTCAATCCCGACCATGAGAAATGCTTTCTCGACATCGGCGATCACTGGTACTCGGCATGCTCGGAACCGAATGAGCATGCCGGCCAAATCCGGCAAGCAAACTGGGCCTCTGAGCAGGCAGTCGTTGAGGGAAGGTGCCCCTCGAACCGTTCGCCGCACAAAATTGGCCCAAACACCGTTTCGACAACCTACGTGCCGCTTTCCGTTTTCCAAAAGCCGGTCACGAAATCCCAGAACTTTCGAATTCCGATCAGCAGCTGTGGTTGTGTTGTCTGTGTGACAGTCCTCAGGTCGCCTTCGGGTACGGCTCCCGACTCGATGAGCTCTGTTCTGATCGGTGTGCAGATCAGAGGCACCTCCGCCACCTCAATGCTCTCCCATCCTCCGTCACTCCGCTTGAGTCGTAGGCGATAAGTTGCGGATCGGATCCGCTGCTTTTTCCCTCCAAAAACTTGCACTGTCAATGGTCGCCTTTCGGTCGGCTTTGGTCCGAGATATTGGATTAGCTCGGTCTCAGCACAGTCGAGGTGGCTTCCCGGATCAAACAGCAATGTTGTTAGGGAAAGCCCGTTGTTCCCCGGCATTCCCTTCGGTCTCGTCCCGATTGATCTGCTCGCCTCGTACTTCAGTGGAGTCAGTGGGTCGGTCCATCCCACTGATCAGCATCGCGTGGTTGGTCTCCGTTCGTTCGGGTTCTCCGGCGGGCCGGGATTGGCTTCCCGGTTGGTTCTTCCAGCACATAAGCCAATGATGATCATCCTTTCGGCATGTGTCACATCGGACCGCTCGTTGGCACTGTTCGAAGGTGTGATCAGAGCCCAGGCAGCGCAGGCATCTCTTCTGCTCAATCAATCGCTTCCTCCGTGCCTGAGGCGGAATATAAAAAGAATTAATTATCAAAATTATTTTTAAAAATTCTTATTGTCTAAGATTTATTATTTGTTGAGTTAATTGATCGTTTGCCAAGATGCTAAATTCTGTTTCTAAATATTTTATTAATTGTTTGGATTTTATCATAATTTTATAGATTTCAAAAATCTATTTTTGATTTTTTTTTATTTAATTCTATTAATTTTATCTTAATTTATTAAAAATTATAAAAATAAACAATATGAAAAAATCATTTTATTTAAATAAGTTGTAAGTTGATAAAGAAAAAGATTATCCAAAACAAAAAATAAATGAAAAATAAAATTATTATTAAGGTTTGAAAGTGGTTATATTGATGGATAGATAAATACATAAAATAAATTTTTTTTTATTTCTTGAAAACTAAAATAAATTTTTAAGTTTGATGCATTTCTCAACAAAAGATTTTTTGTTATTGATCCGATAGAATGGGCAAGAAATATTAGGAAATTTTGATGATTTTTTTATTGTAGCGATGGGATATAAAGCATTTACATAAAAATTTTCTTTTTGAAAAAATTCGTGATATTTTAAAAGTAAACATTAAATAAATTATTAATAATAAATTAAATTGAAATATTTTGAGATATTAAAAAAAATCAAAGTTATATTTTACGAACAGTTTTATCTTTTTTTAAACTTTAAAATGATATTTATTAAAAAAAGAACAAAATAATAATAAATGATTAAAAAAAATTTGTTTAACAAAAGTCAGAAACTTATTTTTTTAAAAATGATTTTTAATTGTTTATTTGGAAAAACATAATGAAAAAATATTGTAACATTAAAAAAAATACTAATAAATAATTTTACAAAATACACACTTATAATGTTAATTGAACCATCACAACTCAATTAATCAATTCTGAAAAACCATAAGATTGAAATTAAAGAAATAAAAGATAGAATAAATAATCTTAATTAGCAAATATTTATAATTAAATATCAAAAAATAAATTATGCCATTTTTATAAAATTTAATTAAATATCTAATAAATCGCCTAAATAAAAAACTAGTAAATTTAAAAAAAAAGAAATAAATTTATTTTTTAAAATAAAATAATGAAGAAAAAAAAAGACTATTACTATATTAAAAGATGCTAATTTTAAATTAATATTGATAAAATGAAAGAAATTTTACACATTAAACTGAATCATTAATAAAAAAAAATATTAAAATTGTTAATAAAACGACAAATTAACTTTCAATTTCTTTAACACTTTCTCCGATAATGATCAAGAGATTAAATTACCAAAAGAAATTTAAAAAAGTAATTTTAAAATACGTTGAAATTTAAAATGCTTGAATTTTTGATTGTATGCTGAATAATTATTCTCTAATTAAATTTTTTCAAAATAATTTTTTAAAGCAAGTATTTAATTGAAAATTACCAACTAAAAGTTTATAGTGCTCGCATCAATAAAGAAAATGATTTAAAAATATAACAAACTTTAATAATCAAGAAAAAAAAACTAATTATTATAAAAATATTTATTACGCAGAAATTTATTATGTAAATGTACGGAGCAAAGAACTCGGAACCGGCGCAGATAGAAGACTGTAGCACGAAAAATGAGATAAAAGAGCAACATAAAAACTAATAAAAAACAAAAGTCAAAGTCAATCATTTAAAAAAGATATAATAATATTTTATTATCATCGTCTGCATAAAATTGAAAAATCATTCAGTAATTGATAATACATATTTAATTGAATTAAATAAATGAATAAATTATAAATCCGTCGATAAGTGATTAGGAGAAATCTGTTCGTCTAAAGGTATTCAGCGCAAGAAGTGAAAACAAATAAAACAAAAGATTGCGTGATTACTTCAAAATTACTTCCCATTATAGGCACAAAAATAGAGAATGGAGAAAAGATTAAAATATCAGCTGACAAATATTTTGAATTAAAAATAAAAATATTCTTATTGACCTTTTTATTGATTTATTTTTTTATGATATACTCTAAATAAAACATAATAAAAAATATATATCTATAAACCCATAAAAGTAACAAAAAAATCGCATAAATAATTAAATTTTAAATAGCAAATTCATAGAAAACAAAATTCAAAAAGTGCAAAATAGGTGCTAAAAACGCCAAAAATGCCAAAATAGGTGCGAAAAAAAGGTCTTAAAAAGTGGAAAAAACCAATGTCTTTATGCACAAAAATTCCAAAAGTGACTATTTTTTTTATCAATTTCGCCCGCATACCGTATTTGCTCTTTTTATCCCCCCGGGGGGATTATTTTCCAACCTCCTCAGAAAGGGGGGGGGGGGGGGATAATTAGACACGGGGGGATAAATGGATAAGGGGGGATTATTTTTCGGCAGATTTATTTAGTGTAAAATTTTTGAAATTTATTTGAACATGTCGCCAAAAAATATCATCATTAGGAATGCGACTTTTAAGGGACCCACCCGTTTGGGCGCTCACGTTTGGCTCACGTTGGCGCGCTCGTTTGGGCGCCAGTTCGTTTGGGCGCCAGCTCGTTTTTCCACGATAGCTTTTTTCTTTGGCATCCAAATCCAACAATCTTGGTATCATTCGAAAGCTCCTAACATGCTCTATTAGCCTTACCAAAATCGAAAGGATTTTCAAGCCTGGAAAACATTTTATTAAGAAAAAACTTCAAAAATTTCGACTTTTTGCAATTTTCAGTGTATAACTTTTTTGGTAATTGTCTAATCGTGAAGCAGTAGCTTAGAAAAAGCTTCTAAACATGTTATGCTTTCGAATGATATCAAAAATGTTAGATTTGGATGATATTGAAAAAAGTTATAGAAAGCTATAGTGGAAAAACATACTGGCGCCCAAACGAGCGCGCCCAAACGTGAGCGCCCAAACGCAGTGGACCCGACTTTTAATGACTAAAAATTAAAACATAATTAGTGGTTTGAAAGGAAATAAACACTTCCAAAATTGTCAATTTATTTATATTAGAACATTAAATTCCGTTATAATAGTCAGTTTAAAAGTGGAAAAAAACATTTATGGGGACGGGGGGATTATTTTTCAAACATCTCAGAAAGGGGGGGATAATTGGGGACGGCGGGATTAATGGGGACGGGGGAATAAAAAGAGCAAATACGGTAATTGTAATTGGTCAAAAAATAAATAATAAATATTTGGGACGAATTTTTGGGAAAATTTTTTTTTGTTTCTTAGGGTATATTTTGTGAAAATTTGGCCAATTTTTAGGGGTATTTTCTGAAAATTTTGGGACCGATCCTTAGGGGTGTATTTTTCGCTTTTATTGCATTTTTGCTATGAAATTTCTGGAAAAAGGCCAAAATAGGTGCTAAAATTCGAAAATGCCAAAATAGGTGCTAATCCCCTCATTTTAGATTTTTAGGTGCTAATAAGTCGCTCTAAATCAAAAATTGTTCGGAGAAAATGTGATCAGTTGGAATTGAGAAATGGACTATTAATATGTTAGATAAAATTTAAATTTTTTTTTAATTTAGAAATTATAAGAAAATTAGCGTAATATTGACAAAAATATAGAAAAACAAAACCAAATAAATTTTAATCAGTAAGTTTTAAACAATTATTTTTCAAAAAGTTATAATTATCCTATTAACATTTTAGAAAAATATTAAAAGAAAATAAACCCTAGGCAATTTAATCAAAATTAGAGCTTTAACAGTTAGTAAATCTAACGTTTTTATAAAATATTTTATAGAATTGAAACGAGATATTTATAAATAATGAATGAAATGACTTATATAAATAATCTTATAGGGTACCTATTAATAACATTTACAATATGATATTGAAGAATTGATAAATTGAGTTGTATAAATAATTAATTTTAAAACCTTAATATTCGATTAATAAAAACTTTAGTTAATTTAGAAATTCCTTTTAAGAAAATTAACATATTTTTAAAATGATAAGTTATAACCTTATTTAATAAAAATAATTTTTTCAATCAATATAAATGAAACTATATTCAAAGGTGAATCGAAATAAGGGATAATCTCAAAAAAAAAAAATTTTAACTGGTAAAAACCGGAATAAAATCATTATTAAGAACTTATTAATTTAAAATTTGGAGTTATTTAACAAAAAGAAAATTTTTAAATTACAATGTAAAAACTCATTATTATAATATTCAGCAATTGTAAGCCTAAAATTAGTTTATATTAATGATTATCAAAAAGACACTTATAATCAAATGACATTATAAGGTAAATTTATTCAAAATCGAGCAGATAATAGAGAAACTTTATTTATTTAATTGCTTATTTTTCAAACTATCAAAAAGATAAAGAAAGGTACATTAATGTAAAATTGAAATAAAAATCAACTGGTGCTTTATTAAAATTTGAATTAGAAATGAATGTAATTTTTAAACTAATTAAATAACTAGGTGATATTACAATAAAACTTTGGGTAGTGAGATAAAGGAGCATCCACTTATAAAAATAAAAATTTAAAGCAAATCTTAATTTCTTATCGAATTTTGTATGTAATTTTTTTAAAAACTATTAATTACAACAATGGATTAAAAAGTGAATAGGGAATTTTTATTTTAAAATTTAAAGCAAAATATAAAATTCAAAATATTAAGATTTCTATTGCTTACTTTAAAAAATTATTTAAATTTAATATCGATATTCTTAAATCGCAGAAATGTAAAAATTTATTTAAATTACAATAATCTCTTGAAGGATGCATAATAATCCAATAATAGATTAACAAAAGTTTAAAAAATTGATAATCTTGAAATTTCAATCAAATATATTGTTAGAAAGATAATTAGCATTAACATTATCTCTTTTTTAAATAATTTAATAATAAATTAAAGCAGCCGAAGTACATCATTTAATTATTTCTCATGTGTATAAAAATAATTTCAAAATTTATGAAAAATATTTACTTTTATAAATGTATCAAGTCGGAAACTAAGTTTAAACTTGCCGGAATGCTAATACCATATGCAGCAAAATAGAAAAATTACTTAATTTTCAAATTATTCGGCGTGTTAAAATACGATAAAATTTTAAATAAGTTGAATTTATGATTGTATGCTAGATAATTATTCTTTAAAAAAAAGGCTAAAATTATTAGTTTACAATCTATTTTTAAATAATAATAGGATAAAATATGTGAATATGTACAAATTTTTATTCTGATTATAAAAAAGAAATAAGAATAATGATTTTTAAAAAGTAAATAGACATATAAATAAATACCAACATCAACTCATAATTAAATAATTAAATATAATTTTAGTAAATTTCTATTTGAAAACATAGTTGAAAATCCAGTGAAAAATGGACGTAGTTTGCAAATGGACGTGGTATTGCAATTGATTTAGGAACTCTTAAATGTTTTAAAACTTTTTTAAAATAATAATTTCCTATTTACTTCAATTAATATTTATTTTAATTATATTTGCATTTTTCACAAACAAATATATTAATTTTAATTGTTTAAACACAGAACAGCAGACAAAATTAATGAAAATCGGCGCTCTTTTAGGACTAAAACTACAATTAAAAACGTGCAAAAATTCTCCTGCTGATTGCATCAAAACCTAATTAATACATTTATGACTTATGTAAGTAGGTTTTTTGGTGAGATATCATTCCCAAAATATATTTTTCTTTTACTCAAATCCTAAATAAATTATTTGAAAATAAATTAAAAACAACAAATTTTATTATTTGTAACTCCACTCATCTTGTGATGAAATTATGGCGTTTGGCCTTCTAAATAATGATGCTTTGTGTTTATTGGAATTTTTTATTTACCCAATTGACAGCGGCAGAAGGGAAAGTGTTTACTTCGTTATTTTGTTTTTATTTGCCACATTTGTCTTCATTTTCGCTTTTTTTCTCTTTAATTTTTAAACAGTCGAATTGCTTTTATTTTCATGATGAATTTAAAATTGATTAATTATACTAATTACTACCATTAGTGAATCTCTCTGCCTTTTGTTATTGACAATTTCAGTCATAAAGCAATTATTTGAATTTTTCCAAAAATGGTGAAGGGCCGAACTACCGGTAATAGCGGAGGAGGCAAAGGCGGAAGCGGTGGAGGCGGAGACGGAAAAAGCGGCGGAAGTGGAGCGGGGAAGGGAACGGTGGCTGCCGGAGGCGAAGGCGTACGCGGAAAGGGTGGCGGACAGAGCGCACCAGCAGCAGCAGCAGGTGAAACGAAATGAATGGCACGGTTGGAGGGAGGGGAATTGGCACATGTAATGGGATTTGGCATAATTGGCACATGGTAAGGGCAATGGACATCTTCATTGGCATTTTCAAGGCTTGCAAAAGCTTTAGTTTTCTGTGGTGAGCTGGTTGGAACGATTGGTACATTCTTCACTACCCTCAGTCGAACAATATTGAAGTTACTGTTTTATCCCCTTGCTGAGTTTTTTCGTAAAAATGCCCATTTTTTTTACAGATTTTCCGAGAAAACTCTAATAACTTTGCACATAGGTAGTCAAAGATTAATCTTAGTATTATGATAGCTCTTGGATTGCTAGCATAAATATCAGAAAAGTCATTCATTTAAAAAAAAAAGTTATTACCAAAAATATAGAAAAAAAAATTTAACTGAAATTCCGATCCCAAAAATGTCGGAAATTGAAGTTTTCTAAAAAAAATTTCTAAGTACTGTTATGGAAATGGGAGGCGGACATGGGAAGATTTTTAGTTCATTTAATCAAAATGCCTTTTAAAGGCGCTGACAAAACGCGTGCTGCAAAAGCCGCTGCCGCTGCGCGCGGTGCTCCTGCGGAAGAAAGTGTAAAGTCGTCGACAGAAGGCGCTTTTGGCGAGGCGCGAGTGCCGCGAGCCGCGAAGCCGCCCACCCGCGAGCACGGGCGATGATCGACGAAGAAGAAACAATCGGGAAATTTGCTTTTTAAACGATTGGTCCAAATGCTATTATTTTTGCATTGTTCCGACAACAATTAGCAAATAAATCACATTGATTGATGTTGCGTTGTAATAATTATTTGTCAAATCTTAAGCTAATCGTTTTATTTGTGGTCTTCTATGCAACGAATGAGAGAATAAAATGTGGAGAAAATAAATATGGAACCGGAAGTAAAAATGAAAATTAAATTTTATTAAATTTATAAATACAAAGAAATATTTCCAATTAGTTTTTTATTAAATAATTTGGCTGATTATATAAGCCCAAAAGAGAAGCAAATAATAGTATAAAAATGAGGTATTTAAAAAAAATGCGAATTTCGATTTGCTATTTTTTGGAGAAAAATCAATTTGGAACATAAAAATAAAGCGATTTTCGGTTTTTGAAGATTTTTTCATTTGGCTAATTTCCCATTAAAATGAATGAATTCATTACGAATTACAACAAATATGTATTTAATATGCAAATGCAACTACCTAATTGTTCTGCTGTTTACACATAAGTAAAACAAACACAGACCATTCATATTAATTCATTCATTCATTCGTCCGTCGTCATAAATTTCATTTTGCTGTTTATCCGCTTTCCCAAAAAGGAAATTTCAACTGGAAGAGCACTCTTCAGCTGAAGAAGCAGCCGCATTTACCCATTTTTACACCCATTCAAATTTCGGCGCTTTGAAATGTTTGCGCTTTATCTTCCGCTGCGCTTTTGTGCTGTAGAAATACACAAATGGATCAGCTTTTATCTCACATATATCTCACATATCAAAGGCTGTACTTGTATTTTTTAATTTAAATTTAAGTAAATTATTTACCATTAAAACACTCTTTAATCCAATGTTTTTTAAATTTTAACTTCACGATTCTTTTTTCCATAATTATGTCTATATTTTCCAATTAATTGTTTTATATTATTTTGGCATTCTCTTAATTAATTAATTAATCTCTTCAATTATGTCTATCCCTCACACTTTGTTGGCCATTGTTCTTCTATCCGTTTCGTTCAAATGCTCTGTTGCCCAATGGTCAATGATGGGCACCAATCCGATGATGGGAATGGGCGGTTGGGGCGGTGAGTTTTGCTTTGGTTCAGTTCGCCTAAATTCTTGACCATTCAAATTACTTTCAAAAAAAATTGTGAATTTTTCATTTTTTTTTGACGTGGTGAGCTGAAGTGATAACAGTAAGGATGTGGGGCATAGCCTTTTTTGACGGAAATTTTGGCTCAAAATAAGCGCTTTTCGAACAAGATGAATTCTGTCCATTTTCTGTAAAAATTTCTTTTTCGAATTTCGGGGAGGTAGTCCCAATATTTCCCCAGGCTACATTTCGTTTTCCTATTTTGATAAACAGAATTGCTTACCGTACATGAATTATTTACTTTTATTCTCTATTTTTCGTAATACTGCAAGATTTGGGTATAATATTTATTCGAACAAATTTTTATTTAAATTTTCTCTCATACAATCAAATTAAACATTTTATTTGTCATTCGATAGACATAAATTTTTATCTATCTGCAAAATTTTCAAAAAGCTGAAAAAGGAAACCAAATATTTAATAAAATATGAATTTATTTTCTGTCGATAAATACACAGGCCGGCAATTTTACAAAATATCCATCCTATCATGAAAATAAATTAAATTACGTTCCCCTTAATTTGTAAATCGCATTTTCCCATTTTTAGGCGGTTGGAATCGTCCAATGTGGGGCATGATGGGTGGAGGGGGACAGCCGATGCTAATGGGCGGTGGTTGGGGCGCCGGACCGCCAATGATGGGCGGCGGAGGGGGCAGCCCCTGGGGGGCAATGGGCGGCGGAATGTTCGGCTGACCGATGCACTCACCGAATGATTTTGCCCTTGACCTGAAAAAAAACATAAATGTTATTTGAAAAGCAAATCCTAATTTAATTATTTCATTTTCACTGCTAAAGGACACCACAAAATATTTAATTAGAGCCGTATTAACAGGAAGACAATCACGTTAAAAATGACCGTAATGATCCATTAATGGTTCAAAATGCGAATTTAGCACAACTTTGCTTTTTAATTTATCACATTCTTTTTAATTTACCATTTATTTTAATGTTATTTTGCATCACAAATTCTGTGCAGTGTATGTATAAATTACAGAAAATTTTTGAGGTGTGGGAGGGGGTGCGGGTGAAATTCGGAAATTCGGCGATTGATCATTAGTGTCCGAAGACTGATCATTGATCCCCAGGTGCCGATCCGTGCGATTTGTCCTTTGGTTAATGCCATTCATCCAGTCCGTTCATTTCCATTGTCCTCTGTCCGTTCAGCGTCGTCCCCATCCTAAGAAGTTTTGAATTGTAAAACTATTTTATTATATAAATAATTATTTTAATATTCCACCGAAATTCTGATTAAGTGAGAAATTTGCTGTAATTTTCAACAAAAAAAAAATACCTCGGCCTCCCCATCCGCCACCGCGTCCGCCCCATCCGCCACCCCGTCCGCCCCATCCGCCGCCCCAGCGGTTTCCGCCCCATCCGCCACCCCTTCCGCCCCATCCACCGCCCCAACCGCCGCGTCCGCCCCAATATTGCGCGGATGCCTGGTCGACCAAAGCGCAAGCGCAGAACAGCGCAACCAAAAGGACCAACAGAGCGAGACGAGACATCACAAAAGCAAACTTATTAATTTATCTGAAAAGCATTTCATTTGCACAAGAAAATTTTAAAGAAAAGAAAGAGCCATTAAATATAATTTTGAAAAAGTATTTATAAAAATAAAAGAATCAATTATTATTAAGGCATATTTTTAAAAGAAATTAAAGGAACAGCGGATTAAAAGGAGATTTGATGACAAATTACCCGAGAAGGACTCCGATTAGATGATGATTTGTAAACTGAATGATGGCACTGTCGGTGACGGCCTTCTTTTATAGCGACACATTCGCCCGGGGGCAGCTAATGAATTAGTAAGCAGCGCTCGGCGGAGAAGAAGCATTTTGCCGGGATGCTTTTATTGTTCGGCGAATTGCCGCTAAAATGGGCGAACAGCGCGAGACGGAACGAGTGGAGAGATCGGCTGATCGAGCGGTGATCCGCCACTGATTGGGATCAGTTCAAATGCGATCAAAGACCGATCGGACAGTGGGGAAAGAGGGGGGGAGGGAGAAAAGAACGGGTGGTTGGTCCCGGGGATGGTGGCGATGATGTAAGGGTTTTTGGTCAGAGCCTTTCGGTGAAGACGAGTGGCGAGACGCGATCTGTGCTGATCGGAGACGGAGCGGTGATGTAAAGGTTTTTGGTCGGAGCCCTTCGGGGAAAGCGAGCGGAGATAAATAGAAAAAAGGTCACCAAATAAAGGATATTCTCTTCCCCCCCCCCCCCACAATATTCACAGCAGAATTGGTTAATTAACAAATTTTTAATTATGTGCTGATTCTTCATTTTAAGTGAAAAATAAATAAAAAATAAATAACAAAAAAGAAGAAGATAATCAGCTAACAATTTAAAAATTGAGATTTTGGTGCAAAATTTAAACCAAACCTTTAATAATTTTTATCCAAAACGCCAAAAAGGTTAGGTAACTGAGTTAGCGAAAAAAATACAAGAAAAGAATTGATTTTGTTGAAAAAGGAGGTTATTAATCCTCTATTATTACACCAAATAATTTTCATTATTTTACCGATTTGCAAAGAAAAAGTGCCAAAATTATTTTTGTGACTTTTATCACAATTTGGGCCGCATTTTTTCAATTTGGTTTCTCACAAATTTAAACTCTTTGTGCCGAGTAAAAATAAGTATGCGTCCAGCATTTGATTGTATTTGCTTGCCATTGAATTCGTCATACGTTTGCTTAAAAAAATATTAAATTTACTTCAGTCATAATTTTCTCTATCAATTTAAATAAAATTTCATTTTTTCAAAAATAATTTACACTGCTTTCATATCCAGCCAATTCTATTGATTTTTTGCATATCGATTAAAAAAATAATATATTTATTAGCTATAAATTATTTTTTAAATTTGCCATCATCACTTTTTAGTTTTTTTTTAACATTTATTATATAAAAATATAATAAATATCGAAATGTTAAAGCGGCAATTAAAATTGATGCTTGTGTTTTGCTGTTTGTCGGCATGTCTGGGAATGATTCGAAAGTCGCCGCCATGGGCAACTGGCAAAAGTAATGCTACAGTATCAGATGATGAAAATACAGTAGCAACACCGTCGAAGAAAGTGAAGAAAACCGAACAAATTAAACCATCCTTTTCAAAAGTGCCAGTTGAAGTCAAAATCCGTGTCAATATTTTTTGCAATGAACCAATTCATGTCTATGTCTCGGCGGGAGATTATGGTAAAACAAAAACAAAACATTACTGTAGGCTAATAAACGGATTTTATGCGTCAAATTCAATTACTGTACAATTTGTTTTATACAACCGTAATTTCACTTTCCAGTAAATTTAGAGTTTATGAAACACTAATTAAGTTACGACGTTGTATAAAAATAAAAATTAAGAATTCGATTTACAAGTGGCACATACACGACGCAGAAAATTGTAAGAAATTATTAATGATAAATAAAAATGCAAATTCTCATCCTCGGTTCCAATCAATTTTTAGTAATTTTTCAAACATTTTTGGCCCGGATTTTGATGCATTCCAAAAAATATATAAACCCCCGAAGAAGCTTCAAATTTTTAAAAAGGCACCCCCAAGAGATTTATTTCCTTTTTGTTACATCCCCCCAATGGGGATATTCGAAACCGAAAAATTCGGCTAGACTCAAGACCGATACGTGACCTCGAAGTCGAACAGAAACAAAAAACCCGAGACTTATCAAGTCGAGACAGAGACTCGACAAGTCATTACCCCACAGCCGCCGAATGATGTTCGATTTTTTTAGGCTTCTCCCATTTTAACCTGAAGCACATTCCATTTATAAGAAAATACATTAAAATAAATTAATTTTATTAAAAAATAAAAAATTCATTTAATTAAAAAGTCGTCATGACATTGACAAAACATTGGATGCATCAGACGAGACAAAGGCCCAACCGTTCAAAGGCAATGGACGACTTTTTGTGACACCTGAAAAAATGGAGAAAATATTTTTCGAAATGTGTGAACGCTTTTGGTCCAGCGAAAATTATCATGAGCAAAAAGCAAATTGCTTGGATTTTGTTTTCAATTTTGTGAACACATTATGCGACGGAAACGCACCAAAAAAGACGGTAAAATTTGAAAAAGGGACGGACATTTGGACAACGGTAACGGACATTTCATCAATAGTGACAGCACGTCAACTGTGCAAAATAATCGAGAAAAGATTAGACTTGGCTAATGACGAGTTGTACGGGGAAAACTTTGAAAATTTGGTGAAAAATTCTAAGGAGACACAAAAAATATTTGAGAAAAATTCAAAAATGTCTGATTGTGAGATATTTGAGATATGATATGAGGGGCCCACATAATTTTCAAAATTTGAGTCCAAATTTTTCATTACAACATTTTTGATCTTTAAGTTATGGCCTGATAATTTATTCAATTTGATAAATTTATGTCCGGAAAATATGAGAAGAGCAGCTTTAATTTATTTGATCCCAAATTTCCTCAATCGGCGCTCGATAGGAAACCCATTAAATTGCCAGGTAATTTTTTCTTTTTTGGTTAAAATATTTGAATTTTAAATAAAACGATATATTTTACGACTGGTGATGAACAATACGCCGCCGTGGAAGTTTTTTAAATTTTATTTAAAATTTGAATAGATTTTTTCATTACAACTTGGGCTTAGGGTCGGTTTTTGGCTAATTATTAAAAAAAAGAAATTGTAATACGTGGGGCCCGGCGGTGCCGCCTCAGAAATTTTAATCTTTTATGTGCGATTTCAAAGCACAAACTGAAAAATCGAGTAGGCTACGAGCCTTATATATTACATCATTTATTATTGTCATTTATTATTTAAAATTAAAGATAAAATTGACACAAATTGTCTTTTAAAATACCACAAATTGGAAATTTTAATCAAAAATACGAATTGCAATTCAAACAAAAATGAAGATAATAAAGAAGAAAGGCAAAGTTATAACTGTTCAAATTTTGTTTTGCTGCACACAACTGGCCATTTTGATAAGCCAGTAAAAGAAGGAAGAGGATTTTGAAAATCCAATTTTAATTCACACTTTGCCAGAAAAAACGGTGCAAAACGGCAAAAACATTGCCATGCAATTCATTCTAAAGGCGTACACATGCAAAATGAAAAGCAGCAAAAACGGTCAAACAAGAACATTGGTCACTGAGTTAAGGCTGATGGACGAAACGGTCAGTCGAATACAGTACATTCTTTAGTTACCGTAAGAATCACAAATATACGAAAACTGATTTATTTAAGCTTAGAAATAGAAAATTAGTGGCGATGGCATGGCAAAAACTTACAGTAGGAAAAGACCAAAAAATTATCGCTGGACCTCAAGAAAACAAACAGAAAATAAACATTGTTTTCCGACAAAAAAATTCCTATTCATTGCCAAAAGTATAATTTTTTATATTGAAAGTTAAACTAAAAAAATTTAATTATTTTTCAGACAACAAAATATGTGAAGACAAAAAATCCGTGCCATTTTTCACACAATTTGAACAACAATGCCAATGACATTGTATGAAATGGCAAAACATGTTGTGGAAATTGAAGTTGACCATATGAGAGACTATTAGAATTAGACTCCCGCGGGATTTTACGGGATTCCCGCTCCCAACTCCCGCCTTTTTCGGTGAACGGGATTTTTTACGGGAGCGGGATTTTTACGGGATTCCCGTTCGGGACTCCCGTTCCGGTAAATTTTGAACTCCCGATTCCGCTCACGCTCCCGGAAATTTTTTTTACCAGACTCTAATTAGAATGAAACAAAGATTGTAAAAAAATATTAGAAAAATTAGAAACAGAAGATTGTTTTGTTATTTTTAACACATATTTGTTAGTTTAAAAAGATGTGCTTTTTAATTAGCAAAAAATAATGCTAATTAATCTATTTAAAAATAATAGAACATTTAATAAAGAGATACTTTTTTACACAAAGAAGAGTAATTTATTAATTGCCAAAACCTTTTCAAATTAATAATATGCAAAAAAATTTTAAATTTCATTCGTATTTTAATATTAAACTAGCAATTAAAATTTTTAAAAAGTAAATAATTAAACTTTAAAACAATTGTTTGTGAATCATTAAAGAGTTTTATTTAAAGAATAAATTCTTCAATTTTATATATTTTAATCATAAATAAACAAACAAAATCAATAGTTCAAAAGCGCTATTCTCGGCGGAGTTTTGAAGCATATTGGAGAAATTACCATGGAATAAAAATGTTTTTTAATTTTTTAAATTAAATAAGCAAAATAATTAAAACATTTTTATTTATTAATCAATGAGTATGAAAAAATATATTAAAATTGAATTAAAAATCTAATCCCAAAAAACAATCCTTCCCAATTTAAGAAATAAAAATATCTAGCAAAAAATATAACTTTACAATGGGAACTCAATTAATCCATTATAAAAAAATTATTCTGAAAATTAAATTGTAAATTTTTGTTAAGTTGCTAAATTTTTCTTATAAAATTTTAGTAGTTAATAAATTTTGTCGAATTTCAAAAAATTTAATTCCTTAAATAATAATAAGAATTGTTATAAGCAGAAGAGCATTGCATTTTTATAACCAAACATAGGATTAAATAAGAAAAGAGATATATAATTTACTTTACAAAACTTTAATGATTAAAAAACCATGATTGAATTTAATTACCATCATAGTAATAGAAACTGAAGATAAAGCTAAATATTTTTAAATTTATAAAAGATAAAAATTCATATTACAATATTTATTGAAGAAATGTAAACAATAACAACATATTATAAACATCACAAACAATTTCCATTAATGATAACCAAATAAAAACCCAAATTTAAAACCAAAAAAAAATATAGCAAATAATAATATAATGTAATAAAATACAATAAATAATTTTATTCTTATACAACATACATATTTAATTAAATTAGATAATATATCTCTACTATTATATATAAGCAAACAAAAATTCTCAACGCCGATACGATCTATGAACAATTCACGATACATGTCATGTGTAAACAATAGTTAAATTAATAAAACAATTATTTAATTAAAAAGAACAAATTTATAATGAAATGCAAAATATAATATTTTCAAATAAAAATTAATTAATCATTATTAAAAAGAATATATATATAATTAATTTACTTATGAAGTTTCTTTAAAAAAATTATTAAAAATGAGGAATTTTCAATAATAATAAATATAATAAGTAATAATATATAAATGAATTTGAAAATTTATTATTATTTTTAGTAGAAAAATTTTTAAAAATTAAGAAAATTAAAATATTTCAGCAATCGAAAAACGCGCTAAGAATTGACAAACTTTTGTGAAGTAAAAAAGTTATCTTAAAAATGATTAAATTTATTTAAAATAAAAGATTATCGATGGAACTTTATCGGCCCAAATAATATTAAAAAACGTTTAGTAAAAAAATAAAATATTATATTTATGAAGTCATGGCTGAAACAAATGCTAAAAGTAAAAAAAAATCTTTTGAGAGCAAGAATTAACCTGTTACAATTCCAAAACGATGCGTCCGCAATTGTCGTAACGAAACAAACAGAAAAAATTCAAATAAACAAAATGATGCACGCAATATCTACGAAATAACAACACTATTTGACATGAAAATATAGATGATTTAAATTCTTTAAAAATATATAAAATTAATAAATGATTTAAATTCTTTAAAAATATATAAAATTAATAAAAGTTGTTCTGATCAATTAATTAGAATAATCAATTTTAAAAAAATCTAGCAAAGTTTTAGCTAAAAAGGATAAAAAATAAATCGTCGAAATTTAAAATGAAAAGTTAAAAACTGAATAATCAAAATTAACTTTTGCCTTTTGATCTCATGTGATTAACGGTCGGGAAATGTCCAAAAAAATAATTTAAAAATTACAACTGAATTAATAACATTAATAAAAAAATAAACCTAAAACTGATATTAAGAATACTTAACTAATTATATAATAACACTTATAAAAAAAATGAATTGATGACCAAACATAGACAGCACTTACTTCTTTGATTTCACAAATTCGACTAATTAAAAAGCCAAGAGCTTTCGAGTACGATGCAATATGCAAATGAATAATTATTTTTATTATAAAAGATTAATTATTATTGATAGTAATTTAATTTTATAAATTTAATAAAAAATAAAATAATAAAATAATTTAATTTATTATTAAATTATTAAAAAAAACTAATAAATATACCAAAAAAAACTTATAATTTATTCCATATACACTAAAAGACATTTATTATTTATACAATTTATTGTAAATTGCGGCAGAGGCACACTATAGACTAGTTAAGATCCATCCCAAGAAATTTAAAAATGAAAATTAAGATTTGTTGATTAAAAAATAAAAAACAAAATTCAAAATTAAAAAAATAAAATTATTAACAACACAAACATTCATAGATTATTTAAAGCAAAATTAATGGAAAAATGTAATAATTATTTAATGTTTAATAGAATTAAAATGAATTTAGAAGATAATCATTATTATTGCTGGGTATTGAGTTGCAATGAAAAAATAAATAAAAGATGACAATCTTTAATTTTAGCAGACATAACTAAATAATACTTCATTTAAATTGGCAGCATTTAATTAAAAATATAAATGATATTGCATAATTTAGAATTTAAATAAATTACTATGAAAATTATTTAATTAATTTTATTATAATTGCTATACGGAATTTATTTAAGAAAAAATTGACTAAGCCTATTAAAACGTGAATTTTAAATTAAAAACATATCGCTGGAAAGGCCATAGAGAATTCGATTCGCAAAAAAAATTTCAAAAAAGAAAATTTAATTAAAAAATTAAACAAAATATAATTATCCTACTTTTAAAACAAATTATCTATAAAAATAAGGTAAACATTTTTTTAAAAAGATTTTAGAAATTTAATTGAACATTTGATGTTCCAAAGTCATGAAAAATAATAGTAATAATAATATTAGCAATTCCTTTTGTAATATCGTAAAAAAGTTTAAAAAAAACAAATAATTTTTGCTGTGGTGTTAAATTTATACTTGGAAATAAATTTATAATTCAAAATTTTTGGTCATAATCTAAAAATTTTTTTACATTTTTGATTCTCTAATATAAAGAGCACAAAAGCTTTACAATATGCAAGCTGATTAAATTTTACATTTTTAATACTCTAATAATTGGTGAAATTTAATAATTTTTGGGGTTTATTTTTAAAATCCGAAGCATTACAGTGGAATTTTTATTTGAATGTCATAATTTTTAATTAAACAAAAATTTAATTTTATGAAAATAAAACAGAAATTTTAAATAAAAATAATTAAAATTTTAATTTACCTATATAAAAAGGTCATATTTGGACTAAAAATGTTCATTGCCAAAGGTATTGAGTGGTCTTCCTTCTGCTGTGGCATGGTGAAAGAAAATTAAATTAATTATAAAAATTAAATTACAAATTTATAGCAAATAATTCATTGAGAAATTAAATATTATTTCTGCTGACTCCAAACTATGGCGAACAAACAAAATAGACATTAATTGGAAATCATATGAACGATTTAAAAATCCAAATAGGATAATTAAAAATACAAACATTTATTTATTAATTATCTGAAATCGAGTTATACCAAAAAAAACTTATAATTTATTCCATATACACTAAAAGACATTTATTATTTATACAATTTATTGTAAATTGCGGCAGAGGCACACTATAGACTAGTTAAGATCCATCCCAAGAAATTTAAAAATGAAAATTAAGATTTGTTGATTAAAAAATAAAAAACAAAATTCAAAATTAAAAAAATAAAAAATATTAACAACACAAACATTCATAGATTATTTAAAGCACAAATTAATGAAAAAATGTAATAATTATTTAATGTTTAATAGAATTAAAATGAATTTAGAAGATAATCATTATTATTGCTGGGTATTGAGTTGCAATGAAAAAATAAATAAAAGATGACAATCTTTAATTTTAGCAGACATAACTAAATAATACTTCATTTAAATTGGCAGCATTTAATTATAAATATAAAAGATATTGCATAATTTAGAATTTAAATAAATTACTATGAAAATTATTTAATTAATTTTTGTTATAATTGCTATACAAAATTTATTTAAGAAAAAAATTAACAAAGCGTATTAATTGCCAACACTGTGCAGAGTACAAGCGAGTGATGTAATAATGAACATTTTTAATACAATTTATATTCAAAAAAGAAAATTTAATTAAAAAATTAAAAAAATATAATTATAATAATTTTAAAACAAATTATAATTAATGATTTTATTCGCACAAATTTTCTGCGTATAATTAAGTAATTTATCTATAAAAATAATATAAACAGTTTTTTTAAAAGATTTTAGAAATTTAATTGAACATTTCATGTTCAAAAGTCATGAAAAATAATAGTAATAATAATAATATTAGCAATTCCTTTTCTAATTTCGTAAAAAAGTTTAAAAAAAACAAATATTTTTGCTGTGGTGTTAAATTTATATTTGGAAATACTTTTATAATTCATAAAGTAAATTAAAAGTGATTTAATAAGAAAAAAATTTACGTAGCTTTTTACGAGACGAACCCAATTTGAAATTGGCGGGAATTGGGACTCTTTAAGGCAATGCTTAAAATATATATAACGGATGGATTTATATGTGCGAAAAAACGCCAAATATGTGCTAAAAACCCCAAAAAGGCCAAAAAATGTGCCAAAAAATAAAAAAACTTCAAAAATAAGTGAATTTCTCAAAAAAATCTCATTTTTTACCAATTTCGCTAGTACAATGCTAATCAAAAACATTTCAATGCTTTTTGGCGTAATTTTTCTCGCTCTCAAAGATTTACTCATTTTTTGGAATTTTCTTCGCTAAAAAGCAAATTTTTTGTCACTTTTACGTGGAAAGATAATTAAAATTGAATAATAATTATTATTTTTTATTCTAAAGAAGATTATATAAAACAAACAAATCAAATTCAATTATATGTAATAAAAATCTAATTAACTGAAAAACGATTGAACTCGAACAAAGCGAAATGAAATTAAAACATTTTTATTTAATAAATAAACACATAAATTTATAATTTTTTTATAGACGGATTGCTTATATTTCTTACCTAAATACTATAATAAATTTGTAATAATGAATTAAAATTAATATTTTATCATTTGTAATGAGCTTAAAAAAATACATTAGAATTGGATTAAGAATTTAATCATAAAAACTTTTCTTTTACTACCTATTTATAAATAGTAAACTGAAAAATCATATTTTCCAATTTAAAAAAAATATTGAATAAAAAATTTAACTCACAATGGGATTTCAATTATATCCATTATAAAAAAATATTTTCTGATAATTAAATTGTAAGAAAATGCATTAAAAAATATTTAATCAAAAATACACATTACAAAATGCAATTATT
Source organism: Heterodera schachtii (assembly GCA_023374025.1). Lineage (NCBI taxonomy): Eukaryota > Metazoa > Nematoda > Chromadorea > Rhabditida > Heteroderidae > Heterodera > Heterodera schachtii. Next base: position 427,297 of record SIJG01000115.1, read on the forward strand.
TTTAAAAACAAAAAATGTATAATATTTTATGTTTTATGCATTATTGATTTATTTAATTTTTTAACATAGAAATTAATGTTTAATTATATGAGTTTAAATTTGATAGGTTTTGGAAAGCAAAAGATTAATTAAAAAATAATAAAAATCCGATTTACTTTTAAAAAATAGTGAGTTGGTGAGTAAAAAGATTTTGTTTCAGATATAAAAAGCAAAAAATTATAAATGCGTTAATTGAAGAAACAAAAAATTAATAATGATTTTAAAATAAATATTTAAACTTAACTTAATAATTTATTAATTTTAAAAATTAAAAAAAAATTAATTTAGAAATTATTTTTGATTTTGCAACTAAAAATTTCCATCCAAATACATATAATAAAATTGATTCTTATGCAAAAAAAAAAAATTTACAAAAAATAACTTCCACATAATTTCATCATTAAGACGGGGTTCGACCATTTGACTTAAAACATTTATTTAATAAAAACATAAACTTATAAATTGTTGATAGATTATAAAAAAAATACGTTAGAAAGAATTAAATTTCAAACAATTTCACTAGTCGAAAAATGCTTTTATCGGCTGCTTCCAATCATAGAGAATATTCAATGGAATAAAAATGTTTTTTATTTAAATTAATTATATTCAATTAAATGTAATAAAAATCTAAATTATAATGAAAAAACCACAGTCAAACTCAACCAAAGCGAAAAGAATTAAGTAAGACACTTTTTATTTAATAAATAAAAACATAAATACAATTGTTATTGACAGATTGCTTATATTTCATACCGAAATACATGATTAAAATAAATAATTTATAATAAATAATTAAAAATAAATATTTTACCATCCTGTCAATGAATATAGAAAAATACATTAGAATTGAATCAAAATTTAATTAAAAACTATTCTTTGATTATTTAAAAATATAATAATTGGCAAATCATATTTTCCAATTAAAAAAAATAAAATTGAATAAAATATATATCTTGAATGGGTATCAATTATATCCATTTTTAAGGAATTTTTTTATTTCCACAAGTGAGGAGAGATAATAAAACAATTAAGACGTATTGTCATTTAAAACAAAATTCCTTAATAAACTTTAAAATGATTGTAAATTTCGACAATTAAAAAGCAGTAAAATTATTTGGTTATTTATTTATTTAGTTCTCCATTCAAATAATCAACTTTCCAAATTTAAAATATGTGCTTTATTTATTTAATTAGCCTACCTTCTATTAAATTGTAATATTTACACCTAAAATTCCCTTTCAATGTGATGCTTTGCAAAGCCGTATAAAAGAAATGAGTATTGAGAATGGCTGAAAAAAAACAGAAAGTTATTGTAAAATCTTAAATTAACTATCAAATTATGATATTTCTATTATCTATATTAATTGATTGATATACAAAATCAAATTTAAAAAACAGAAAAATAACCAAAAACAAGTATATTTATTTAAAAATAAAATAATAAAAGCAAATTCATAAAATTAAATATTTATCTAATCACTATTTGTCATGAAAATAGATGACTTAAATTCTTTAAAAATATATAAAATTATTAAAATTTAATCTAATCAATTCATTAAAATAATCAATTAAAAAAATCTTTTAATTTAAATACTGAATAGCAAAAATTAAATGAATATAAATGGATTTTTATAGTTATTTACGTAATTAAATTTAAAAACTAAAAATTTCATTAATAAAGTTTATGTATAAAAAAACAAAAATAAAACCGTCGACACCATTTATAGTTAAATCTTGGGTTTGACCATTTCGAAAAATATTATTATGAGTAAAATAAAATTTATATATTAGTATTTCTAAATAAGGAAAAAAAAAGAATAATTATGAAAGCAAAAATATTAAATTTTAATTTTAAAAATAAAATAAAGATATAAGTTATTGATTAAAATTTTTTAATAAAAATGCACTAAAAGTAAAAAATATACTCTGTATGCAAACTTTTTCAGTTTTGTAAATGGGACTGAATTTTTTGATTAATTATTTTATTTGGTTAATTATTAGAACTAATAAATTTTCTTAATTATTCTCATAATTTTTATGTTAATGCTAGAATATAATATAAAGGCCAAAAAATGAAAGCTTATAACAAAATATAATGAGATTTTTGTAATATTGAACAAATTCAATAAAGGACATTTACAAATTCACTCGCATTATAATCGACTTAACAAATAAAAAATAATTTTTATTCAGTTTGTCTCTCATTTAATAAAATAAATAATTTAAAAGACAATTTAACAAAAAGTAATAATTTTTTATTATGAACCAAATTTAATAAATTTTGCATAACAATACAGCACAGACATGCTACAAAAAAGCTCTTACAATTCTGTATATATTATAGAATAAAATACAATAAATAATAATATTATAATAAAATATACATATATGCAACCATAAATGACCAATATATATTCAAAATGTGCACAACAGATTAGCGAATATTGCTATATAATAGTTTATTGTATCATTAGTAAGTCCTGAGATAGAGACAAAAACGTGCCAAAAAATTTTTACAGTTGGCACGAAACTCCCGGGGTCAAGTTTTGGTCATTTTCCGAAGAAAGCCTTAACGAAAAGAAACCATTTTTGCGTGAGAATTAACGAATACCCTGGTCACTTAAATGGACTACACAAGATAATTCTCGGGCTCTCTTTAGGGGAATAACTTTAAAAAAATTAATTATGGATGATAAGTAATAATGAGAAAACCTCATAGTCATATTACTGAAGAAATAAAATAATTACAATTTAAATTCTAAATTTACATTTACATAGAGATAAAAGATCCTTAATTAACTTATTTACAATTAATCAAATCAAATAAATAAATTATTATTACAATTTCATAGTTTTTAAATAAAAATTTATACCAAAGTATAATTTTTTTACAACATTTCACCAAGAATAGAAAAAAGTGAATTAATATTTTTTAAATTGAAATTAAATAAAAATCTGGCGCAAATTTATTTTATTTTTTTGAACAATTTAATTTTCTATAATTTCAATGTAATATTTTTTCTTTAGCCTCTCCCCCCGATTGGTTGACATTTTGTGGCGCCCCCATATTTAAAACGAGACGAAACACGAGACGAGCAAAATCCCTAATTAAAATGAATTAAAATATCAAATATTTTATATGAATTAAATATTCTTTGATATCATAAAAAAACCAAAATTTAATTTATAAATATTCGATTTGATTAAAACAAATTATTTATTAAATAAATTTATATAATAAAAAAAATAAAAAGACCATATCAATTCAACCTACTTTTCTTATTTTTTTTTTAATAAAAATATTTTAATATTTTGAGACCAAAAAACTTCTTTTTTTTCTTTCAAAACTTTAACTTTTCCAAAAATTTTAATAAAAAACGTTTTTTGATCAAAAAATCATTTTTTCTTTCGAGAAATGAAAAAATCGTCGTTTAATTAATACGAAAATATTGAATAGCAAAATTAAATGAATATAAATGGAGCATTTAATATAAAAAGAAAAGATATTAATTGATTAAATTGTAAAAAAGAATTTACTCATAATTTAAGTCTTTAATTTCTGGTGAGTAAAAAGAGTTAATATCAAATAAAAAGCCAAAAATTATAAATGCGTTAAAAATTGGCGAATACGGAAATTAGCATAGCTTATAAAAATTATATATTAAAATTTAACTTTGTTTATAAACCTTTTTTTACTAATATTTTCTACTTTGCCAATTAAAAATTTCCATCCAAATATCTATTTCTATGTGAGGAGATAGAATATATAATGAATTTATTTAAAAACAAAATTTCCGTAATAAAGTTGTTAAAAATCGATTCTTCAGCAAAAAAAAAAAACAAAAGAAAAATATTTACAAAAAATAACTGTCACATCGTATTCATAGTCAAAACCTTAACATCATTTTGAAATAAATGATTTTATGAATAAAAATAAAAATTTATTTTATTGTTTCGAACTAAGAAAAAACAAATTAAAAAGATATTTATGAAAACAAAAATTAACTAAATATTAAATATAAATTAAAAACTGATTCAAAAAATCAAAAAAAAAGATTTCTAGAAAAAAGATGCAAGATAAATTTAAAAAGATTGACAAATAAATTAGGAAATTTTTTCTTAAACTTTCAATTATAATCTTAAAAAATACAAAATAATTTAGCCGGCAATGCAATGAGAACAATTTTCACGGTCACACGAGAAATTAAATGTAAAATTAATAAGATTTATATAATAAATGCTTTAAAAAATAAAATTAAATTTTTCTGTTTTTATTTAATTGAAAAAATGAAATATTTTAATAAATACATAATCTTTCACTTAAAATTTCTTCTTATTTAAAAAGTAATTTAAACATAAATATACAAATATAATTACTTATTAATAAATAAGTGAAGTTTTTTGCTTAGCCTTAACATTAAATTATAAAAACAAAAAAAAGGAATAGAAAATTAAGGGTAAAACCAAAATAAAAATAATAATTTGTGAGTTTATAAAGAGTTTTATTTGAATAATTCTTAAAAATTTGTATATTTTAGTCAAAATTTAGGAATTATAATTAAAAATAGAATAATATTATTTTTTATTCTAAAGAACATAATCTAATATAATAATATTCTTATACATTCGATAATAATAATATAGCTACTTTTTTATATTTGCAAACCAAAAATTACGTACGAATAAGGCGTCGTCAACAAAAAGCAATCGCAACAAGTTATGTGAAAACTAATAGTTAAATTAGTAAAGCAATTATTTAATTAAAAAGAACAACTTTATATTGAAATGTAAAATATAATATTTTCAAATGAAAATTAATTTATCACTACAAAATAATTTTATTTCATTTGTAATGATTTTTTAAATTTAGACATTTAAAAATGAATAAACATTATTTTGGTATTTCTTTGTACTAGTAAACTTTCCTAATTATTCTTAAATATTTTAATGTTAATGCTAAAATATAATAGAAAATTTAAAAAATGAAAACTTAAATTGTAAAAATAATAGCCGAAAATAATATTAAAAAAAGAAAACTAACAATATAAAATGATTTTTTCATTAAATAAAATAAGAATTCAAAATTTATATAAGCAAAAAGAGCATTACATTTTTATAACCAAACATACATTAAGCATTAAATAAGAAAAGAGATATAATTGAATTATATTTGCATTTTAAAATAAATTTATATTTTTAATTGAAAAAATAATAATAAAATTTATAAACAATCCCAAACAATAATGACAATAATTAAATCAAAAACAGAACATTGTTGAGCAAAACAACCACGGTAGATCTGAACGTCACATGAAAAATATTACAATTAAATTAATGATACCAAATAAAAATTCAAATTTTTAAACCAAAAATAATTAATAAATAAATTTAGCAAATGAATAACATAATCCCGGTCATTTGGGTCGAGACTAACGGGACTTTTCATGAAAAGATTTTTTGAATACAAATTTTTCGTCTAAAATAAAAAGAAAAAATAGTTTAAAAAAAAATTATTTACAGATTTTTGATACCTATTATTTGCTGCGTAATTATCTTATATATATTTTTTAAATTTTAATCAATGAAAATTAATTCTCACGAATTTTAGAATAAAAATGTATTTTTTACATTTATTTATTTAATAAATTTAGTGCTTAACCGTGGTTTATTTAACCGTGGTTAGCTTAACCACGGTTAAAGACGAGAATACATATTTTGGTTAAAAATAAACCGTGGTTAAATAAACCACGGTTAAGGCGTTAACCGCGGTTAACTTAACCGGGAGACGGGAATAAGGCCCCTGGTCTCGCCCAGATAACGAAGAACAAAATGTCCGTCAAATCTGGACGCGTTATGGGCCTTGTAAAGGGGCGTTATGGCCAAAGGAATAACTTAATTTGCTGCTTCTTCTTACCCAAATAAATGTATCGAATTTTTCACTCCATGCTGTCATTATCCATTCAACAAAACCAGCAACGGGCTCGTCTCCTTCGGTCTCGCTCCTTTTTGAGCATCATTGCGTGATAAAGAGTGGCCCCCACAAAGACATACCAATATTTGATTCGCTCCACAGCTCCCTCCTCATTCTTGAATATTTCACAATCCCCATTTTCAACTTGGTGGACAAACTGAGCGCAATCGGTGCAGCTCACACGCGCAGACAAAAAGTTTACTTTATGAACTTGTTGGTGCCCGCCCCCCATTGGCTCAAGCCGAGTTTCTGTGTCCCAGCAGACGATCCGGTAACGCTGTTTTTCAAATGGAATCCGCTGTTTTTTAATAAAACAACCGGTGTCTTTGCCGTGATAGACCTGAAAATAACAATAACAACACTGTTTGTTTCCCGCAAAAAAAAAAAATGTCAGTTACCTTGCAACGGGTGCAATATTTGGTGAAACATTTATGTGGACGTTTTGGGTCTCGCTGATAAACGCGCCAACAACAATTGCACCGCTTTAGCAGTGAACATGTCTGCCCCTGGTGGTCATGATAACAACGTTGCGAGAAGAAGAATCGGTTGCATGCCGGACAAAGGATTTTTACACCAGGTTCCTTTGCACATGGGTGCTCCGGCCCAACTGAAAGAACAATGATAAGCAAAAAAAAATTTTTAGTGGGTGTACTTTTTGCACATTGCGGACAACGGCGAATGCATTCCAGCGTGTGCTTCAATGGGCGCCCGTAGGAACATTCGCAATCAACGCAATAAAAATTGCCAAGTTTGAAGAAGCAGTTAATTTTTTTGATGCCATCGTAGTGAGCGTTGGACAAAAAGAGCACGACATCGAAACGACGCCCTGATGGACCTTTCCAAATTGGTTTAGGCAATTCCTCTGGATGGTCCTCAAACAGTACAATGCGATACAGAGCGGGAAACTGCTGGTCCTGTTTTGGAAAAGAGAAATTCACGTGTTAGAGATTGTTGTCACTGAACCCAATAGTCTTGAACGGTTTGCAAATTGTCCATGCCATATGCATGTTGGCCTTCGGGTACGCCAGCTGCATGCATTAAGCGGTGCACTGAGGAACACATCAACTCTCGATTGATGATAAGACGGCGAAAAGCTTCTTTGGTTTCACAAAAATCCTGCATCAGCATCAGTCGTGCCATATTCTGCTGTTGTGGGTGCTGGTGCTGATCAGCTAACATCCAATCGTTGAACAGCATAGGGTCGTGGTACGCTCGAGCACCAATCAGCGCGTGGAACATACAATAATTGTCTTGCCAATCTCTGATCCTTATGCGATGCGTCTCATTATAGCCCCAATGCTGATATGGGTAGAAGCGCGGTCGGCCCGCCCCGGTCCGTGGAGTTAAACAAGTCACGGTGATTTGTACCGGTTCGCTGAGCAGCAATGATCGCTTGTCTAGTGCTTCGCCACTATTCTCTCCAACACCAACTCCTCCGTCTTCACCATCACTTTGGCCAAGTTTGTCCAGCTCAGCCATCAGCGTGTCACAGCTGTTTTGTTCTGGCGGTCGAAGCGGCAATACGATTGGGTCATGTAAGCCTAATTAATAGCTAAGGAAGAAAAGGGCTACCAGCCGACCAATCAAACCTCTTCCCTGTAGTGTAACACCAATTTTTAGAACTTTACGGCCACTTTGCCGCTCCGCGTTTTGGATTGCCCGTTCCATAAGGATTTGGAATGCACCGCGCAAGACTTCGTCCGGTTCCTCAACGTTGGCATTCAGCACAAACTCTGTGATGTGTCGCGAAACCGAAAAGCGCTCCAGTCTGTGCACTGAGTGTGAGACCTGTTGAAAATATTCATCTCCGGTCGATTGGCTGCCGCCTTCCGCTTTAGTCCCGCGTCCCTCTCCCTGTTGGTGTTCAACATTAGCGTCACCAATTTGCTGCTGTTGTTGTGGTGGTGGTGACGAAGCCGACTGTTCAGGTGGGCTGGGCTGCTCAAAAAAGCTCATTGAACGAAAGTCCCAGCGCCTTTTCATTGTGCTGTTAATTAAAGTGAAAAAACAAAATTTTTTTTTCAGAGCGTGTCAAATACTTTGGCAATTTCTCTATGCTTTTTTTGTCGGCTTTTACAAGTGCAAACATTTCTTTAACAATTATTTTTCTATGCTAAATGCAACATCAATATCATTTAAAGATAGGTTGGTCATTCTTCAGAACTCTTGTCAATTCTTTTTCGCCTTTTTCACGACATCGTTGCTGGTCGATTTCGTCTCGCCAATCAACTGAATTTCATCTCCATCGTCATCCTCCGACTCTTCCTTCAGTTCTCCATCCTCTTTCTCCACCTTTTTCTTGGCCTTCTCTTCCTCCTCTTTTTCATCGTCTTTGTTGTTGTCCGCGCACATGGACATGATTATCCAATCGAAATCCTGGCCCTCGAAATGGCCTTTGGACTCCTGATGAAACACAAAGTTATAAAAACAAATTTAGCGGCACACACTCAACCGACCTTGATTTGCACTTTGACGACCACCTCTTTGTCCAATTTTGCCTCCAAAATTTCTGTGAGCTTTTCGGGCCCTTTTTCGCTCAGTTCGTCAACATCAAGCGCGTTTATTCCCAGGTATTTTTCGCCCACGTATGAGAACATCGTGGTGACCACACTGCTTTCCGGCTGAACACGATCGGCGATTTCGACGCGCAGGAACAGACTTTTCATGGGCGATTTCACAATGTGATCGCAGGAAGTACACCGCATGTCGTCATCCAACTTTTTGCGGCAAAAGAACCTCCTATTTTTTAGGGGGCACGCCTTGAAAATATAAAATAAATAAATAAGGCGCTAAAAACACAAAATTCAACCTTATAAATTTTATACTGCAGATTCACAACTTTTGCCGTGACATAAAAAACTCCGGCGCTTTTGAAGTCCAACACTTCCTTCAGAGTTTTAGTTTTTGCTGGGGCACAATCACTTTTACGCTTTTGCTGGCCAGCAGAAGCAGTGGAGAGTTGGAATCGGGAGAGGCCGCTCATTTTTCGATGAGAAATTTTAATAAAATTTATATCTAAACTTGGTTGGGACATAATATGATTTTTTGAAACTTATAAATATCAAATTTCAAGGGAGAGACTCTCGTACTCAAAATACTGTGTAACAATAAAAAAGAAATTAAAAGAAATGCAAAAATAATCAAAACGAAACACCTATTTTTTTGTCAATGCCCTACTCAGCAGCAAAGAAAAAATTTGATACCAAGGAAAACAAAAATAAAAAACCGCATTAATTATGAAGAATTTTTGTTGAAATAAATTTTTGGATTATTTTGAACGAGGTAAATGGATTTTGTAGGACGGCGCAAATGCCAATTTTTACTGGGCGGCGCAAATGTCGAGGATAAATTTGCCAATTTTTACTGGGCGGCGCAAATGTCGAGGATAAAGGTAAAGAAAAGATTAGGCATTTAAAATGGAAAAAAATAATTAATTGTTGAAAAGTTCAAAAATCAGTTATAATATTGATGAAATATATTAAAGTAGAGCGGTACCGGGACAAAAACACGGATAGCTGAGTACAACTGAGTACCGAGGTCGGTCCCGGTTTTGACTGGGCTTGGACCGGGACCAGTCCCGGGTTTTTCCCGGTTTCCCAGTTTTCCTAGCCAAAAATTCACGGTTTTTCAACCCGAAAAGGTCCCGGTCCCGGTTAAGCCCAAAATTCCCGGTCCCGCTTTACTCTAAAATATATAAGTTATTTTTAAGAATAAAAATTAAGCATTTAAATAAAATGGTAAAAGAAAATAATTAATAATCGCTGAAAAGTTTAAAGAGCAGTACAATAATTGATGAATTAAAATTTAAATATGGTAGGGCCAGGGCAAAATCTAAAATTCGGTATTTTGGTAAAACTGAATTTTGATAAAACTATTACCAAATTTAACTTATCAACTTAAGAATGGAATTTAAAAAAAAACTGGCCCGCACTCCGGTTTTGATAATTGACGGGCACGGGCGGCACGACGAAAAAAATAGCTTATTTTATCGGTCGGCCTGGGCCCGGTCTAAAATATTGGCCTGGGCAGCCATGCAACTCGGTTTTTTTTTTTTTTTTGCTTTTCAAGACACTTTTTTTTTTACGGCATAATTTTTAGGGAAAAGGACGGTATAGCGGCGCCGAGGGCACAGCGGATCCGATAGGCGTAGCCAGGAAAATTTGAAAATTGAGTGTGATTTGTTAACAGATTTTGCCAAAAAATGACAGTTTTACGATTTTGAATCAATTTTTAGCTTTTGGCAGTTTGAATTACAGACATTCGCCAAGTTTCACTGCTATGGGCCAAGATACCTGCGAATAAAATGATACACAAAATAAAAAGCTTTAACAAAATAGAAATATCAAAACAAATGGGAAGTTGTTCATTGAGTAAATTGATGATTTTATGGTGCTGGAGCCTACAAATGCGATTCAAAATTTTGATCTAAAAATAATTAAGTTTCCGAGAATTGCAATTTAAAATATTGCCCATTTAAAAATTTTTTCATTCTCCCAGAAAAGCCGAATGGCTTTATTAGTGCACTTTATGAGTCCAATCGACTTTTATGAGTCCAACCAATTGACAGTACCTACTTTCAGTGCAATAATTTTATTCGTGTTTGATCAACCCCTATCTTTTTAGCATCATTCAAAAGCACATAGTCTGAAAATGTATAACACAAGAAACCAAGAAAAGCTAAAAAAAGTTTAAAAAAAAATTAGTTTTAAATAAACAAAAGAAAAATTAATCACATATCAATCCATTTAAAGAAAATTAAAAGCATTATGCTAAATAATCAATTATTCAAAGAAATTTAAAGATTGTCTTGTGGTTTTAAAGCACAAAAAAAAGTAGGATTTTAATGACATTTGAGATTTTTACGCGGTTAGATGTTCAAATGATTATAAAACTTTTTTTTAAATAGCTATTTCGAAGAATTAAATGAATTGTGAATATTGATGAAAATAGGCAATTAAATTCATTGTGCCCATTTTGGTGGTCATTCATTGGTGGTGTACGACAAAAGTGTGTTTGCGCAATTCACTCTAAATTCAAATTCAAAATTAGGAAAAATTAAATAATAAGTAGATATTACAATAAGGTCAAATCCACGGTGACATTGTGGACAGAGGAAGGTGAACCCTTTGGCACGATGTTTCGTTTTGAAATGTTTCTGCGAAAAACTTTTTGTCATAAACCCGAAATTTTGAAAATTACTGTGAGGTTCCCGGCCCAGCCAAAACGTCTTTTACAAAGACGGCACTCGAATTTTTTAACTCCTGTAAATATACCCATATTAAGTTATGAAATTATTTTTTACCAGTGTGGACAATTTGATGCTTAAGCATGTTGTGTTGGCTAGCAAAATCTCGACCACAGACGGGGCAACGTGTTCCAAGTGCTTTAAATTAAAAACACAATAATCTTTAAATCGGGAATCCGGGGCCCTCCCAAGCGCCTACCGACGCCCGCCGGTGGCACTTCAGCTGCTCCATGATCAGCTGCTGGCACTTCGACTGCTACATGCCCAGCTGTTGGCACTCCAGCAAAAAGGGAGAAAATTCGATTGAAAAGGGGGAGGAAATCGGAATTCCGTGCCAAAAACATGGGGGAAAATGGTCGAAAATCGTGAACTCCGGGCCCCCCTCCCGAGCGCCTACCGGCGCCCGTCGGTGGCACTTCGTCTGCACCATGCTCAGCTGCTGGCACTTCGGCAGCTCCATGCCCAGCTGTTGGCACTCCAGCAAAAAAGGGGGAAAATTCGATTGAAAAGGGGGAGGAAATCGGAATTCCGTGCCAAACACGTGGGGGAAAATGGTCGAAAATCGTGAACTCCGAGCCCCCCTCCCGAGCGCCTACCGGCGCCCGTCGGTGGCACTTCGTCTGCACCATGATCAGCTGCTGGCACTTCGGCAGCACCATGCCCAGCTGTTGGCACTCCAGCAAAAGTGGGGAAAATTCGATTGAAAAGGGGGAGGAAATCGGAATTCCGTGCCAAAAACATGGGGGAAAATGGTCGAAAATCGTGAACTCCGGGCCCCCCTCCCGAGCGCCTACCGGCGCCCGTCGGTGGCACTTCGTCTGCACCATGCTCAGCTGCTGGCACTTCGGCAGCTCCATGCCCAGCTGTTGGCACTCCAGCAAAAAAGGGGGAAAATTCGATTGAAAAGGGGGAGGAAATCGGAATTCCGTGCCAAACACGTGGGGGAAAATGGTCGAAAATCGTGAACTCCGAGCCCCCCTCCCGAGCGCCTACCGGCGCCCGTCGGTGGCACTTCGTCTGCACCATACTCAGCTGCTGGCACTTCAGCAAAAAAAAGGGGAAAAAATTCGATTGAAAAGCGAAGGAAATCGGAATTCCGTGCCAAAAACAGGGGGAGAATGGTCAAAATTCGCGGAAGCGAAAGTCCGCCTAACACCAAAAGCCCACCCTGAACCATTGCTTGCAAAAGTGGCTGCAAATTTGCCATCGCCTCTCGTATGTGATGTCCAATTCTGGCATCAACCAATTGATCAACAATTGGTGCCTTTAATTATTTTTACATTTAATTTTTGAACCCTAATTACTAAATTTTGCGTTAAATGCACACTAATGCGATAGTTGACAAGTTGCTCAACGTGAGGGCGCTTAAAAAATGCTTTAAGTTTTATAAATATATTCATTTAATTACAATATTTAAAAGAATATGTGGAACAAATATGCGAGGATCAAATGGTGGAGGAATTTGGCGAAACGGAATCATTTTTAAGTATTAATTTCGTAAATGAAAATTTTGCTGTGCTTCGCGCCACTTTAAATACACAAATTAGTCTGCCCTCTGCCGCGCCCTTTGCCGCGCGGACTTTAACTCATAAAAATTGCTTTTTTGGTAAACAGGCGGGCCCGGGGATCCTTCCAAGACCATAAAAATTTTTGGACGAAATTTTTGTGCGCAAAAGACAGATCAACGAACGATCGTAAAATTTAAGCCTGCCCAATTTAGCCTGAAAATAGGAGGGCACAAATCTGATGTTTGATTCTTCGAATTAAAAAATATATTTGGAAAGCCTAAATTTGGATATTCTTTAAATTTCAAAATTTTTAATCTTTGGACCCAATAAAAAAAAGTAAATTTCTTAATTTAATTTGATTAAATTGGTCTTTGATCGTTTATAAATAGCATTTAAAAAGGTATTTAAGGATGTCTTTTTCCCTCAAATAAAAGCACAAAATAAATAATATATTTTAAATTTCTTTACTTCAACCTTAAAATTTAATTTGCTCTTGTTTTATTTGTTCCCTATCCATTAGCGATGATACGGCCACGTTCCAAATCCCTTTCAAATATAAATTCTAAAATTACTCAAACATCAATCTGCCGTTTTTATCTACGCTTTATGGATGCGTTATATGGCAGAAGGCGTTTATCAACGCCTCATAGAAATTTTTTTCCAACAAAAATGAACAAAGGTCTTTTTCAGTTCTTTTTTCTTTTTCATTTTTAAATTTATTTTTAAAATTTTAGAAGCAAAACATGATCGGATTTTTTTGAAGCGGAAAAAGAACAATCGTTGGGTGAAGATTCGACGGGTATACCAGTTTTCATCTTCGGTTAATATATTTTAAATTATTTAGTCGTCACGTCTGCTGGATAAAAGAAAATATTGATAATAAATGAAAGTCTTTTCCAATTAATTAATTAATTATTTTTTGCTGTTTTTGAAAGGATTAAAAATGTTGATTAAATTATATTTTTTAAATTTATTCGTAGATAAAATAACAAATTTAAATAAATGTAGCTACACATTGAAGGTAATACCAACTAAAATTAATGGTCAAATAATTCGTACATAATATTCAAGAGTTCAAACACATTGATAGGATAACAAAAATAGTTTGAATTTTTTCATTATTTCATCAAATTTAAAAAAGTGCGATTTGTTTTATCGGTGGCATAATGGTTAGTGTGTTTTGTTTAGGGCATAGGAGTTCAATGCTGCGCGAAGTAGTGTAATTAAAGCAATTTAAAGATTAAAAAATGGCCGACACCGAGACAAATGGTCGACACTAAGACAAATGGTCGACACTTTAGACAAATGGTCGACAGCGTCGGGGGTGAATTGGGCGTAGGCCATTTGACCGCCAAAAGGCGCTCAAATGGCCGGCTGAGCGCTGGGACTGAAATGTCCCGGCGCTCAGATGGCCCCAGTTACCTGACCTTACACTACTCATAAGCCCCCCTTTTCACTCAATTTTTCGAGTTTTAAACCGGTTCAAAAACCGGTTTTTTGGCATTTCCGCAACTGGAGACCTATTTTTTCGTGCATAGCTCGTCGAGACGAATCGATTGGTATATCATTTATGCCATTATTTTCTGGGGGGTTGGCTAAAGTATATCCTTTTTTTTCTTAATCACATCATATGAAGTTATTATTTATTTATTAATTATTTTTTTCTACATTTATTTCATTTTTAAAATATTTCTGACCCTTTAATTGTGTTTTAAAATTTTGTTAATTTCCAAAGTTATAATCTGGGACAGTATTTACATATAAGAATAAAAAAATTGGAAAAATGATGAATGATAAAAAATAAATAAAAATTGCAAAAATTTTGGCAAAAAGTTCCTAAAAATTGTGTGCAAATTTTATAAAATTTAAAACCATTACTTTTGGAAACTAAAAGAGAAAACATTTTTTAATTTTTGAAAATCAAAAATATATCAATTTGAATATTTATGTCTAAAATTGTTAATTTATGAAATATTATGAATTACTGTATAAATTTATTTTCTTTTTATTTTTTATTTTAATTAATTATTTAGAAAATTTTTGTCTTTCAATTTTACTTAATTTACATTTGTATTACTTTTTCTCATTCATTATCATTTTATGTGAATATTTTTTGTTCCAAATTTGTCTTAATTTTATAAAATTATTAACACTTTTTCAAAATGAAAAGATTAATGAATACTGATAAAAATGTATTATTAGAAATGATATTTTCAAATTTTAAATTTTTTTACCTTTTTATATCTCCTCCTTAATATATAAAATAATGGGGGGGAATTATATAAAAGTGAAAAAGAGCAAAGAACTACCAAACGGATCGGCACGCGGCCGGTACCATTCGAAAGCTGAGAGTTTTTAGAAACTTTTGAACCTTGCAGAAAAATTGGCGACAAGCACAAATTTTCGAGAAAAACAGGGTTAAAGAAAAAAATCCCGGCTTTTTACAATTGGCCAAAAATGGATTGTAAAACGTGTGTTTTACTCTTATTTCTCGGGAACCGTAAGAGCTACGGTTTTGCGGTAAGCGAGGGTTTTGTAGAACTCGTCGAGACGAAGGGTTTGAAAAAAATTTCGTAGCTATACGACAAATTCGAACAAAGTTATACACCCGCAAAGTCGAAAAAAGTCGATTTTTTCTTGTGTTTTCGTCTTCCGGTTTGCAACTGCAATTTCTTCCGGAAATCACGGAATTTTACGGAATTTGACGCTTTTTGCACCTTTTTTGCGTTCTAAGCCTAATATCCTACCTTAGCAATTGAGGCGCGTCAGTTCGCCGAGAGGTTTTAGATACTACAAGAAAAGGGCTATCTTGTGAAAAAAAAAATATTTTTCTAAGCCTCGGCGCATGCGAGTTTTAGCGTTTTAAAATTTTGCAAATTTTTCCGGAAAATCACTTAACCGTAAATAACTCGGGATTCTGAATATCTACAAAACCCAATTAGTACCAGTTTGTAGATCTAAATGAGACGGATTTTTCAAAAAAAAATTCATTTGAAAAAATAAATATAAACTATACTTTTAACATTTAGAAAGTGCAAAAAACACAAAATTTTTTCACTCCCGGAATTTCACGGATTTTGACGTTTTTCACGTGTTTTCTTCACGTTTACGTGTGTTTTCAACACGTTTTGCATGCGTTTTCGACCCATCATGTGTGTTTTCGACACGTTTACGTGTGTTTTGGTTTGTTAACATGTGTTTCGAGTGTTTTTACAATTTTTGGTTTGTGTTTTCGCATGCGTTTTTTACAATTATCACACCAGAATAATTCTGATTATTCCGGAACAGAATTCTGCAAACACCAGAAGAGTTCAAAATTCTGGAAAACGTCAGAATTGTTCTGAAAAATAAAAATAAATTAAATTAAATTAAAATAAAATAAAATAAATTAAATTAAATTAAATTAAATTAATTAAAACAAAATAAAATAAATAAAAGCGCGAAGCGCCTGCTCTCCGAGATGCGCGAGCGAGGAACGGAGCTAAGCGAAGCGACGAGCGAGTGTACCGAGCCAATACGAACCTGGCCTCTTGCCCGGTAGCCACGCATTTGCCACATTACGTGTTATTTGCTGCACGACAAGGGGCGGGCGCGAAGCGCCTGCCCTTCGAGTTGCGCGAGCGAGGGGCGAAGCGAAGCGTAGCGACGAGCGAGTGTACCGAGTCAATACGAACCTGGCCACTTACCCTGTAGCCACGCAGTTCTTTTGCCCGCATATTCCGCTGCAAACTTCCCGGTCCCTAATGCTGCACGGGTGACATGCATGTTCTGGTAGCAAAAATTTTATGACAAGGGGCAGGCGCGAAGCGCCCGCCCTCCGAGGTGCGCGAGCGAGGAGCGGAGCGAAGCGAAGCGACGAGCGAGTGTACCGAGTCAATATGAACCTGATCAATTCTTTTGGATCCCACGTGGGGGCGGGGGGGGGGGTGTGAACGGCTAGGCTCGGCAGTTACCGGTAGCTGCTGCTGCATGAACAACCAGCCACGCATCTGCGCCTGAGCTGCTACTGCCCTACCAACCCGGCTGCTGCGTGAACAACCTGACGCATCTACGCCGTTTGTGGCCTATATGCACCAATGCAACTCCCATGCATGCCCTCCTGAGCCGTCTAGTTTACTTTTTATTTTTTTTATCGTTTTTTATTTGTTTTGCTATCATTTATACATTTGTTTTTAAATTAATAGCATTCAATTTCTGTATTTTTTTTTTGTTATTATTTCAGAGTTTCTGCCACGTTTTAATTATTTTCGGATTTTTCCACTAATAATCTCAACTATAATCATTTTATTTTTTTGTTCATCAGTAAAAATATTGCAATTAAATTAAATGATAAGCAAATAAAAATGCAAATTTATAAATAAAAAAATAAATAACTTTAGCAATTGAATAAACATAATAGAATAAAATACAATAAATAATAATATTCTAATAAAATATATATGTAATTAAATCCGATAATAATAAACAGACTTCAATTTCAGTTCTGACAACAAGTTATGTGCAATGTTATGGTTAAATTAGTAAAGCATATTTAATTAAAAAGCACAAATTTATAATGAAATGTAAAATATAATATTTTCAAATGAAATAAATTAATCACTAGCCAAATTATTCGCAAATATTTTAATGTTAATACTAAAAATATAAAAGAAAGTTTAAATTGTAAAAATGGCCAAAAAAATAATAAAAAAAAACAAAACTAATAATATAATTGATTTTTTTTTTCTTAAATTGACTCAAAACTGCAAAAGCACCTATGAATTATTTTTTAAAATAGTAAAAAAGAATATACATATACATATATATATTATTATAAATTCAATATTAGAAAAAACATACATTATATTTACAGTCATGGTTAAAAGTGTTTGTCCCATCCGTCCTTGAAAGATATTATAGGAAATAAATTGTAATTTTTTGTTTTCTACTACTTTCTGATAGTTGGAATATTTTCGAACAAAATTCATTGTAATACGTGGGGCCCGGCGGTGCTGCCTCAGAAATTTAATCTTTTATGTGCGATTTCAAAGGACAAACTAAAAAAATCGATCAGGCGATGCTACGACGAAGTGTCAAAAGTATGGGTGCGGGGTGATCAGAAGGGGCGGGTCATTTCAGTACGGAAAAATGGTTTTAATTAATTAATATAGGGTTAAGCCCCGAGCCCTCGGGGGGCAAAAAGTCGGGGGCCGGGGACCTCGAGGGCGACATGTCGGGGGTCGGGTCGGGGGGGGGGGGGGGGGGGGGGGGGGGGAGCTCAATTGTCGGGGGTCGGGGACCCCGATCGGGTAGTGATCAACGAAATTTTTGACGAAAAACTCAATTTTTATTTTTAAATTATCGTAAATTTTCCTTTTTTTCATTTTAATCAACTGATTTCGTTAGCGCCAGCAAGAGTGAGTCCAAGCTGGCCTTTAAACCAGGGGCTTCCATTTGTTCTTATTTATAAGAATTTCTAATTTTGGGGGTAGCGACAAAAATTGTTCTGATTTCTTAAATATATTTATAATTTTGAAATTTAATGGCACAATGTCACTATTTTTCAAGAAATTTTAAGGTCTGCCGCAAAATTTTTTGATCTTTTGATCCAGAATTTACTGAAATTGTCCTTATTTCTAAGATTTTCCTATTTTCAGGCATCATCTAAACTTTTTAAATTTTTTCTGATTAATGTTTTATTTCGCTGGTTTTTGAGAAAAAACTTTAAATTTTATGTAAAAAATGTATCAAAAACACCCAATTTTCAATTTTTTTTCCGGCGGCACCTATCGGCACCGCCGGTTCGCAAAAGCTTATTTGTTCTTAAAAATTTGGCTCAAAATCGCGCAAAAATTGGTCATTTTTGGTGAAAATCTGTGGGTAAAATGAAATCAAATTTTGAAAAAATTCTCCCGGCGGCGCCTATCGGCACCGCCGGCCCTAAAATTTGATAGCATTTTGATCAAATAAATTCTAAAATTTACTGATTTGAAAAATGTTGCTAAATGTTATTCCTAAATCTTATTTTACGGCCTTGATGTTATATTTTTAAAATGAACGATCGGTACCATGGTTTTGTAGGACCGGCGGTGCCGATAGGCGCCACCGAAAAGTTTTTCGTATTTTTTAATGAATTTTATTAAGAAAATTTGTTCAAAATCTCAAAAATTTTCAATATTTCCCGCCTTCGTGGATGAATTAAATTTTTAAAATGCCGGAGTACCCAATCCCCCGAAATAGTGTCGGGGGGTCGGGGGGCAAAAAGTCGGGGGTCGGGGACCTCGTGGGACGACATGTCGGGGGTCGGGTCGGGGAATAGGTCCAAAAAACGTCTCGGGTCGGGTCGGGGGTCGGGGGGCTCGGGGTCGGGGCTTAACCCTAAATTAATATATAATTATTTTAATCTATTAATCCGATATCAGATTTGCTGACCATAATTATAATTTAAATTTAAATATTTCCAAACAAATTACATTTTTGTGAGAGAATACAGGGACCCAAAAAGTTTTGACTCAAACTGAAAAACTATCTTATTGTTCATTTAAAAACTTGAAATAATTCATGCTTGCATAGTTTTTGGTGCTGATCAAAAAAGTCTCTTAAACCAACTTGATCAGATCACTCCTTTCTAGTGACCGGGACACCCAAAATACACTGAAAATCGGGGAACTTCTCGAAATCCCTAGGGGGTTGGGAAATTTTTTCTAGAGAAAATGGGCAAGCCCATTTGAAGCACAAAATTTGCTACCGAATTGGTTTTGGAATGGTGGTTCTACGATTTGTACATAGAAAGTTATACTTGGTTGAATAATTGATCACCACAAAAATGATCAATTTTTGATCAGCAACTTAACTTTTTCTAGAAGCATCCAAATTAAATATTCTTGGTATCTTTTGATAGCGCTAAGTGTCCTCCTATTTGCCTGTAAAATTTAAAAAAATGTTATTGGGTTTAAAAAAAAGTTATACCAAAAATGTTTAGAAAAATATTTTTTGAAATTTACAAGCCACAAGTTTTTTTTAAAACCTAACGAAATTTTTTGAATTTTACATGCAAATAGAGGAAACTTAGGACTATCAAAAGATACCAAAATTATTTAATTTGAATGTTTTTGAAGAAGTTATGGCCCATTAAACTTGTCAAATTATTATATGGTCGAGTCTTTTTTTATGGTTGTGTAAACTGAAATAGAGCCAGATATATTTATTAATTACTAGATTATTATTTAATTATTAATTAACTAATTAATTTAATTAATTAAATTTATTTATTCCGTACTGAAATGACCCGCCCCTTCTGATCATCCCTCACCCATACTTTTGACACTTCGGCTCACCACGGATCATGCTACGAGCCTTATATATTACATCATTTATTATTGTCATTTATTATTTAAAATTAAAGATAAAATTGACACAAATTGTCTCTTAAAATACCACAAATTGGAAATTTTAATCAAAAATATGAATAGCAATTCAAACAAAAATGAAGATAATAAAGAAGAAAACCAAAGTTATAACTGTTCAAATTTTCTTTTGCTGCACACAACTGGCCATTTTGATAAGCCAATAAAAGAGGAAGAAGATTTTAAAAATCCAATTTTAATTCACACTTTGCCAGAAAAAACGGTGCAAAACGGCAAAAACATTGCCATGCAATTCATTCTAAAAGCGTACACATGCAAAATGAAATGCAGCAAAAACGCTCAACGAAAACTGATTTAATAGAACTAGAAAATTATTGGCGATCGCATGGCAAAAACTTACAGTAGGAAAAGACCAAAAAATTTTTTTATCGCTGGACACTCACAACCCCAAGAAAACAAACAGAAAATAAACATTGTTTTCCGACAAAAAATTCCTATTCATTGCCAAAAGTATAATTTTTTTTTATATTTAAAGTTAACTAAAAAAAATTAATTATTTTTCAGACAACAAAATATGTGAAGACAAAAAATCCGTGCCATTTTTCACACAATTTGAACAACAATGCCAATGACATTGATGAAATGGCAAAACATGTTGTGGAAATTGAAGTTGACCAAATGAGAGACTATTAGAATCAAACAAAGATTGTAAAAATATTATAAAAATTATATTTAGAAAATTGTTTTGCCATTTTTAACACTTAGTTTAAAAAGATGTGCTTTCTAATTAGCAAAAATAATGATATTTAATCTATTTAAAATTAATAGAACATTTAATAAAATATACTTTTTTACGCAAAAAGAGTAATTTATTAATTGCCAAAACCTTTTCAAATTAATAATATGCAAAAAAAAATTTAAATTTTATTTCGTATTTTTACATTAAACTTGCAATTAAAATTTTTTTAAAGTAAATAATTAAACTTTAAAACAATTGTTGTGAATCATTAAAGAGTTTTATTTAAAGAATAAATTCTTCAATTTTATATATATTAATCATAAATATAAATAAACAAAATCAATAGTTCAAAAGAGCTTTTCTCGGCGGAGTTTTGAAGCATATTGGAGAAATTACCATGGAATAAAAATGTTTTTTAAATTTTTTAAATTAAATAAGTGAAATAATTAAAACATTTTTATTTAGTAATCAATGAGTATAAAAAAAGATATTAGAATAGAATTAAAAATTTAATCACAAAAAACAATCCTTTCCAATTTAAGAAAATAAAAATTTCTAGCAAAAAAATATAACCTTACAATAGGAACTCAATTAATCCATTATAAAAACTATATCCTGAAAATTAAATTGTAAATTTTTGTAAAGTTGCTAAATTTTTCTTATAAAATTTTACTAGTTAATAAACTTTGTCGAATTTCAAAAAATTTATTTCAATTAAATTAAAAAAAAATTTTATTCATTAAAAAAAAGAATTGAAAATTTATATAAGCAGAAGAGCTTTGCTTTTTATAACCAAACATAGCATATAAATAAGAAAAGAGATATATAATTTACTTTACAAAACTTTAATGATTAAAAAACCATGATTTTTTTATTAATTACCATCATAGTAATAGAAATTGAAGATAGAGCTATAATATTTTTAAATTTATAAAAGATAAAAATTCATATTACAATATTTATTGAAGAAATGTAAATAATAACAAGATATTATAAACATCACAAACAATGCCATTAATGATAACCAAATAAAAATCCAAATTTAAAACCAAAAAAAAATATAGCAAATAATAACATAATATAATAAAATACAATAAATAATATATTCTTATACAATATATATATATATATATATTTAATAAAATTCGATAATAATATTTCTACTATTATGTATAAGCAAATAAAGATTCTGAACGCCGATCCGATTGATGAACAATCCACGATACATGTCATGTGTAAAATAATAGTTAAATTAATAAAACAATTATTTAATTAAAAAGAACAAATTTATAATGAAATGCAAAATACAATATTTTAATTATTTTATTTCATTTGTAAATGATTTTTTAAATTTTGATATTTAAACAGCAATAAAAAATTTTTGGTTATTTATTTATTTTATTTAGTTCTTTAATGAATCAATAAACTTTTCCTAATTATTCGCAATATTTTAATATTAATGCTAAAAATATAATAGAAAATCAAAACCTAAATTGTAAAAATGGCCAAAAAATAATAAATAAAGAAAACTAACAATATAAATGCTTATTATTAGTAATATATTAAATAAAACATCATTTAAACATATAGAAAATAATGCAAAAATATTTTATGTAATTAAATAATAATTTTTTATATTAAATTGACTCAAAACTGCAAAAACAGCTATGAATTATTTTTTGAAACAGTAAAAAAGAATATATATATATATAATTAATTTACTTAAATAAATTCATTTATTAGAGGGACAGACATTTTGTTAAAAAATATTTACAGTCATGATCAAAAGTGTTGTCCCATCCGTCCTTGAAAGATATTATAGTAAATAAATTGTAATTTTTTTTACAATATGCAAGCTAATTAAAATTATTAATGATTAGAAAATATAAGAAAAATTGATTAAAAAACAAATATTTCAGAGTTCTATTTGAAATTAATATTATTATTAGAAGAAAAAAAATTCACAATTACAAATATTTTTAAAACGGTAATTTTTATTTTATATATTTAAATAAATTTTTGAAACATAGAACCTTGATATTTTGGAATTTTTCTTACCCATAGAAATGTAAATAAATTTATCCTAAATCTCAAAAAAAATTTACATTTTTGATTCTCTAATATACTGCACAAAATGCTCTACAATATGCAAGCTAATTAAATAAAATAAATAAAATAATAAATGAAATTTTTTGTTTTATGCAATTAAAAGATTTATATAATTATTAATTGATTAAGCTAAAAAAAATTAAATATTTATCCATTGAGCAACATAATATAATACAAACGGTGACTTTAATTAAAGATGTTTAGTTTAATTTCAAAAAAAAAAAGAAACAGAAATAAATTTTTCTATGAGTCAAAAAACAAAATTTTAAAGAAAATCACATATAATAAATAGAAAATTAATATAAAATAACAACAAACAAAATCTACGAACTAAGAACACTATTTGACATGAAAATATAGATGACTTGAATTCTTTAATATATGACAATTATTAAAATTTAATCTGATCAATTCATTAAAATAATCAATTTAAAAAATCCATTAATTTAAATTAGGGTTCGAGCCCCGTGGGGCGGGGGTGGCTTTTCGCGGGGGCGGGGGTTGGCGGGGGTCATAGTCGCGGGGGCGGGGACGGGGGCACGATAATTCGGCCCCCGCGGGGGCGGGGGCGGGGGTTTGCTTTGAATTAGCTCCAAAAAATCTCAAAAAAAAATTATTTTTTATGAATGATTTCTTTGGCTCCACATTCCTTTATTAGTTGATCGCCTTGATTCTATTTATTTTGACATAATTGCACAGATTTTGACTAAAAATAACCAAATTTAGGGATTTCTAGGTATTTTTAAGAAAAAAAGGTTTTTTTTTGGGGCCGGCGTGCCGATAGGGGCGACCAAAAAAATTAAGATTTTTCTATAAATTTTCGTTTTTTTAACTTATTAAAATTATCATGATTTACTCAAGGAAATTAAAACTTAGACTTTTAAAAATTTTCCGCCACATTTTTCCAAAAAACTTGATTAATGTGCGAGGAAAGAGGTCCGGCGGTGCCGATAGGCGCCGCCGGGAAAATTTTAAGAATTTTTAATTAGAACTTTGCCAAAATTTTCAGAAATTTTCCTCTTTTAGATGAAACTAAGGCATTACCCCCAAATCAGAACATTTCTTAGAAATAAAGAAACCCTGTATTAATCTGAAAAATAATAAAATCAAAAGAAAACGTCAACCGGTGTCGAACTCATAACAAAAAGTATAGTTAATGTTGAAGCACTAACCACTAAACCACAAATATTTTGCAAAAATATAAGCAAATTTACTTTATTTCATAAAAATTTGTAAAAGAATTAAAAAATTCAAAATTGTATAAATTTTTGCCTTTAATTCCACGAATATGCCATTCTTAGGGGTGTATTTTTCACCCCCGCGCCCCCGCGGGGGTGAAGGTCACGGGGGCGGGGGTTGCGGGGGTCTGAGTCGCGGGGGCGTGGACGGGGGTGAGGCCAAAAAACCTGTCCCGCCCCCGGCGGGGGCGGGGGTGACGGGGGCGGGGCTCGAACCTTAAAAATGATGAAAACAAAAATATTTTTTGCGATTTAAAAAAGGAGCATTTCAAATAATAAAATCAATTAAATAAGAACAGTAAAGCATTAAATTTATTTTTGCCAATGCTCCAATATTATAATTCAATTTTTTTTTAATATTCTGATTTTAAATTTGAAAGTTTTTGGAAACCAAAAGATAATAAAAATATTAAAATCCTTTTTAAATTGCAAAGATTGGTGAGCAAAAAGAATTAGTTTAAAATTTAAAAAAAAGCTAAAAATTATAAATGCATTAAAATTGGAGAATACGGAAATTAACAGAGATTATAAATATTAAATTTTAGTTTATAAAATTTAATTTAGTTATGTTTTTTTTTATTTGCCAACTAAAATTTCCATCCAAATATCTATTTCTATAAGTGAGGAGAAATATATAAAGACGAAACTTTATTTAAAAACAAAAAGAGTTTTATTTAATAACAAATTATTCAATTTTTTCATCCTAAAAAAACTGAAAGCAAAATTTAAAAAAAATTTTTATTTCTGCTAGATAAGATACAATTTTATTCGATTGAAAATTTGGATCAAGTTAAAAATATATCATTTACCGTCAATAGCGCAATACAGATAATAAAATTTTAATTTAAAACAATTATTTGTTAATTTTTGAAAAGTTTTATTTAAAGAATAAATTCTTGAATTTTATATGTTTTAATCATAAATATAAAACAAAAAATGCCAATAGCTCAAAAGCGCTATTCTCCGCAGCATTTTGAATGATCGGAGGAGAAAATACCATGGAATAAAAATATTTTGTTTTAAATTTATAAATTCAAATTATATGTAATAAAATCTTGATACCAAATAAAAAATAAATAAAAAATTTTCATATAAATTATACATATGTAATTAAATTCAATAATAATATCTTTATTATTATGTATAAGTAAACAAAAATTCTGAACGCCGATCCGATCTATAAACAATTTCAGGTACAAGTCATGTGTAAAGAATAGTTAAATTAGTAAAACAATTATTTTATTTAAAAGCACAATAACTTTGAATTATTTCTTATTTCGACTAATTTTGGGCATCATTCGAAAACTCAGAAAAAATCTTCAAAAAATGTTATTACCTTTTTAGTAATATTTGTCTTGTTAGGTAAATATTAAGCTAAATGTCAGTAAACACATCTCGCCATAAACATATCACCATGACTGTATGGACATAATGTTATTACATATAGAAAAATCATCAAAAAAATTATATTATGAAAATATAAATAATATATATTTTTTGAAGTTTTGACGCAAGGTTCTTGGTTAGCACCTAAACAACCTTAAAAAGTGATTTTCCTTTGTCGGTTAATGATATTACTGGGTGAAGCGGCACAAATAAAAAGTATCAAATATTTATAATGATTTTCAAAATAATAAATTCACCAACTCAATTGCATTTGAATGGCTCAATTAAGAAAAAAATTAAAAGGAACCTCTAAATATCGATTATTCAAATAATGCAAAAACAAAATTTCCTTATGAAAAATATTGTATGAGTAAAATAAAAATTTATTATATTGTTTTGAAATAAGAAAAAAAGTTAAAAAGTACTTAAACAAATATTCACTAAATAATAAATATAAATTTAAAAATTTATTTAAAAATCAAAAATTTATTTTAAGAAAAAGAATGCAAAATAAATTTTTAACAAATACAAATAAATTAGAAATTTTTTTTTAATCTAACAAATTATTTTAGTTGGATATTTTCCAATTTTAATTTAAAAAATAAAATAAAAAATTAAAAGGCAATGAGAACAAGAAAAATTCAACACATTCACTCGAGAAATTAAATATAAAATTAATAAGACCTATTTTAATTTTGTATGTATGGTATAATCATTGCTTTAAAAATAAAATTAAATTTATTCTCTTTTTTTTTTGATTAATTAAAAAATGAATTATTTTAATAAACAATAATTCTTTCATTTAAATCTCTTTTTATTTTAAAAATTAATTGAAACATAAACATTCAAATATAATTACATGTTAAATTAGAAATAAATAAGCTATTCCGAGCCTTAACATTGAATTAAAAAATAAAAAAGAAGATTAAATTAAAGGTAAAACAAAAATTAAAAATAATTTGTTGATTTTTAAAGAGTTTATTTAAATAATAAATTCTTAATTTGTATATTTTAATCAAACTTTTGACACTTTCGGAAAAGATAATTAAAAATAGAATAATATTATTATTTTTATTTAAAGAACATAATATAAAACAAAAAAGCGTTTATCGGCTGCTTCAAACCATGGAGAATTACAATGGAATAAAAATGTTTTTATTTTTCAAATTAATCAAATTCAATTATATGTAATAAAAATCTAATTTATTGAAAAACGAGAGAACTGGATCAAAGCGAAAAGAATTAAAACATTTTTATTTAATTAATAAAAACATAAACTTATAATTTTTATAGAAGGATTGATTATATATTTCATAGCACAACACTTGATTAAATTTAACAAATAAAAATATTGAATGTAATATAATTTGCGATGGGACTCAATTATATGTATTAATTTTGGTGCGAAGTGCAATACATGGATCGTCCACCAATGAAATTGTTGGCATACGTGAGCCCCGAAATTAGCCATAATTTATTGGGCATGCCATGGATAGAAGCTTTGGAAGTGATTCCAAAAGAGATAATGTATCCAAATCTTCATCCAAAAATCAATTCAATTGCAACGAAAACCAACGAAATCAAAGACACGGAGACATTAATTTCGGCGCTCAAATCAACACACTCCGATGTCTTCAGCCCAGAATTAGGTCACTGCACCAAATTCAAGGCCAATCTCATTCTGAAAAACGGTGCTAAGCCTATTTACTGCAAGGCAAGACCAGTTCCACATGGCGCTTTGGACGACGTAAATGCCGAAATTGATCGTCTACTGAAAATGGAAGCAATCAAGCCCATCGAATTCAGCCACTGGGCCGCTCCAATTTTGGCAGTTAAAAAAAGGATTGCAAAACACGCGTGTGTATCGATTTCTCTACGGGATTAAACGATGCACTTGAGCTTCACCGCCATCCGCTGCCACGTCCAGAGGATATTTACAATGCAATCGCAGGCTCAAAGCATTTTTCACGCCTCGATTTGCGCGACGCTTATCTGCAATTGGAATTGTCTGATGAGTCTAAAAAGCTGTGTACAATCAACACACACCGCGGACTCTTCCAATGCCAGCGATTACCATTCGGCGTAAAATCAGCGCCCGCAATTTTTCAAAGTTTGATGGACAAAATCATCACACCCATCAATGGCGCATTCGTCTACCTCGATGATGTGATTATCGCCAACACGACTCTCGACCAACACGTCAAAACGATTACCAAAGTTTTTGACAAAATCAAACAATTCGGTCTCAGAATTCAACTGGAAAAGTGCAGTTTTCTTCAAAAAGAAACCGTTTTCCTTGGCCACATAATTTCTGAAAATGGCCTACGCCCGGACCCATCAAGAGCCGAGGCTATTCGAAAAATGCCAGCGCCACACGACAAGTCGACTCTTCGGTCTTTCCTAGGAGCGCTCACTTACTACGGCAAATTCATCAAACAAATGCGCGAAATAAGAAGCCCATTGGATGAATTGCTCAAAAAGGATATACCGTGGAATTGGGAAAGTGATCAACAGAAATCCTTCGAAAAAGCTAAAGAAATTATGCTTTCGGATTTGTTGCTTACGCATTTCGACCCAAAATTGCCGATCATTGTGGCCGCTGATGCATCAAAAGGAGGAATTGGTGCCACAATCAGCCATCAATTTCCCGACAAAAGTGAACGCGTCATTGAGCACGCATCATGCACTTTCTCGGCTGCTCAACAAAATTACAGCCAAATCGAAAAGGAGGCTTTGGGATTAGTGTTTGCGGTACAAAAATTCCACCGCATGCTATACGGCAGAAAATTCACTCTGCTGACTGATCACAAGCCCCTACTGGCAATCTTCGGATCAACAAAAGGCATCCCAATTTATTCAGCCAGCCGACTTCAACGCTGGGCGTTAATTTTGTCAAATTACGAATTTGATATTAAATACGTCAACACAAAGGCATTCGGAAATGCCGACGTACTTTCGAGGCTCATCGCAAATTATCCGAGGCCATCGGAAGACATACTCATCGCAAACATCTGCAACGACACTGATTGCTGTGTTAATTTTGTTTTTGAGGCAAAATCGAGCAACTTCCGATCACCGCAAAAATAATAGCGGAGGAAACAGCAAAAGACGAAATTCTACAACAAATCAGTGCTTTCACCAAACAAGGATGGCCGCAAAAGCTGGACGACATAAAATTGTCTCCTTTTCTTCCAAAAAAGGGACAAATTTCCGAAATCGAAGGATGTCTCGCCTACGGTGAACGAATTATAATCCCTTCGACACTCCGGAACAACATCCTCAAATCATTGCATTTCGCGCATCCCGGCATTGTGCGAATGAAAGCCATTGCCAGGAACCACGTTTACTGGCCCGGAATTGACTCCGAAATCGAACGAGTGGTGAAGCAATGCGAGGAATGTCACTCAGCCGCCAAAAATCCTACAAAGACGAATCTTCAGCCATGGAAAGCAGCAAACGGAGTTTTTGAGCGAATTCACATTGATTTCGCCGGCCCGTGCGCTGACGGCCAAACATACCTGGTATTGGTCGACGCTTACTCAAAATGGCCAGAAGTATGGCAAATGGAAAGGACTTCCAGCCAACTCACCATCTCAATGCTAAAATCATTCGTGCATCGGCTCGGAATTCCCAAAGAAATTGTCTCCGACAATGGAAGCCAATTTCGATCCGCCGAATTTGCACAATTCTGCAAAGAATTCGACATAAAGCACACCTTCACGCCGCCGTTCCACCCAATGTCGAATGGGGCAGCTGAACGGTTTGTCGACATTTTTAAAAGGTCAATGAAAAAGTGCCGTCAAGAAGGCAAAGATTGGCTTCAAAAAGTGCTTTTGGCGTATCGCACGACACCAAACACGGCACTCAACGGCCATTCGCCAGACGAACTTTTCCTTGGCCGCCGCATGCGCACAAGAATCGCACTTGTCCATCCGGAAAAACAAAAACTCCAGCCACCAAATTTGGAAAATTTTAAACAATTCCAAGGGCAATACACCAAAAAGATGGAAGCCCAATTCAACACCAAACACGGAGCAAAATCAGTCAATTTCCAAAAAGAGGAACCAATTTATTTTTGGAATTTGAAAAACAATAAAGCCATTTGGCTTCCGGGAAAAATTATAGAGAAATTGGGCACCTCTCCGACGTATCGCATTTTGGCACCGACGCTTGGCCGAGCCATTCATCGCCATGCCAACCAAATCAGGCGACGTTACCCAATTGAATTGGAGGACAATGATCAAGTCGTAGAAAATGATCAGACACAGGCACAAAATCCGCCGCAATCGCCGATCGCGCAAAAACCGCAAACGAATCGCCAGCAAACGCCCGCCGCTGAGCCCGTACATTTTCGCCGATCAGGAAGAGCCAGGCAAGCACCGCAACGACTGGACCTGGATCCGGCAAAGCCAAAATACGGCTTAATCCGATCTTAAATCCCAAATCGAGGGACAATCGACTTAAGGAGGGAGGTGTTGGATAAGGATCAAAGATCACTTACACCTCATCACTGTTATTGACTTTTCCTCTCCCCCTTTATCTGTCACGCACTATTTCCATTGTCTCTCTCTCTGCCTATCTCTTCCACATTTCTCTGACCCCACGTCTTTATAAGTGTGCCCATTCCCTCACTCATCGCTCTCCGCTCCATTCATTCGCATTGGACATTATTATTTTATTCTACTTCATCACTGCTCTCCTCCGACCTCAAAGTAGGTGCGTAACCCGAGGCGAATAACCTCATAGGCACTGAAAAGTCGAGCCAATACCCCAACCAGTCGGGTGAGGCATTATTATTATTCGTTTGTGACTGAGTGCTCAGTTCAGAGCCAAAAACTTGAAGTTTCTTTTTGTTGTGACTGAGTCGTAGACCATTCGGCCGAATGGTCTACGACTCAGTCACAACAATTATAAAAAAAATATTTTGAAAAATAAATTTTAAATTTTTGTAAATTTAATGAAACAATCGTTTTTTTTGTTTTGAATTTGAAAAAATTATTAATATTATTTTGTAATCCAATTCAATTATTACAAAATTTAATTGTTTATATAAAAAACGACCATGATTGCATAGTAATTACTAATTACCATCATAAGAAATAAAAACTGAAGAAACAGTAAAAATATATGAAAATTACAAAAGATAAATTCATGAAACTCATTAAGACATGAAATCTTAAAAAATGGTGTTTTTGCGTAAAACACAAGCTTTGTAACTTTTAATGAATTTTGTTATTACATAAAATATTTTAATTAATGCTAAAAATATAATGAAAGTACAAAAGAAATTTCAGCCCGAGCTGTCCGACATTGGTGTAAAAGACTTTTTTTATTCAGCATCAAA
>SIJG01000116.1:0-27729 GCA_023374025.1 Heterodera schachtii
AATTAATTTTTATTGTAGAATAAACCTCTACCAATAAAGTACAAGCATTTCGATTGTTTTATTTTGTCTAATAATTACAGGTTTTGTAAATTTAATTGACATATAAAATTTATAAAAGCATATGTTTTATTATTTTTTCAGAAATGCTTTATCAATCATCTTTTAAATAAATACTTTGTTGCTTGTTATAATTTAGGTATTTATAAAAAATACTATTAGGAGCGCTATGAGTTTTTTTTAATGAATTTCTTTAAAAAACTTTTTGCATAAATGTTGTTTTCTTTATTGTTTTTTTTAAATGTCTTTTATTAATTTAGTAGAATTTTAACGTTTTTTTTTAATTTTGGAACAAAAAATATTTTTAATTAAATTCGCATTTATTTGAATTTTATTTTGCATATAATAATAATAATTTATATGTCTCTAAAAATCCAAATATTTAATACTAATACTGATTTATAATAGATTTTGGCGAATTTCATTTATATTTTATTATTATAATTTTTTATTTTGTTTTCTCACTTATTTTGTCAACTTTTTATTAACATTATTTAAAAACATGCAATCTAGATGCTTTTTTGGCACGGGTTTTCCTTTCAGTGAACCAAGCTTATATATTTATGAATAATTTAGAACAATTTACATACTATCAATGAACAATAATAAATATATTTAACATTTGCATTTTTTTATTCTCCAAGACGTATAATTTTTTTTTTTGAAAAATTCATTATCTCATTTTGTCTTGGACAGAATTTATACCTTTAAAACAGCTATTCTTTATTTCGTCGTAACTTTATTTTCTCTTTTTCAAGATGTAAATCGCAAAATTTATTAGCTTCATTTGTTGTGATATTTCAGTAATTAATTCTTAATTTCTTGAATTTAAATAGATTTTCTTCTTTCATTTCGTTTTTTATTATCAAAACAATAAAAATGAGTTTTTTAATTTATGTCGATACTGGCTTTTCAAGTTGGCATAGAATATTATGAATTAATCTCTTTTTAATGCAGCATCCATTCGGACATAATGGCCACATTTAAAATATATGTTTATTTTAAAATGAAACTTTATCAAATAAATAAATTTATACTTTCATTTTCTTTTTATACAAATAATTATGTTGATTGGATAAAGGAATCCTTTTTTTCAAAATAATATTATTTAATTATATCTCTTTTAATAAATTTGACAAAATGGCAGCGTCTCATATTTGTGTGGTTTGCGTGGGCAAGTCATTTTTTAAATATTATAAATTTTTTAATAGGATAAATAAATGTATATTTTAATTATTCTCTTGTGAAGTTCAGCCGTTATTATTTGATATTTTGCTCTGATTATAAATATGATCTCGGTGCGAAAAAGTAGTTTATAAAGTATTTTATGGTGATATATTTTACTTGATCAATTTTCTTTGTTATTTTTATTAATTAATAGTCCAGAATTCGTTTATCCACCTGAGCACGCATTTGTATTCTGATGAAATCATATGTAGTCGTAAAAATTGATTTGCTTAAATTGTTATTTATTTATTTCAGTAAAATAATTTTGTTTTTAATTGCATAATATTTTAACTCGTGGGGTAATCGGAAATGGAAATGTGAATCGTTTAAATTTTACATCATCTTATTGTATTTACATTATCGTTTATATATTCTTAATCATTAAAAGTAATTTCTTATTTTAGTTTTTACACGATTTAATGTTGTTGTATTCTTATTTTATCACGTTTTTATATTCGATATATAAAACGTAATGATATATATTTATTTTTACTATTTATATAGTGAAATTTTGTAGATTGTAATTTTTTCATAAATTATTTTTATTTTTATGGTATAAAAGGGAAAATATGTCTTTGAAACCTTTGATTTATATTATTTTTTTTTGCAATCGTTTTATGAGTATTTAATATTTTGTTTTGTTTGAATTTTTTAGTAATATTTTTCTTGATTTTGCGTATATTTTTTAATGAAATTCTAATATATTTTTTTATGACAGAAGCATCTTTTGGTTTAGTAATTAAGTTTATCATTCTTTTATATTATATCTTGTGCTCTTTCTAAATGTTTTTTTCAAAAAATTCTTCAGACTATGCAGATTTTTTTTAATTTTTCCAATGCGAAATTAAATGTATGTGCTGTGATGAAAGTTTCAATTTTCAAAAAAACCTATCTAGCAACAAAAATTCATTAATAAAATTTTTGAAATAGACACAAAAATTTGCGAAAAATGCATGAAACTGATAGGTACGATTTGAAAAAATTTAGTTCGGGATCGGAGCACTTAAGAAACTCGTCACTCATCAGTGCAGCCCGGTTAAATATGTATATTTAAATGTAATTAGTTAAGTGTCTTTTTCGATCTGTTAAAGGTATAAAAACCCATAGAAAAAACAGATAAATCACAACTGAATATGTAATAATTCTTTTACAATTTTCTTGGGATTTTAAAAACATTATCCAATATTAATTATGGTAAAATTTAATATAAGGATATTTTAAAAATTAGTTATGATTCCGTCAAAATTTTAAGAAGTAGGGTTTTCAATACTTTTATTTTAGTAATTAGTTTATAATTTACTACAATTTTTTTCAATATTTTTAGAGATAGCTCATTAATTTGATTTAATATTTCATGATCAAAAACAAAATTCTGTGTTTAATAATTTTCTTGGTCTTTTTTACAATAGACAATTTTAGCAAGCATTATTCTAATTTATTTTAAAAATTACTTAAATAAATGCAAAGCTTTTTGTTCTTGGTATTATTTTTATTATAATTTTAGCTTTATTTACAGAAAATAACAGATTTTCTTATTTCAATAAAAAATAAATATTAATTAATGAATTTATTTATTCCAAAATAATTATCAACAGTGAGTGATTGAAGAGAGCTTTAATGTTTTAGTTTCGTTGCATCATTTCATAGTTTATTTTATAATTTCATAAAATTTGATACTATTTGTGTGTTTCCAACCAAAATAGCTTTTTTTGTTTTAATGGGTTATTATTTTTCTGAAAATATTTTATTTACCTTAATAATTTTTTGTCGGGAGATGAATTATTTTCTCTTTGATCTACTTTTTAATATTTTAAGTATTGTAGTTTTTTGTTAATTATCTAAGCAACAATGATGTTCTTAGAAAACAAAATTGAACAACAGACTTGAAAAGATAATTTGCTGAGACGACTGGCAAATTTCTTTTCATTTATCAATGTTTAATTACATTATTTATTTTCTTCTAATATTTTATGAATTTTATTTAACAGATTTTTTGTTTTTTGTTCACAATTTCAGTTAGATAAGTAAGATAGTAATAATAATGTTTATATTTTTATTTTTGTTTTGCTTTAATTTCAAAATATTTTCTATATTTTGCTTAAATATTTTTTAAGATTTACATGTATTAAAAATTATATATTATTCAAAGATGTATAAAAACATCATTTTTTCTTTTATCTTATTTAAGTAATGATTAAAAAACCAAACTAATTTTTCGTGATATTTTTTATTTTTTACATTCGATAATTTATTAGCTAACACAGTTTAGTTACAATTTATGATTTTGTTAATATTCTTTATTATATTATTTTGATTAGTTACAATTCATAATACCTATTGAAGATATTTAATTTAGTTTTCACAATACATATTTGTTCAATTCTTTAAGTGAATTTGTAATTTATATGCTGTGAAAAACTCATTCTTAAGATTTAAATAGTTTAAGTTTGCATAGAAGAATGTGATTTTTTTATTCTCTTTTCTTGGATGACCAATAAGTTTAAAAAAATCTAAAAAATAAAACTAAAGACTCTCTTGGTATTAATTTAAAAAATAATTTTTAATTAAATTACTGCAATACATATAAAACGAATTTTCTAAGTATTTTTTAATTATGAAATCTTTTATTTTAAAAATAGTTATAGTTTCTAATATTAATGATTACATTTGCATTAATGAATTGCACAAATTGTATTAAAACATTATTATCTTTAAAATATTACAGATATATTTGAAAAAAATGATTTTCCCTTGATCTTATCCCGAGTTTCCGTTTTATAGAACAGCTCTTTCTTTCAAATTAATATTATTAATTTATCTTTATTTGTTTTATTTCAATAAATGTTTTAATTATTCTCTTGACAATTGCATCAGTGCCTGGGGGCGTAACGTAAAGTATGAATCACTCTGACTATTTATTAGTTCATTTCAAGTTTCTCTAATGTTATCTTTCTTTAAATAAATGTTTTAAAAGGTATTTTTTATTCCTTTTTTACATTTTTTTGTTTATTAAGTTATTAAAAATATAAAATAATAAAAAGAACTAAAATTTATTTATTATGTAAATTTTTAAATTCGTTTAGTTATTTTTGGTAGACTTTGTACCATTTATTTTTAAAAAATTTTAGTAATGTTATTAAATTATTCATCCATTTTGACGAAATGCTCCATCATCATTTTAAGTAATTTAAATAAATATATTTATGATAATATTTTATTTTATAAAAATCATTTATGCGGCCAAATATAGTCGATTATATTATCATTTCCAATTTATACGGCATTATTTTTTTTAATGTCAAATTTTATTTTAATATTAGCAATTTATTGATAAAATTTATAACTCCTGCTTGTTGATTTCCCTTTCATCCTGAGTCCGGACGATGTTTTTTGAAGAGCAAAAATTTTATATTTAAGAGTAATTAGGTATGTAAATTATTTTAAGTAATTTCATTTACATTTATTAGTTTTAACTTAACAAGTTTAAAAACAGTTATTCTTTTGTAATATTTTATTATATGCTTTTAACTTTCGCTATATTTTATTTTACAACCGATTTTTTGTGCTATCAGTATTTTTATATTAATTATGTTTAAGAACCATCTTAAACTTTTTTCTTTTTATGAAGAACAAATGTAGTCCTAAAAATTTGGTTATGTTTATTTTTTTATATTTAAATAATTAATTTTTAGTACATTGAATTTGTTTTGACTTAATAGCTAAAACTGATGTAAAAGTAATGGGAAAACAACCTTTGAATTAGTTTTTATTATTTATCAATTTCAATTTTTCTGTGCATTCAATTTTTTGTCGCTATGTAATTTAAATAAATAAATTTATGAATATTATTTTATAATAATAATTTATTCAACAAGTAATTTATTTCAAGTTCGACGGCACTTTTTAACACGGAAATTCAAATAATTTATTTATTTAATATAGAATTGTGATTCTTTCTTATTATAATTTCTTGAATTGTTCACATTATTAACAAATCTCATTTATATACTAATGTTCTTTAAAATTATCTTTTATAAGCAGCCGAAGTAAAATTTAGAATAATTGCCGCAAAATTAATAATTGATTCTGAGCTTTGCATTATAATTTATTTTTTTTTAACTTCCACGTTACTCTCGACCGGTTGTACGCGGGCCGTTTACTTTCCTTTTAGCAGTTTGATTATTTATTTCCAGCCATAGAAAATTTCTATTTTGAATGTTTTTAATTTGTTATCAAATTCCCTAACTTTAAATTAATTCAATCGTATTTAAGTTTGGGAAAAAGCGATGCTGTTGTAAGCAATAAATAAATTTTATTATTGTAAAATAAACCTATAAAATAAAAGTAATTTATTTCTTTTAAATTTTTTAAATTATTAATTTGAAAATGACAGCGTCTCAAATTGGTGTTGTTTGGTTGTTGAATTCTTTTTTTAAAATTATGTTTATGGGTTAAATAAATGTATATTCAACTATTCTCTTGTGAATTACCTCTTTATATGATGATCAAATTCTTCGACATTAAAATTTTTGTTAATATTTTCAAGTTTATCAATTTCTTTATTTTTTAAGTAATTATTTGTTTTGTTAATTTAGTAGATTTAAATTTGATTGTTATAATTTAGGGATTTATGAAATTATTTGTCCTAGCACTAACATTATTTTAAACAAATTTCTTTAAAAATTTTTTTTTTTATTTAGAGTATTTGCAGGAATGCTGTTTTCTTTTATTGTCCTTTTTTATTGGCTCATATTACTACGTAATTACTAAAGTTTGAACTATTTTTTTTATTAAAAAAGAATTATTATCTAAATTTATTGTAAATTTAAGCAAATCTTTATTTAAGTTATGTTATAATTTTATTTATGTAGGTAACGGTTTTGGGTGTTAATTTTATTTGATATTTAAATTTTATCATTTTCCGCCTTTTGGCGTATTTTTGTCGAAATATAACCATAAATCACAGTTACAATGAAATAATGATAAACCAATAATGTTGAAATAAGAATGCTTAATTACAAAATACACATAAATTTTTGAAAATTAATGTTAAATTCCTAAAAATTTCTTCAAATTTGATAAATTTAAGCTAAACTTCATAAAATTGATAAATATACGAAAACCAAGCGGAAATTTATTATTACTGGAGAAATAAATAAAAGACAATATTTTCTTTTTGTGACCAAATTTTGGCACAATTTTCAATTTTTAAATAGGTTACATTTTTATTTATTTGATTTAATTGTTCAACTGTTTTTTAAATTTAGTAAAAATGAAAAACGAACTTTTGCTGACAAATGAATGCACAAAAATTGATGAATGAATAAAAGTGGTTATTTGGAGAAGAGCCAAATGAAGATAATGACATTGGAACGATGGCACCGCGTCCTTTTCTATTGATTAAAACAAATAAAGCAGTAAAGAGAGAGAGAGAGAGGGGGGGGGGGGGTGACAGAGCGAGAGAAAAGAGAAAGAAAGAAAGAAATGAAAGAGAGAGAAGAATGAGAGAGAAAGAGAAAGCTGATGCATAGAAAAAAAGAAAAAAACGATGGACGTTTCGTGCTCAATTTCCCATTTTGTATCATGAATTGAGAGGAGTAAAATTTATAAAATGTAGAGGACCAACGCCCTCTTCAAGGAGTAAGGTTTCATAAATTCGAGTAAAGTATTTTGAAGGTCCCCTAGTTTTCACTCACAAAAATTTACCAATCGTTTTAAATTATAGAATTTATTATAAAAACGAATTCCGTATTTGCTCTTTTTATCACCCCGTCTTCATTAATCCCACCGTCTCCAATTATCCCCCGCCCTTTTCTGAGGAATTTTAATTCTCCCGTCTCCACTTATCCCTCCCCCCCTGGGTGGGGTGGGGGGATAAATGGGATTTTGAATTTTTCAAATTTTTTTTCTTCAAAAAAAAACAGTAAAAAAATGCTAAAATAATGGCGAAAAGTCCGAAATAATGACTAGGAATGTGACTTTTAGTGATGGAAACTCCCAAAATGATTACAAAATAGTAGAGTCCGGTCACTACAACAATTGTTCATGCAACATGACTTTTGTTTATAAAATAATTAATATTAAATTAAAAAATTCATATCAAAAATGCTCATATTAGAGTCCGGAAAAAATAACGAAAATAAACGGAGCGGGCTTCACCAACGGGATTCCCGCCTTTTTTTTCCCGTTTCCGTAAAAATCCTGTCAGGCAAAAAAGACGGGAACGGGGTTCGGTGTTTTCCCACGGGAATCCCGTTCCCGCCGGACTCTACAAAATAGTGGCAAAAAGTCCGAAATAGTGACAAATAGTGACATAATTTTCAGGTCAAAAATTGAGCAAAAAATTTTTTTTAGTGATGTTGCCAATGAGGTACATTTCTTTTAAAAATTTTCTTAGCAAATATTGAACATTTTTAAATCTAAAATTTTGTTAAGAAAAAAAAATTAGCGGATAAATTTTTGAGAAATATTTCCAATTATTAGTGAAGTATTTTTGGAAGTTTTTGGGGTCGATTCTTAGGGGTGTATTTTCCGTTTTTATTGCATTTTTGTTAACAAATTTTCAAAAAAATGTCGAAAAAGTGACAAAATGCCAAAAACCATTTTTTTGGTCAAAAATTTACACTAAATAAATCTGTCGAAAAATAATCCCCCCCTCCATTTTTGCCCCGTAATATTTATTAAGCGGGGTCTTTTAGCAATCTCTTGAATTTGGATGTCATTTAGAAAACTCGAACTGCAGATATTCACAATTGTCGACGCCGCAAAGAATCACCATTTAATTGTGCTAATTATTTATTAGGTTTTTGTACTTGCTTTAAGATTACTTTAGTTAATGGCCAACTTTTATATTCTTAATAAATATTATAAATTATTATAAATCATTGTATTTGTCTTCGTTATTTGTATTATTCGTTTTAATAATTAGTTTTTTATTGTTTTTAAAATTCAACAATTAATTTATTCATTTTCTAACTATTTTGTTTAAATACTCCATCAAAATAGTTGGTTGCAATTGTAAAGTATGATTTATAATTAAAAAAAAAAATTTTTCCAATTTATACAGCATTATTATTTAAAGCGTTTCAAGGTTTTTATATTACTATTCAACTTATTTATTTATATTAAGATACCTAGTTGATTAATGCACTTAAATAATATTTTTTATTTGTTCTTATTCGCTATTTAATTAATTCTAAATTTTAATATTTTTCAATTATTATCTTTTTTTTAAATCCATGAGTTATGTTGAATTTTTGGACGATAATTATTTAATACAAAACAATAATCTGATTTTTTTTTAAATTTTTCAATAACTATAATCTTTTTCTACTTTTTCCAATTGTTGAGCGCATTCATTCGTAAAAAAACGCGTGCACGGAGTCAAAAACCACGGACTCAATCATTTGCAATAATTAACAAGATAGTTGATTAATGTTAATTACTTGTTATAGGATATTTTACTTATTCTTTTTCATTAACAAATTTATGTATTATTTGATTTGAAATTTTACTGTTTGCTTAATTCAATATTTTTAGGCATCTGAAGAAACAAAATAAGAAAAACTGCCGAAAATTAATTAGTTGATGGCCAAATGAATCTTTAATTGTATTCCTCATTCACATGATTAGTAGCATATGTAATTTATATTAGTGTTAGATTTAATTTATTTTATAATTCAAAAAAATTCATGATTTTGATTTTTATTTAAACCTTCACTCCAAAAATTCTTTGTCCTCGTATCAGCGCCGCAAGTTTTTGGTGATCTGTGCAAAAATTATAAAATTTCAATTGTTGTTAATTTTGATAATTTCTAATCGATAGATATTGTTTTGTTTTATGACTAGATATTAATTGATCAATTTCTCTGTATTTTTATTAATTAAATGATTTAGAATATATTTGTTTAAATTGTATTAATTTTTTCATAAAATTTTATTTATAAATTTATAATCCAACTCATGCTGCAGATTCGATTTTCCTTGTAATCGGTTAC
Source organism: Heterodera schachtii (assembly GCA_023374025.1). Classification (NCBI taxonomy): domain Eukaryota; kingdom Metazoa; phylum Nematoda; class Chromadorea; order Rhabditida; family Heteroderidae; genus Heterodera; species Heterodera schachtii. The sequence goes on from SIJG01000116.1 coordinate 9,282, forward strand.
TCGGATTGCATTTTTAGTATTTTTTTATTAATTTGTTTTATATTAGCAGTTATTTTGTTTAATGATTAGAAATTTATAAGATAATTATTGCCAGCCACAGAAGAATTTCCATCTTTGAATATTTTAGATTTGTTATTAAATTTCTTTCTTTAAATTTTAAATTTTAATCGTACTGATAACTATCTGAAAAGCGATGCTTTTTTAAATTTAATTTTTTTATACCTTTATCCTTAAATAAATACAATTTTCAATTTTCTCTCTTCACTACTATGAAGATATTCGCTGCTCCATTTATTCCGTTAGTCAAACAAAATATTTGTTTAATTATTATTTTCAGAATTGTTTTGAGTCGTTTAATCCTTTTCTTTTAAAAACCCCTAAAATTTTTTATTGCATTTGTTAAAGCAACATGAATAAATTTTTTATTGTAGAATAAACCTCTACCAATAAAGTTAGTTCTTTTTTAAATTTCTTGACAAAATTGGTGCGTCGTCTCCTTTTGTGTTGGGTTGGGTGCGGAATCCTTTTTTTAAATATTAAAATTTATTTTTTGTTCGAATTTTTTATTGCACTTTGTTCAAAGTAATATAAATAAATTTATTGTAGAATAAGCCTTTACAATTTATTATGATGAAGCATGGCGTTAGCGAGCTTAGGCAGTAAGCTATGCATGCGAAGCATTTATTCTTTTCTTAATGAGAATTTTGAGACAATTATTATTAAAATTTGTTAGTTTTAATATCATTTGTTTATATTTTTGTTTAATATACTTTTAAATTTGTTGAGTATTTTTCATTCTTTTCATTAATTAATTTTCTTGTTCATTAAAAATATCCTACGCTTTTTATATACATAATTGACATAATTTGATAGATATTTAATTGATTTTTACTCTTTAATGGGTTATGATAAATTTGACTTTGAATTTTTTAATACAATTTTAAAATTCATGTCATTTTTTATAAGTGTTTTTATGTATTTTGGTCCGTTGTCAATTTATTTTTTTGCGCATCTATCTTTTATGTTAAAAAATTATATGAATTTTGATTCGAAAAATTTTAAATACTAGTTTCTAAACTGACCAAAAAATAAATATTTTATCTTTGGTCTTTTTATTAATTATTTCTCAATCTTGTAAATTTAAGATATAATTTATAAAAGTAAACAAACGAATAAATGTTTTATTATTTTTTAATATTATATATTATTTGAATCATGCAAAGCCGTAATGATATTTCTTATACATAAAAAAATTATCACCTTTTTTATTCATTTATTTTAACTGAATATCATTGTGTATTGTTAATTTTTTTTAAATCACATCAAGTTCATCTATAATGTTAACATAATGGCATTTTTATGGGTCACTGATATAATTATTTTAAATTAAATTAAATTGAAATAACGCTAGGCTGTCAAGCACATATTTTCCAAGGCTCCTAAGCATCGCACTAGAAGAACAACTCGTTAATACACTTATTATTATTCATGAAATTGATATGATTTCTAACAAGTTTGGCATCAGTGTGTCCAAGGCATCAACACTGACAAGAATTTCTTTGGATTTATAAATATTTCTTTACTTCAATATACTTTTAAGTTAAATTTTATTATCATTACAAATATAGGGACTTTTCGGTTATGCGGCCACACCTCCAGTTTTAAAAAAGAGAAAAACAAAGTACCTGAGGTAGTGCGCAAAAATGATTTAGATGGCATAAAAGTCGCAATTTGAGCCAGACTGTCAGAAAGGATCATCGCCACGCCGTTTTAAGTCATCATGCCAAAGGAATTTACACAAATAAGAGTCAAACATTATTCTTTTTTTTAATGTGGAGGGGTGTGGCCGCATAACCGAAAAGTACCAAATATATCTCTAAATAAAGACCAATTATATAAATATATTTTGTTGAAATTCTTTGTCAAAATATCTATACATAAAGATAAAACTTTTGAAAAGGAAAATGATCAATAAATGGTTTAATCACTGGTTGAAGATGAATTTTATTTTTTGTAATAAAAGTCATTTTTAAAGGTTATCATAGTTATACCGAGTTATAAAATGAAATTTTGGACTAAGAAAATTTTATTGTGCCTTTCTCATAAAACAAAGCCGTTGAAAAATAGTTTAAATAACTAAAAATCCGAATCCTTCGGCTGATCATATCACCACATTCTCTTTGAGCTTTGCATCTTCGCACGGGTCCGACACCTTCTCCAACTCTTCTGTTTTTTTTTCGTATTTGAGTCTTGAATTTTGTATTGTAATACCAAAGTAGTTGGCCATATGTAACAAGCTTTGTTCAGAGATTTGTTTATTTGCAGCATCAAATGCAAGTTGCGAAATTTCAAATTAATTAATTAAATAAATGATAAATATAAAGATATCGCAAATGATGAAAACGAACAAATTATCATATGCAGAGTATACAAGAAAAAAATAAATTAATTAATAGGCCAAATGTTATGTCTATTTAATTTCGACAAATGGCAAATTTTAAAAATACTGTAATTTTAGACATAAAAGTAGAAAAGTATGCTAATTAGAACTTCTATACCGAATAATGCCACGCTCCAAATAGAATAAATGTAAAAATTTAACAAGAAAATGAAATCAAAAAAAACTAAATACCAAAGTATAATATAATATTGAAAATTAAGTTGTTTTTAATGGGAATAAATAAGAATTGTTACTTAATTTATAATATTAGTTTTATTTTAACTTTTTTTGAATTTTTAAGTTCGTTAATCAAAATATCAGGAGATATATTTTTTTTATAAAATGAATGTAATAATAGGTTAATTATCCATAAAATATTCAAAATTTCATAATTAAAGAAATAGAGAAAGGAAAGCTTATAAATTAATTTAAAAATCTACAGGCTAATAAAAGATCCAATTAATGATTTATAGAAAAGAATATCTAATAAAAAGAAAAAACAATAAATTTAAAAAATAAAGCTAGCATTAAATTTTAAATTATTACATAATTTTCTTTTAGTAAATAATAAAAAATTGATTATCCTCGGTGAAATGGCAAAATTGTCCTGCGTCCGCATTGATATTCAAATTATTATGGTATATTCTTCAAAAGAAATTTAAGAGTTTATTTATTTTAAATATTTAAAATATGCATCAAAAATTTCGCATTGAAACCCAGGAAATTCCTTCACTTTCCTTTCAGGAATAACATTCGTCTAAAATTTTCTATTTTTACTTTTCATTAAATTCATGCGAGATTACCAGTGTACTGTATTGCTTCAGATTGAAATTATGTATATTTGTTACTTTTTAAATGTTTTGGTTCATTTTCTATTTTTATAAAATGTTTCATTTATTAATTTTTTATATAATAATTAATGAAATTGCCACCGATATTTAAAATTTTAACTTTTTGTGTGTGTTTATGAACATAAGGTTTATTTACAAACATATTTTTTTCTTAAAAAGCAAATTAAATCATTTAATTGCATAAGTCATTTTTCATTTTGTCTGTAAGCTTATGTATTATTTAGAGCAATATTATAGTCATTGGGATAATTAAATTGTGTTTATCTTTTCTTTTTGACCAATCAATAAGAAAATAATTTTATTATTGACCATTTTGTTTGTGATATCGTAAATGATTTTTACGTAATGGATAGGGTTCGAAGTTGTATGCACTAAAAAATGCCAAATATGCGCATAAAATATGCACTAAAAATCCCCCAAATATGCCCTAAAAACCCGAAAAATACCCAAATATGCATTAAAATATGCCTTAAAACTGCCAAAAAATCGATTTACTTTCAAAAAAATGCCAAAAACTGTGTATAAATTAAGAATTGACTTTGAAAACACCACAACAAGGGCTAAGGAGCTTTTTTTTTATACAATTGCAAAAATATTGAATTTCCAAATTTTAAAATTTTTTTATATGTTAAAAAAAATTTTCTTTTCTATTTTTAAGCGTGTATTTTTTTTTAATTCCCAAAAAGTCTATCCGTAGGGGTGTATTTTTCTCATTTTTTGCATTTTTCTTATGAAAATTTGCCAAAAATGGCCGAAATATGCTCTAAAAATGCAAAAATGGCAAAATATGCATTTATTCTCAAAACCCCCAAAATATGCCTTATATGCACTAATAACCTTCACCAAACCAAAAAATTTTAACGTAGAAATGCTGTTTTTGAGACCCTTTCTTCATAGCATATGCGCAGAAAAAATATGCAAAATCATACAACTTCGAACCTTAGTAATGGAATAATGAAAGGATAAATGAGCAGATGAATATATTGTAAGGTTCTTTGTTCCATTGATTTCTGGGAAACATTTTTTGTGTGTGTATATATATTTTTTGGTTTAATTTGATGTATTATACTCTATTTTTACTTATTATTGGAATGAATTTAAATAGTAAATGTACAGAATAATACATGTCATATGTGGCAGTAACATTCGTTCACTCTCAGCACTTTTCGGAAGTACATTTTATTAGTTTTAATTTTTTTAGTACTTTTAAATTGTCCTCCGTTTTTAGTTTATTTATTATATTGTTTTTGTTATAGTTTGTTGTTTAATATTGTCTTTTTGTCTATATTTTTAGTAATTCATTTTAATCTTGGTGTTTTTATTCAGGAACAAAGAATCTTTGTTGTGATATCCTTTTTTGGGTTTTCCAACAGTTCTGGGGATTTGACAAAAGTATATCCCGAATTAAATTTATCTTAAAACACAAAATAATAATATATATGTTCAAGCTTATTAATTTAAAATGCTAAATGGCACCTTGGCTCATATTTTTAAAAAATTTCACTATGTCTTTCATAAATAAAAAAAGTTTCAACTTTGATTTTAAGTAACAGTTTATATATTTTTATCTGAAATCTTAGAATTATTTAATTTAGTTTTTAGATTATTAGTATATTGCAAAATTTCTAGGAGCGATGCCAGTCCAATCGGTCCGAACCAGGGCTGGCCGTGATCACGGATCACGGATCACGGGAATCACGGGGGTTTTGGGGTGCCGTGATCTCGGATCACGGCTCACGGATTTTTTCAATTTTTCCATGATTTTGATCCGTGATTGGCATTTTATATAAGGAATTATTATTGAGACGAAAATAGGAAATTGGTGTGAAGAGAGAAAGTTTTTGAGAAAAAATTAAATAAATAAATTTATTTTTGTTAAGCAACTGTCTGTGTATATATTAGTCTAGTGGTTAAGCCATCTGTCTATTTTTCGTTATTTTTTAAAATAGCATAAAACCCATAAATTAATAATGATTGGACATTTTTTGGACAAAATCTGTTAATAAATTCACTCAAAAATTCAAATTTTTCACGGCGGCGCCTATCGGCACCGCCGGACCCCCATTTTACCTTTTTTTTTTTGAAACTTTGACCCCAAATGCAAAAAATAGCCCTTTATTTTCCATTGGTTCAAAAACGTAAATTTGTTCATTTTTTGGAAAAAATCTGCTAACAAATCGCATTAAAAAAAAAAAAATTCACGGCGGCACCTATTGCACCACCTGTTCTGCCCCCTGTGCTCGAAGTTTTTTGGAAAAAACACCGCAAAAAAAAACGTTTACCTATATGGTTTGGTTTCTTTAAAATATCTTTTGGGAATTTTTCCAGCGAATAAATTCCGTTTTTTAAAATAAATTTAAATAAAAAAAATCATTAGAACATTTTTTTATAATCACGGATCACGGATCACGGGAATCACGGGGTTTTTGGGGTGCCGTGATCACGGTTCACGGATTTTTTTGGAAGCCCCGTGATCACGGCTCACGGATTTCCGTGATTGGAAATTCAATCACGGCCAGCCCTGGTCCGAACACAAAGAATCACCATTTTGCAAGCAAGTTTAATTTTATCTATTAATAATTTAATTTAAATCACTTTTCAGAGATTCTTATTGGTGTAAAAATCTTTCTATATTATAATCTGAAATTTTAATTTTTTAGTATTTATATCCTAAAAATAATATTCTTTATTTTTCATTGAAACTTTCGATTTATTAAGCTGTTAAATTATTAATTTTACTGTTATATAAACATAACTTAGTTTTATTTTTTACTTTACTTTTTGTCTTAATAAAATAATCAGTCTATTAGAAAAATTGTGTTGAGGTTTATTATATTTAATTTGAACAAAACCATTACTTATTTCATTTAGATTTTTATCTAAATAATTTTCATGATTTTAAATTTATGCTTTTTATTTCTTATTTTGGTATTTTATCTTGATGCTTTGACCCAGATGAAACAGACAGAGTAGGATCTGTATTCAATATTATTTATTAATAGTGAAGTTAATAAGCCATCATGAAATAATGCTCCAATATTAATTAAATCAACAAATTATTTATATAAATATCATTTTTTTCATGTTCCGACACAATTCGCGCTTATTCAGCTGCCGGGAGTGAGTGTGATTTTAATATTATTATAAATTCTTTGTCTTGGAAACTCGCTCACCTATCGTTCAATCTCTGTCTGCAAGGCAGCTGGGTAGTGTTAGCTTCACATGAAATTAAATAATAATATAAAAACTAATTACAATGTATTTCATTTTGCAATACTTTTTAACTTTTTAATTGTTTTTTTATAAAATAAATTTACATTAAATTATTTGCTTTCCAAATTTATATTTCAATATTGCTTGGCAATCAGATAGATTTTCGAAACATTATCATTTTAATTATTACCATAGTATTAATTAAGTAATTTTTTAATATTTTTAATTGTACTTTCTGTTTTATTACAACTTGTGACATTAAACAATTTTTACTTTTATACTAAATAATAATTGATTTTCAAGGGATAATTCCTCAAATAATATATAATATTATATTTTATCAAAAAAAGAAATTATTCTTTACCGAAAATATTTTTTTTTATATGTAATTTAAATTTTTCGTTTGTTTTATGTTTTTAACAAAAAGAAAATAATATTTATTGTCTAATTTATGATGCATTTTTAAAACTCAAAATAATAAAGTTAATTCAAGCAATTCTTTCGCCGATGGTAAGACAACATTTTTTCCAATTCGCTGATAAGCTAAATTGAATCATTTAATTATTTAAAATTAATAATAATGTAATTTTAAGACTTTGTTGACTTTGAATTTAGTTTGCCAGAAATTATTGTATATTAAAGTCTGACCATGTCATAACAGTTTTCTATTAATAATCTATGTGTTCTATTTGATATAAATAAAGAACTTTTTATTTTTATAAATATTTTCACTTTATGTAAATCATTTAAAAAAATCTCATTAATTGCATTTGTTTCGGCACAATCATCATGTAAATAATATTGTAAACTTGTTTGCTTTTTATATAGTAAATTTCCACATATTTTTTTTACATCTTTCATCTATTTCATATTTCTTAGTAATTTTAGCTTTTTCACAAAAATTTTATAAATTACTTTTATAGTTTTTTCTTTGACAATTATTTGTACAATAAAATATTTCATAAAATTGACAAATGATATCATTTATATTTTTACTTCTCATCCCAGTTTTTTCGAAAAATAATATTTTAATGATTTTCAATAATTTGAATAAATATTTTTTCATATCACTCGTACATACTTTTGGATTTTTAAGATTTTATCTTTTTTTTTCTAAATTATTTACTTTTTCTTTTAAATCTTTAGATCATTTTATTTTAATTATCTTTTTTATTGTGATTTAATTTGGATTGTTGTTGTAATGTTCAATTTTAATGCTATGGAATTTTTAATTCTTAAATATTTTTAGTTTTTAAAATATATGTTTTTCATCCAATGTTTATCATTCTAATCTTTTTAGATTAATTTCCTAACTATCACGCTCGGTTCACAGAATAATGTGACGAGATTGCGTCAAGTTAAAATCACTGATAGTAACTTAAATTTACAGAATTTCTAAATTTTAGATTTTCTATATGTATTTTCAGTAATGATTATTCTCCTTGAGTAATTATTTCATATAATCATATTCATAGAAATATTCTTCATTCAGCTGTAAATAATTTGTAGTTAAATAGCATTTGTATTAATGCTAACTGGTACTAAAATGATTTTATTTTATTTTTTATTTTTTATGAGCTTCGAGATTTGATAAATTTGTAATTTTTAAGATTTAAATTATTTTTTGGTAGTTTAATATTTTTAAAATAGTTGTTTAGTGCCTTTTTAAGTTTATTTAAGTAAATATTAAAGATATATATTATTATATTCCTTATATTTATTGCGCTGACCGCAATTTTAATAATCATTTTAACACGATCTTCACGGTGTTGTCGTATTTATGGGATAATGCCCGACAGCTTTTTAATTTATTTCAGTGTTTTTTAAATAATTTATTAAATAATAAATCCAAATAAGCGCCTGCAAAATATTTTAGTGTATTTATATGTAGTAGTGATGTATTTCATAAATCCATTACTTTATTAAATTTTTTTTCAATTTTTCAAGATGGCAAAAGGTAATGCGGAAAAATATTTGAAATTAAATTTTAAAATTATTTAACTTTGTGATAAAGTATTTTTGGCTACCTGTTCATTTAAGTAAATTAATATTTGGGTAATCTATTCGGAAATAAATAGGAAAAAAATGGATTTTTTTGCTGAATGTGAAAAAGGCAAATTATTGGTGAAAATGGCATTGGAAGGAGAAAGGAATGAATGACCACATCATTTGGTTCGAGTGCCAGTGAAGCGATGCGATGTGTTCGCGTCGTTTTCTATTGATTCACAAAGAATTTTTGAGAAATAAAAGAGTAATGGGGCAAGAAAAGACATACATAAATGCGACATCAAATGAAAAGATCCTAAATTTATCTGATTGGTCCTGATTTCGATGTATCGAACCAATGTTTATTATTTGCTAAATTTTCATTTAAATTTATTAACTTTTTCTTGTTGAAATCTGTTAAAATGAACCCAAAAACCTCACCCAAATTCGCGAAATATGATCAAAAACAATTAAGTAAAGTGCCTCGAACTATTATTATTTGCTCTCCCAAATTGCTGAAACAAATAATATATGGTGAGCAATTGAAAATATAATATGTATGATGCGAATTCTTGATTAAATTTATGTTATTAAATAGCTTTATAATTTTAATTTTGTTTAAATTTTAGTTTTTATTTCTAATTTCAGGTAGTTGATCCGAAATTTTCACTTTTTGAGATAGCAGTTTGTGAGTTTGTCGCCATGATTGCAGTTTTATTTTCTTGCGGAATAGTCCAGGGTCGTGGCACCACTTTATCTTCGATTTAGTTTTATCTACTTAGCATCAATTTTATAATTATTAATACTCTATTCATTATTAATTATAAATAACCTTTTTTTTTTAATTCATATTTTCAGAAAAAATATAAATTTTTCGTTTCTTTAGTTTATTCAATCGATATAATTTTTTCAAATTAATTATTAAGTATAGAAATAAATATAAATGGTAAATGCGAAAATTGGCGTATGTGGCTTTTTGGAGTCAGAATATAAGTTTTAAAGTTTTAATTTCGTTTTATTATATTCTTTCATCTTATTGTTGTAATTTCTATTTTTTTTATCGGTTTTAGCCATGTCGATGAAGCCGACATGATTTCATTATATAAAATGCATTTAAATTTCAGCTTTGTATTCTTATTTTTGTTTAGGTTTCGCTCAGAAATTTGTTTAGGCATTTTAATTAATTAATATTTTTTTTTTGTGTTTTATTCACATTAATTATAAAAGTGTTTTATTTATTGTATTCTGCTTAGTTCAATTAATTTTTAATTTTTATAAACTCTCGACTTGTCAAATGTTTTCCCGCATATTAAGCTATTGGTTTTTGCTCTTTTAGACTTGTGTTTATAAGCTTTTTTATTGCTTTTATAAAATAATGAATTATTGTTGAAAATTCAAATTATTTAAATTTAAATTATTGTTTATTCTTTATATGCATAACTTTTTGTACTAATTAATTTTAAAAATTAATTGTCATTTCTTCGTTTTATTTTCTTTGAAATAAATTTATAGAACACATGTCAGTATTTGAAACTTTGAAATTGATTATATATATATATATATATATATCTAATTTTATCTGAAAATTTTAAAAGAAAAATACTATAATTTAAATACTTAAAATAATTTACTATTTTTCGCTTCTCCTGCTCCTTTTTACAAAACCTCCAAATTTAATTTTCTTGGCTTGCCGCCAGATATATTTGTATCTTTTAATTAATCTTTAAAATAAATTTATAAAAGTGCAAATACTTATAATTATAGGTAATTTAATGCTTTAATTAATTTTTTTTATTATTTTCATTTTCAAAGCACATAAACATTTGCATTTGTAGAATAAATATTTTTGATTCGTCTCATTTTCGCGCTTTCGAGCTCCATTGTTCCATTGTTCTTAAAATCTCTTTTAATAATTGCTTGTTAAATTTTGCTTATATTTTTAATAAAAAATTTTTACAAATTTATTACTTCACTTTACTGTAAAGTAAAAACCGAATTTATTATCTTAATTTTTTTATTCATAAACTCCTTTCCGAACATAACAATTAAAGTGCATTATGGCATGAAAATAAAATTTGGGTTGTTCACAGCACTTTTTTAAAAATATTAAACAATTAATTTAGAAAAAAAAACAAAATAATGGAAAACTCATAATTTTGAAAAACACATAAGCGTTGCAATATTTTCAGGATAAGTTTGACTTTTTCCGAAGAATAATCACTTTGTTGTGTTTTTTAGATTTTGGTAAATAAAGAAAAAAGTTAATTTATTTGTATTTTTAATTATATGTATATAATGTTAATATTTTATGATAATAAATATTATTATTCATATAATTTTATTTTGATTTTTTTACAATAGAAAGTTTACCATTACTAATTTATTTACTTTTTCAAATTTGTAAAATAGACATATTTTATGTATTGCTATTCATTATTATAAATTTATTATTTCATGCCGTCTGGATGTTGACACCTTACAGGTCATCCATTAGCTTTTATTTTATATTTTTTCATTCGTTCATTACGTGTTTATTTTTTATTATAATGTGTATTTTAGGATAGATTTTTTTAGATTCATAACAATTAAATTCATTCTAACTCTTGCTTCCAATGGTCATTATTGAAGTAAATCTTTTAGAATTTATTATTATTTTTTTTTTTACATATAATAACCTTCTTAAAATTGCTCAATAAAGGTATACATTTGTTTTTTTAAACATCTTGTGCTTCCTACTGTGTCGTACAAGGTTCTCCGGTTTAGGAAAACAAAAATTTTGTGATATGAATTAATGTTGTCACTTGAAATGCTAAATATATTAATAATATGATTATATAGTTTTTTTATGTTTTCCCTTTTCTTAGAATGCTTTCAATCTCGGATTCTGCATCTTTTTTTAAATTAATCCTAAAAATAATATAGTTTTTTTTTTGTTATTTTAAACTATTGGTTGACAATTTAACGTATTGTTAATTTACGTATTTCCATTAGAAAAAACATATTTTTGTTATAATACTAATTTAAAATTATTTAAATTTGCATTTTTAATAAGCATACGTATTTATAGATGTTGCTTTTTATTCATCTGTAAATATAAAAATTACCTATGGTATTTAAAATATAAATCATGGCGTATTTTTATGTTCTGATTTTGAGCATAAATTAATCAATAATATTAATCAAAATTTAAAAATTCAGGACTTTATTGGTTCCCATTCTTGCTCGGGTAATTGCCTTGATTAATCAGAATAACAATGGAACATTTGCTTGTTTTACATATTTTAAAATTATAAATAAATTTTTTCAAGTTATCTATTTTAGGCTAATTCTAAATATTTGTTTTTGATTCTTAAAAAATTATAGATAATATAGACGAAAAATTATTGTTATGTTTTGTGCGTTTGATTAATGTACTTTTTACATTTATTTTTCTTTTTACAATTTTTTTATAAAGAACTAGTTAAATTTAATTGGAAAATGATATTTTTTAATTTTCTTTCTCATTTAGTTAATTAGTTTGTTTTTATTAATATCTAAATAATATTTATTTAAAGGTAAATTCTTAATTATCATATTTCAATTAGAGCATTCTTATTAATTTTCAATCGATGTTTCTGGATTTTGTGTGTGTGGCGGTGGCAACAGTTCAAAAATACACATAATTCTTTTCATTTAATCCAAGTCAATGAATTAATGATTGTTTATTTCTAATAACAATTTTTTTTATTAAAATACTAAAAGTTTTTATAATTTGTGAAATTTTTTTCTATTTTGCATATTTAAAAAATGTTCGTTAATATTTACCCTTTTATTATCATATATTTATTGTTTATTTCACTCGTTCCAACATAATTGTTTATTACTTTTATTCTAATAAATTTGTTTTTTATTTTATAATTGGCCATATTCAAAAATTTCCAATGTTTTAACAATGTCGCTCTGACATTTTTATAAAATTATAATTAAAATATAGGATTTAATTTATGTTTTACAAACTATGTTTGATCGATCAATAGCTATATTTTACAAATTAAAAAGATGAAATTTTTTAGTTACATTCAGTTTTCCTTTGTTCGAATTTGTTGGGTGGATTTTCCAGTGCTTAATTAATAGTGGATGTTTAATCAAAAAATAACAATTGCTCTATTTGTAGTTAAATATTTGGATATTCACAATGCATGGTTTGAAATTGATTTTTTGATTATTTATCTTTTCCTCTTTTTTTTAAATTTTATTTATTATGTTACCCAAGCAGGGCTGGGCGAAGCTCGGCTTGGCACTCGAAGCCGAAGCTCGAATCGAAGCCCAATTTTTTTCGAAGCACGAAGCTCGAAGTTCGAAGCCCAAAAAACGCGAAGTTTTCGAAGCTCGAAGCACGAAGCTCGAAGTTTTTAAAAAAATAATTTTTCCCTAACAACTTTTTTTTTTCAAAAAATTTTCGTATTCACTAAAATTTTTTTCTTTTATTTTTTAGATTTAAAAAAAAAATCTAAAAAAATTCTAAAATTAAATGTTTATTTTTTCTTGTTTTTTTTATTTTATGAAAATTTAAATTAAAGTACCTTAAACCTATTAATTAAACTATAATTAAAAATAATAATAATTTATGCTTTTCCTAATAAATTATTCATTTTTTGATTTTGATTAGGGCTACCAACTGAAAATTTTCAAAACCAGCACTTTGGTAAATTCTATTCCAAGTTTAAAAAACCTAATAAAACGTTTTTTGCGGCGCGCTTTTCCAAAAAGATTTTTGGGAAAGGTGCGCCGACGGCGCCGGTAGGCGCCGTCGGGAAAAATTTTGAAATTTGAGCGTATCTTGTTAACAAATTTAAGCAAAAAATGTAAAATTTTACGAATTTGAGCATATTTTTTTAAAAAAATGTAAATGTTAATTTTTGAAAAATTAAAAGAAAAGAAATACTTGGAGGGGAACTGATCTAACGCAAAATCAAGAACGGATCAAAAAGCATAACCCACTGGACCACCCATAATGACAATTTCAAAGCAAAAAAGATAATGAAATTTAAATTTAAATTTACAATAAGCCAATCATTAGGAGTGTATTTTTCACTTTGAAAACTCGATCTTTAGGGGTGTATTTTTCTCGAAGTTTCGAGCATTTTCACGAAGTTCGAAGCTCGAAGTTCGAAGCCCAAAAACCGCGAAGTTTTCGAAGCTCGAAGCACGAAGCTCGAAGTTTCGCCCAGCCCTGTACCCAAGGAAATTGAAAGTATGTTTTTGTTATTTAATTTTTTGTATAATTCAATTTAATTTTAAAATCTATTCCCACGACAAATCTGTGAAAAGCAAAAAACGAAAAAAGTAATTTGCCTATATGTCGCGCTTTATGTAGAAGGAAAATTATACGTAAATGTACCTCGAGTATCAGCTACAAGGATAACATTTTGAGTCTCAATGTATTAAAAGTACATTTATTTGTTTAGTATAAAGTTTGAAGCTTTTGGAAAACATATAAAATAATTTTCTCAATATCTTGAGCAGCTGACACGCGTAATCACAAAAAAATAAAATTGACCTGGCAAATATTTGTTTAATTGTTTTTAAAAAATTATACTTTTTATTATATAATGCATTTGAATGCGAAGGGAATATTGTAATATATAAAATAAAATTTAATCACTGCATTTTAATAGTCTTTCACTTCGTTAATTGTTCTTACAAAACTTTTGATTACTAATTTTTAATTTTGTTATTTTTTTTAAAAAGAAGATGAATCTTAATATCATAACTCTCGTGGCGTTGCCTTCAATAATTGAAGTTGTTTCTTACTCAATTTAATTTTTATTACATCGATTTATTTATCATTTTTTTTTTTATTTATTCAAAAATAAAAATAACCAAAAGAAGGGCATGTGCCACTTACACTTTTGGTGGAAATCAGGTCGAATAAGTAATAATGATGAATCAAATGACACTTGGAATAAGAAATGAGATAAAATGGGTTGTTGTATAGAGACAATTGAATTTGAGTTGAAGAAGCGGCGAAGTCAGACCTACAGCAAATTAAAATTTGCTTTTAGTGGGAGTTGGAGAAAGATTTTTGGGGAGAATATTGGTAAAAAAGTTTTGGTATTTGAGGAAATTGTTGGAAGTCTTGGCAGAACTATTTATTGAAAAGATGGGGATATTGTTTTTTGAGGGATTGTATTTCACGGAGGTTTTTATCGGTTGGTGGGAGCGATTTCAATCCTTTATAATTGAGGACAAGTAATTTTTCAAGAAAAGCCTGGGATTTGGAATTGTCTTGACTGGCCTTATTCTGTTCTGGTTGGACTTCATTAGCGGGAGTTGCGGCATTTGCCTGTGGGAGCTGCACTGCTGGAGCCACGGGAGCTGGGATTTGTTGACGTTTTCGGACGCGTTCTTCGTACTCCTTCTTGAGCTGTTCTTTGGTCAGCGCCGGGCGGATGAACAGACGGGCCATGTTCTGTTGGGAACGGAGTCGAGCACGCTCATGTTTCCATCCTCCGAGTGCCACGTGTTGGTGTGTCGGTGTTGGCATGACGTGGGCGTGGTGTTGTTCGCTGAGGGTCGTACCGGCCGAGTCGAAAGACGGCGGTTGGTTCGGCCTCAACTTCAAGGTGGTCCAAGATTTTGGTGGTGGCTTCCCTGTCTTCATGAACACGCTCCGATGGGCAAGCGGCATTGCTTTCCGGGAGGCCAATGAACACCAATGTGCGTTGGCCTTCTTGCTCTGCGAATGCGGCAGTGATTGGGTCCATGTCCAGTTCAGGTGCCATTGAACGTTTGGCGGGAGGCGGAGTGATGTTTGCTGCGTTGGTTCGCTTCATTTCGAATAAGTAGAAAAGAATAATTGTTTTTTGCGATCTTAATTGGACAATTTCTTGTCATTAATCTAAAAAATTTTCTAATTAATTTACAAGATTAAATTTAGTCTTCCTAATTATTATTATTATTAATGCTATAAAAAAATGCGTAATAAAATTAATTTTTATTTTATTAATGAGGTTAATGTTTGTTACTTTATTTGAATCTGTTCTATTTAATCAAAAATTCTTTTTATTATGCCTATTTGCTTCTAGACAGTAGTCGATGATTGAACTTTTTCAATTGTTGGTTTTAATTGTTATTGCCAAGCTTTGGACAATGCTTCCCGGCCCCAACGAAATAAAATTTTAATCAATAAAAATAGGTAATTTTTGCATAATTTTCTCTTAATTAGCCATAAAAGTAAACAGGTGGCGATTGCCAATACTGCTGGGCACCATTATATCTATTTTTGAATTAACGGACAACAGCAATAAATTTCCAGTTTAACATTTGTTCGGCTTTTTTTGGCATAAAAAGGTAACTGTTTTCTCAGAACTTAATTACATTTCTTTGTCTACAAACAAATTATTTTTCAGCTGCTTTCTTTTATTGTGATAAGGCTATTCACATGGTTAGACTCAAAGACAGGCACCAAAAATTATAAATTCACAAGACACGCTTTTTGTGCATTTTGATAGATTTTGTTGCATAAATATCAATTTTGAAAAATTTAAGTTTCGGTTTTTTTTTGTTTGAATTCAGGTCCGGGGTTCGAAATTAAGTGAATGGGTTTTAGATTCGTATTTTTGGTAGTTATTAAAAATTTATGATCGGCACAATTACCCAGAAATGTTCTGATTTGGAGGGTAAAAGCTTAAAACAAAAAGGTCCTGATTTGTCAGCAATATGCTGGTTTTTGACAAGTGACTAATTTTTTCCTAATTTCTTAAAATTATTTAATTTTGAAAATTTATGGCATAATGTTTATTATTTATCTTTGTTTTTTAGGCAAATAAATCCGGCTTCCATCATATAAAAATATATATTGAACTGAACGATATACAAATTCTATAATCATAGGCATTTTTATTTATTATTTTTTATAAATATGTTATTAATTTTAGAAATTCTTTTGTAATTTTCAATAATTAAATTAAATATCTTTTGTTCATATTAATTCAAATATTTGATTCATTCTCGTCGTCGTGGTCTATATTTTGTCGAGCGGTTATGAATTTTATTTTATGACGAATTAAGAATTTTAATTTTTTTTATTATATAAATAAATATAAAAATTTTCTGTTACTAATATTTTATTTTCTTATTTTATAATTTTTAATTTTATCAAACATTTAAATAATTTATCCAAAGTATTAATTAGTTTACTTCAACATAAAAATGCTTTCTTGAATCCTTTTTTATTTGAAAATTGATTTTTTATGATTATTGTTCATCTTATATTTAAAGCTCCAAATTATAGAATTTATTTTTATTACATGAGAAGAAGCCCATATTTTTTTGTTAATAAATTAAAGATATAATAGATAAAAAATTAGTCTGTGTTTTAATATAAATACGTCATTTTTAAAAATTTAGAGTATGAATTGCAATGATTTTGAAAAAAAAACTAATTAAATTTAGTTTTAATTATGCTGCTTTATTTTATTAACAAAATTACTTATATAAAATAAACGATTATTTTAATAGTTATATTCTTATTTTATAGTTGTTCAATTAGATCTAATTTCAAGCAAAATCCCGAAGTTCATATCTTTGTGACGATGACAACAATTCAAAAATACACAATAAATTGACTTAAAATATTTTTTAATTTTGTTAGTTTTTTTTCTTTTTTTTTTTTGATGTTTTCAACCGACAAAATTTTATTGGCCTATGATTTATTTTGCGTAATAAATAGGATTTTAATATTATGGCCTCACCATAAGATGTATATTTCGCTTAACTTTAAATTATAGATTAATTTATATATTTTTCTATTTTCATATGGAAATTATTTTTGCATTTAATAAATCATTATTCATTTTTATTTCAATTAAATATTTGACAAGTAAAAAGAAATTTATTTCATGTATAGCGTGATACAGTCATTTTTCTTTTTTGAAATGCACATTGCATGTCTTTGTTAGTCAATTAAACTTTTACAATATATGCTTGTGGCATTTATATTTAATGATTTTTTTGTTGTTAAATTGAAGAAAGAATTATCTTATTATTTGTAATATCAGTTTTCTTAGTTTTTTTTGTAGTTTATTTCTTATATCTTTTTTTGCTAATATAGTTTAGTACAATTGGAATTTAAATGATCAAACATGGAATTAATAATTTATTTCTTGTCTTTTTCACTCATAATTGACCGGTTTGATTGCAGTTCGTTTTCGCGTCAACTTTTATTGAAATAGATTCATAAATAAATCATTTAACTTTTAATAATTGCAATCAGATATTTAAAATTTACTTTATTGATAATAAAATTTAAAGGTCGGTTATTTAAAATTTAACTCCACGTTACTCTATGTTTTGTTTTTAGGCAAAAAAATATAAATCAAAGATTTGTTAGATTTGCTTCTTGAGTTTTCTTTTATATTTTTCAATTAATTAAATTTCAGTTTAGATATAAATTTATAAAAGGTAATATGTTTTTTTTCTTTATTTATTAATTTTTATTTATATAATCCATTAGTTTTTAGTAGAATTATCAATTGTTTATTACTTAACTGCCTTTTATTCATATCATTAAATATTTAATTCTGGTTTCTTGTATCCGAACAGAATTCATCAATACCTTAATTAAGAGCTCCCGAAAGATGCCAAGTTGTCTAGCTTTATAAAATCTTACATGGCTTTTAAAATTTACACTCAAAAAATATTTATATTTCTATAAAAATATAACAATATGCCTCATATTACTCAGTTGATTAGTTTTGTAAGTTGTTTTGTTTTTACAAATTGTAAGTAATATTTCCCATATAAATACTCTAAATAATATTTTTAAGTCATTTTAGTGTAAATTTTTGATTAACGATTAAAATCAAGATAATTTATTAATATAATTTGTCATTTTGTATATATAATTGATTAGTCTTTACTAATTTTATTTAATTAAGTTATGTGTACCTTGTGTACCATCTGGAATGATAACATT
>SIJG01000116.1:31477-57268 GCA_023374025.1 Heterodera schachtii
TACTTAGATTCAACTAGCTTGATTTTGAAGAATTAATTTATTCACAAAAATCAAATGTTATTTTATTTTTATTTTAAAATCGGAGAATTATCCCAGAAACAATACAACATGCAAACGAACAGGTTAAAGAGAATTATAAAACTGCTTTTCATTTAAATTTTATCTGTAAATAACAAAACCCATGCAAATTAAAAAAGGTCATTTACATAAAAAATATAAAAATGGACATATATTGCCAATAGGCGATCTTTAAAATGTGGCGAAGAGCGCAAATGGCAACTTATTAAATTAAATACTTTATTTTAAAAAATGCACAAAAAGATTAAAAATGATTAATATAAATATATTTTATAAAATTCCATCTAGATTTTCATTAAGGAAATCAATTCAACAAATGGAATAAATGATTTGTTGCAAAAGAAAGAACCTTCTAAAATAAACAGCGATGCTTACATTTGTATTTTATCTTTTTAACATTTAGTTGTTTGAAGAGTAAAAAATTTATTGCAAATGATAAATTTAAGACTTTTTCTTACATAATTTTATTCAGTAGAAGATCCCTAATGAAACTCTATTGCCAATCTAATAATTTCTTTAAATTTATTCTATAAATTGTTTAAAATGGGATTTTTTAACTTTCGCCTAATTTTTAAATTCTCAGCCCTATTGAATTCAACAAAAAAAAAAAAATTTTAACTGAAAATTTAGAGAATAAATAAAAAATTGAGTCAATAAATCAAAATCAGCACAAATTGATAAATTTAGGATATTTTCATTTTGATGTCTCATTTAAGTTTTTTTTTAATTAAAAGAATTGTTTTTGCTAAATTGGCAGATCCGTGCGATGATTTAAAGTTAATGAAATTTTTATGTTTCTGCAAAATGTTGCGATTAGGGTTAGGTTTTTGGATAATTCGGTACACAATCTGGACACTTTTATTTTGTCAGATTTATCCGTCTAAATCTTTATTAAAATCGTATAAATCAGGATATATCGATCACACCGATTTTAAGGAATCCATATGTTTTTGAAAAGGGAGTCGGTCTTATTGTTCACTATTTCCCTTTTTTCAACTCTGCATTTTTCACAACTTTGTGGCTTTCGCATCATTTTTTGTTTTTAAAGCAGATTTGGCTAAATTTTCAAAATGAGGCTTTGGTGCTTTTGTGTGGTGGTTTTTGCAATTCCTGATATATTTTATGTGTTTTTTGGAGAAAATACCCAAAAAAACTTTTATTATTTCGTCAAAATCTGTTAACATATCGCATTAAAAAAAATTTAAAATTTTGGCGCATATTGGCACCTCAGGACCATAAATGAATTTTTCTCTGGCAGTACGTATCGGCACTTCCGATCATCTCCTTTTGAAATTTTGAAAATAAAATGACAACAAATGGATTTGGAAGAAAGTGAATTATTGGGCCAGATAAATTAAACTATAATTTCTCATGCTCAGAATTTTATTAAAATGTTCATTTCTGGTAAAAAAAAAGCTGAAGATTATGTTTAGCATCAAAAAAACATTAAAACTTTCACTCTTATTTTTGCTTATTGAATAAATTTCTTTAAAGGAGAGTTTTTTTGAAAATTTAGTTGGCAACCCTGCGTTTTGAGAGGCCGGGCCTTAAGTGTTTATTTCTAAAAATTGCTTATTTGGCCCTTGTTTTTATTTTAAAACAATTAAAAAAAGGATAATTTTTTTCCTATAATTGCTTTCCATAATTTCGAGAAATTCTTCCTGTTAACATTCAAATATTCAAAATGAAGGTGAACGCATCATTTATTGCCACACTTTATGATACGGATTTACGGTTATTGAAACATTTTTTCTGCGGTTTTTTGATGAGAAAGGTACGAAAAACTTGCATTTATTCCGAAAATTGTTCATTTTAGCGACACATTCGTCGCTCGGAATAACTATCTATTTCAGACTTTTCGTATCAAATATCTACGCATATAACTCTATATATTCTAATTATTTTGAAAAAAATTGCTTTAAAAATTAATTTTACAATTATTACAAAAAAATATTAAAATCATCCTGAACCAGTGATTAAACTATTCTTTTTGTTCAATTTTCCTGAAAAAGGTTTTTATCTATGTTATAAGATTTCTGGACAATATTCATTTATTTATTTTTGTTTTTCATAATTAAAAACTGTACCCTAATCAGTAGCTGATAAATGATGGAAGAAAAACAACGAATGGAAGACTATCAGCAGCAGTGAAGTGGTGATTTTTTTTGAAGCAATACTTTTGAAAAGGTTTCTCCCATTATTAAAAACCAAACTAAAATTTTAAACAAAAAATTAAAATTATAAAGCTATTTAATAACATAAATTTAATCAAGAAATTCGCATCATACATATTATATTTTCAATTGCTCACCACATATTATTTGTTTCAGCAATTTGGGAGAGCAAATAATAATAGTTCGAGGCACATTAATTATGTTTTTGATCATATTTCGCGAATTTGGGTGAGGAAAAAGTTAATTAAATTTAAATGAAAATTTAGCAAATAAATAAAAATTGGGTCGATACATCGAAATTAGGACCAATCAGATAAATTTAGGACCTTTTCATTTTGATGTCGCAGTTATCTATGTTTTTTCTTACCACATTACTCTGTTCTTTTCTCAAACATTTCTTTGTCGAATCAATAGAAAACGACGCGAACACATCGCATCGTTTCACGGGCACTCGGCATTCCTCCACCAATTAGGTCATTCCGTCCTCCCTCCCAATGCCATTTCACCAATAATTTGCCTTTTTCACATTCAGCAAAAAAATCCATTTTTTCCTATTTATTTCCGAATAGATTATCCAAATATTAATTTACTTAAATGAACAGGTAGCCAAAAATACTTTATCACAAAGTTAAATAATTTTAAAATTTAATTTCAAATATTTTTCCGCATTACCTTTTGCCATCTTGAAAAATTGAAAAAAAATTTAATAAAGAAATGGATTTATGAAATACTATCACTACTACATATAAATACACTAAAAATATTTTGCAGGCGCTTATTTGGATTTATTATTTAATAAAATATTTAAAAAATACTGAAATAAATTAAAAAGCTGTCGGACATTATCCCAGAAATACGACAACACCGTGAAGATCGTGTTAAAATTGATTATTAAAATTGCGGTCAGCGCAATAAATATAAGGAATAAAATAATATATATCTTTAATATTTACTTAAATAAACTTAGAAAGGCGCTAAACAACTATTTTAAAAAATATTAAACTACCAAAAAATGATTTAAATCTTAAAAATTACAAATTTATCAAATCTCGAAGCTCATAAAAAATATTGAGAAACATGTGCTTCTTTGTATGACATAAGGTGATTTAAAAAAAAACAAATCATTTTTAGTACCAGAAAGCATGAATACAAATGCTATTTAACTACAAAATATTTACAGCTGAATGAAGAATATTTCTAGGAATATGATAATATGACATAATTACTCAAGGAGAATAATCAAATTTATGAGATCTGAAAATACATATAGAAAATCTAAAATTTAGAAATTCTGTAAATTTAAGGTACTATCAGTGATTTTAACTTGACGCAATCTCGTCACATTATTCTGTGAACCGAGCGTGATAGTTAGGAAATTAATCTAAAAAGATCAGAATGATAAACATTGGATGAAAAACATATATTTAAAAAACTGAAAATATTTAAGAATTAAAAGTTCCATAGCAATAAAATTGAACATTACAACAACAATCCACATTAAATCACAATAAAAAAGATAATTAAAATAAAATGATTTAAAGATTTAAATGAAAAAGTAAATAATTTAGAAAAAAAAGATAAAATCTTAAAAATCCAAGAGTATGTACGAGTGAAATGAAAAAATATTTATTCAAATTATTGAAAATCATTAATATTATTTTAGAAAAAACTGGGATGAGAAATAAAATATAATGATATCATTTGTCAATTTTATGAAATATTTTATTGTACAAATAATTGTCAAAGAAACCCACTATAAAAGTAATTTATAAAATTTTTGTGAAAAAGCTAAAATTACTAAGAAATATGAAATAGATGAAAGATGTAAAAAAATATATATGGAAATTTACTATATAAAAAGCAAACAAGTTACAATATTATTTACTTGATGATTATGCCGAAAGAAATGCAATTAATGAGATTTTTTAAAATGATTTACATAAAGTGAAAATATTTATAAAAATAAAAAATTCTTTATTTATATCAAATAGAACACATAGATTATTAATAGAAAACTGTTATGACATGGTCAAACTTTAATATACAACGATTTCTGGCAAACTAAATTCAAAGTCAACAAAATCTTAAAATTACATTATTATTAATTTTAAATAATTAAATGATTCAATTTAGCTTATCAGCGAATTGGAAAAAATGTTGTCTTACCATCGGCGAAAGAATTGCTTGAATTAACTTTATTATTTTGAGTTTTAAAAATGCATCATAAATTAGACAATAAATATTATTTTCTTTTTGTTAAAAACATAAAACAAACGAAAAATTTAAATTACATATAAAAAAAAATATTTTTCGGTAAATAATAATCTCTTTTTTTGATAAAATATAATATTATATATTATTTGAGGAATTATCCCTTGAAAATCAATTATTATTTAGCATAAAAGTAAAAATTGTTTAATGTCACAAGTTGTAATAAAACAGAAATTACAATTAAAAATATTTAAAAATTACCTAACGCTACCCAGCTGCCCTGCAGACAGAGATTGAACTATAGGTGAGGGAATTTCCAAGACAAAGAATAATTATAATAATATTAAAATCACACTCACTCCCGGCAGGTGAATAAGCGAGAATTGTGTCGGAACATGAAAAAAATGAACACTATATTTGTATAAATAATTTGTTGATTTAATTAATATCGGAGCATTATTTCATGATGGCTTATTAACTTCAATATTCAATAAATAATAATGAATACAGATCCTACTCTGTCTTTTTCGCCTGGGTCAAAGCATCAAGATAAAATATCAAAATAAGAAATAAAAAGCATAAATTTAAAATCATGAAAATTATTTAGATAAAAATCTTAATGAAATATATAATAAACCTCAACACAATTTTTCTAATAGACAGGGTATTTGATTAAGACAAAACGGAAAGTAAAAAATAAAACTAATTATGTTTTTATATAACAGTAAAATTAATAATTTAACAGCTGAATAAATCGAAACTTTCAGTGAAAAATAAAGATTATTATTTTAAGTTATTTAAATACTAAAAAATTTAAAATTTTTCAGATTATAATATAGAAAGATTTTTACACCAATAAGTAAGAATCTCTGAAAAGTGATTCAAATTAAATTATCAATAGATAAAATTAAACTTGCTTGCAAAATGGTGATTCTTTGTGTTCGGACCGATTGGACTGGCATCGCTACCTAGAAATTTTGCAATATAGTAATAATCTAAAAATTAAATTAAATAATTTTTTTTAAATATGAGCCAAGGTGCCATTTAACATTTTAAATTAATAAGCTTGAACATATACATCATTATTTTGTGTTTTAAGTTAAATTTAATTCGGGATATACTTTTGTCAACCCCCCAGAACTGTTGGAAAACCAAAAAAAAGGATATCACAACAAAGATTCTTTGTTCCTGAATGAAAAAACCAAGATTAAAATAAATTACTAAAAATATAGACAAAAAGACAATATTAAACAGCAAACTATAACAAAAACAAAATAATAAATAAACTAAAACGGAGGACAATTTAAAAGTACTAAAAAAGTTAAAACTAATAAAATGTAATTCCGAAAAGTGCGAGAGTGAACGAATGTTATTGCCACATATGACATGTATTTCTGTGCATTTACTATTTAAATTTATTCCAATAATAAGTAAAAATTGAGTATAATAAATCAAATTAAACCAAAAAATATATATACACACACAAAAAATGTTTCGCAGAAATCAATGGAACAAAGAACCTTACAATATATTCATCTGCTCATTTATCCTTTCATTATTCCATTACGTAAAAATCATTTACGTTATCACAAACAAAATGGTCAATAATAAAATTATTTTCTTATTGATTGGTCAAAAAGAAAAGATAAACACAATTTAATTATCCCAATGACTATAATATTGCTCTAAATAATACATAAGCTTACAGACAAAATGAAAAATGACTTATGCAATTAAATGATTTAATTTCATTTTTAAGAAAAACATATGTTTGTAAATAAACCTTATGTTCATAAACACACACAAAAAGTTAAAATTTTAAATATCGGTGGCAATTTCATTAATTATTATATAAAAAATTAATAAATGAAACATTTTATAAAAATAGAAAATGAACCAAAACATTTAAAAAGTAACAAATATACATAATTTCAATCTGAAGCAATACAGTACACTTGTAATCTCGGCATGAATTTAATGAAAAGTAAAAATAGAAAATTTTAGACACATGTTATTCCTGAAAGGAAAGTGAAGGAATTTCCTGGGTTTCAATGCGCAATTTTTGATGAATATTTTAAATATTTAAAATAAATAAACTCTTAAATTTCTTTTGAAGAATATACCATAATAAATTAAACCTAATACTAAACGGTAAAATAATTTGAATATCAATGCGGACGCAGGACAATTTTGCCATTTCCCCGAGGAATGAGAAGCGCGCACACCCTTTTAAAATAATTTTAAGTTCATCAAAAATTTGCTATTAAGAAATTCGCCCCAAAAAAAATTATTAATCAATTTTTTATTATTTACTAAAAGAAAATTATGTAATAATTTAAAAATTTAATGCTAGCTTTATTTTTTATATTTATTGCTTTTTCTTTTTATTAGATATTCTTTTTTATAAATCATTAATTGGATCTTTTTATTAGCCTGTAGATTTTTTAAATTAATTTATAAGCTTTCTTTTCTCTATTTCTTTAATTATGAAATTTTGAATATTTTATGGATAAACTAACCGTTACATTCATTTCATAAAAAAATATATCTAATTTTCTATATTATACTTTGGTACTTTGGTCTTTCGTTTTTTTTGATTTCATTTTCTTGTTAAGTTTTTACATTTATTCTGTTTGGAGCGTGGCATTAATCTATAGAAGTTTGACAACTAATTAGCATACTTTTCTACTTTTATGTCTAAAATATTTTTAAAATTTGCCATTTGTCGAAATTAAATAGACATAACATTGCCTATTAATTCTTAGAGAACCACAAATTGTATAAAATATATTCAAAAATTTTTTATTAGAAATAGCAACCGATTTGTTTACAATGTTATTAAAATGATTGAAATTATATTCTTTTAAAACTAATGAAAAATTCATTAAATGAAACGTAAAACCATCTTGCATAAGGATACGTAATAATTAATGAAATTTAATAAAAATAATGTTATGCGATGTTTCATTAAAAATTTGTGCCTTAATACTGGTACACTCCTTGAAATAAAAATTTTAATGAGAAAATATTAATGATGCAAAAGCTTAATAATTCACAATAAATACCTGTAATTAATTCATCCATTGACATACCCAAATTATTTAGACAAAATATTAAACAAAATATATAATTCGAATGCATTTAATTCGAAATTTAAAATTGTAAACGATAAAGACAATAAAGTTAGTTTATTAATCATTATAAAATTCATTTAAAAACATTACAATCACCCATAAATAAATTAAAATTTTATGAGCACATGATAATAAAGTAAAAATAAATAGTAAAAGATATATGCTATAAACAAATAATATTAGAAAAAATAATGAAAAAATACATAAAATAATGAGGCGTTTCTCGAAGAGCTGTGCCGAAATTTCACAAAACTATTTTTTTTTTCTTATAATGATGATGATTCCGCTGCTAATACGATGAAGGTTTCACCACGGAATAAGAAAAAAATGAATTACAACCAACTATTAATATAAAGCAGCCGTCCTGCATGAAGGAATTGATGATAAATTGGCATGATAAATATTTTTAATTATAAAAAAAAATTGATAAATAAAACTTAAATTAATAATTTTAAATAAATAAATACAAAACATTTCAAATAATAATTTTTTATAACTTATAAAAACAATTTAGAATTATGACTTAAAATGAAAAAATAAAGTTAGAATAATTCACAAATATAAATCAAAGAGCTATTTATTAAAAAACCAAAAAGTTTTCTTTTAAAATATTTGGGCTCAGGAGAAGCAATATTGAGGAAACAAAACAAAATACATTAACCATCATCACTAAAATCTTTCCCTATGTTTATCGCTCGCCATTTCCATTTCTGTTTGTTTGTGGCGGCCGGTGCCTGCCACCCCTCACTTCAGTAATAGATAACAAATGTAATAAATTGCTTCAAAAAGTGCATTCAAAATATAAATATCTGTAAATAAAACAAAATAAAATATTTATTTAAATAAATTAATTACTATAAAAAACCAAAATTTATTAAGAACAATAGAAGAAACTAATAAAGAAACATAAAAGCTAATAATGAAGAAGAAATAAATATAAATAGTTTTTCAATTTTTAGATAAAATTATTAATATAGAAAATTATTATAGAAATTTTTTAAATATTATGAGAATTATGCTGGAAATTTAATCGGCATGAAATTAAAACTTAATGTCTTCTACCACATGCTTTATTTCAAACAGACACAAATAAAGATTATAATTTTTTTATGAAACGTGTAAATTAAAAAAATAAATAACATTTATAAAGATGCAATATAGAAAATAAATTATTACAATTAATTAATTTAAAAAATCGCAAAAATTAATATATTATAAATTTGGAGGAACTGAAATAAAGAAATACACGAAAATTAAAATGTGGACTGTCGAAATAGCGAATGGGGTTTAAGAGAAGATATCGAAATTAAATCTTAAAAATAAAAATAATAATAAGGTATAAAGAAAATATAATATCAACAGTGGAATATATTTTAAAAGTTCAATGATTTATTTATAAATTTTTTAATAAAATTTAAAAAAATTTTCAAAAAAGTTTGATGGATAAACAATGTGTGAATCAAAAAGAAAAATTAAATAAAATAAATTATCAAATATATACTATAATTTGAAATTATTTATATATATATATTTGAAAAAAGTAATCATATATTCAATGCAGTGAAGACCAAAAAAACTAATATGAATCTGTTTTTTATTCTGTCAGTGAAAATTCATTTTTAAACATGTAAAAATTTAATTAACTAACCCAAATTATATCATTCAATAGTAATTGTATTGTTTTGTATATTGATTTAAAAAATCATCGTAAAAAAATTGTAAGTTCAAAAAAGAATAAAAAACAAATCTATTTAATAAAACATAACTTGAGAAAAAAAAACATTCAAATGTATAATATATACTCTCACTAAAAAAAGGGTAAAGAATTCTTGAAGTTATAAAAAATATAAATTTATATAGTTTTCGGACAACAACTGATTTTTAATAAATAAATTATTCATAAATTTTTGGGATTCATTGAATTAGTGTATATAAATTACGTATATAATATTCCTATTAAAATAAACGAAGTGACGATTTTAAAAATTAGAGTTATAAAATAATTATTTTACAAATCCTATATCCGTTTACATAATTACCAATTAAAAATAACGATAAAAATAAATTTTAATAATATTTATTTACAAACATTCAAAAGTTTAATAAAAAGATTAACAAAACCTCAGATAAGAAAATAATATTTGACCTAAGAATAATAAGTAAGGGAAAATAGAGCAATAAATAAAAAGATTATAAATTATTTATAAATAAAATAATTATTATAAACATGGTCGTGCGTTGTGATACATAACCCTAGGGAGAAGTATGCACAATGGTTATGAATGAGCATTTATGAAGATTTTAACAAAATAATAATAAATTCTAATAGTTCAATATAGAAAGGATTAATAAAGGTAAATTAAAATAATAAATTTTAATTATTTTATATAAAATATAAATGAAAATAAAAATATTTTTTTTATTTGAAAAACATTAATTTAAAAACTGAAAAAAAATAATACTTTTAAATAGTCTTTAAATTAATTTTTTTAATTAACTCTTTTGCGATTTAGTAAAATCCACGTTTTTTTAAACATGGAGTTTAAAGCGACCGATTAATTTAGTTAACAATAATAAAATAATAAATTTTTAATGAAAATCTTATTAATAGATATTTAGAAAAGAACTAGAAATAAGAATTGTGTACAAAATAAATATAAAGAAAAATTAATCAATTTATTAAATTTCATATAAATGAATTGTTGTTTTATTTACAAAATGAATACGACAAAAGACCGAAATGGACTTAATAAAAACCGTGGAAAAAAAATAAGTGAAATATTTAAATAAATAAATGTTTTTTATTTAAAATTAAAAAATAATTACTTAAAATATAAAAAATTACTTAAAAAATTATAATAAAAATAAAAAAAAATCTAAATTCGTAAGAATAGTTTGAAATAAGTAAATAAAGAAAAAATATTTATGAAGAAATTATAAATAAATATCTTTTTATTTTTTGTTTAAAAATTTTATTATTTAAAAACTTCCAGCTTGAGAATGTGATGATATTATGAATGTTGATAGATTTCTTATTAAATTGAAAATATAACTGAATGAAAAAAAAACTATAACCTAGTAAGAAGCAAGCGAGAAAAAAATTTTCTTTGAGATAAATACATGATGCTCTACAAAAAAAGTTTGTAACTTCTGCAGACAAAACTTATATTAAAAATACCACAAAATACAAAGCACAACTCATTTAAAGATGTTACAATAAAACGTTTATACGCCATGATCTATATTTAAAATACCATATAAAATTTTTATATTTACAGATGAATAAAAACCAAAATTTATCAATACGTATGCTTATTAAAAATGCATATTTAAATAATTTTAAATCATTATTATAACAATAATGGAAATACTTTTAATTAACAAATAAAGTTAAATTTTCAACCAATACTATATTTATTTTTATGGTTAATTTAAAAAAGATGCAGAATCCGAGATATGAAAGCATTCTAAGAAAAGGGAAAAACATAAAATTCAAAAAGTTCATAAAATAAAATTTCAAAAAACTATATAATTATATATATTAATACATTTAGCATTTCAAGTGACAACATTAATTCATATCACAAAATTTTTGTTTTCCTAAACCGGAGAACCTTGTACGACACAGTAGGAAGCACAAGATGTTTTAAAAAAACAAATGTATACCATTATTGAGCAATTTTAAGAAGATTATAATATCTAAAAAATAAAATAATAAATTCTAAAAGATTTACTTCAATATGCATTCAAAATAATTTAAATAAACAATTTTTTTATTTACTTACGTTATTTTTAATAATTTTAATTCTAAGAACAGCAGTAAAAATGTATGCAAAAAATAAAAATGTAAAATAAGAAATTGTCAAAATTAATTAACAATTTTTTATAAAACAACTGCAATTGAAAAGATAAAAAATACTTAATTCATGCAATAAAACTCAGATAATGCATTAAAAAGTCCATAACTCGAAATCATTTGCTAAATTTCAAATTAGATTAGAATCCAGCAAGCATATAGCATAATAACTAAAACAATAGCAAAAATATTTATAAAAATTAAAAAAAAAGAAATACGAAAGGGAGCAAGAGGTGAAACTTTGCTTTACACATTATCTATAATTGAATGTTGAAATAAACAGAAAATAGTAGAATATTAAAAATTAATTTAAAGTAAATTTTTTATGAATCTTCAATATACCTTTTGCTTTTTTCCACCAGACTATATACACAAATACTTCAAATAAAACTTATAAATAAATATGTAAAGGGTTAAATTAAATACAAAAATAAAGTAACAAAATACAAATTTGAATTACACAAAATTTGTAAATTAAATAAAGAAAAAAAGTTAAAAATAATTACAATATAAATGCTGTACCTCAACCACAGAATGAGTTTATCAAACTAAATTGGACTTTTTTCGCTTTTTAAGGCAACATTTAAATTTAGCGAAGAAAATTCCAAATAACTCATTTTTATGAGCGCGAAAAAAAACATTGGATAACTTGCCTTAAGGCAATCAAATTTTACATTCTTAGTACCATTCGAAAGAACAGCATTTTCTCTATTAGCCTACAAAATTAAAAAAATTAGTCAACTTTTTCATCATAATAAAACCAGCATTTAGAATCTCATAGATAAAAAGCACCACACATAAACATATAACGCTTATTACTTCATATTAAGTTAACAATAATAAATTAAATTAAGTTAAATAATAAATCATAAGCTCCGATGAGGAAAAAATATAAAAATATTAAAAGCCTAAAAAATATTTTAATCTTAGAACATGCACCAACCGTGCAATATTTCTTCCCAATCAAGAGCCGTCAGACAACTTGAAAATATATTGTGAAAATATTTATATGTAAAAAATTATTTTTATAAATTTGCATAAATCAAATTTAGCAAATCAGAGCCAAAACTTTTTCACTATTTTCACATGTAATTACATGTTAAAATAACTAAATACTTTATTAAGTAGTAGAAAATAAAAAATATTACGACCAGAAAAATATATTATGAAAGGTAGGTTTCCTCGATGGAACTTTAAAAATTAAAATAACAAAAAAAAAAATACATTCAGTTTAGAAAATAACAATATATTAAATAAAACATTTATTAAAAATGAACAATTATAAAAATGCAATTCCTAATTTACGATAAAATTAAATTCGTAACCGCGAAAGGGAGTGTATAGGCTTTCCTAAAATACGAGGATAGGTAAATCAAAAAGCCAAATGAATAAAAGGATGGTTCAATGGGAAAATGAACAAAATCAAAAAACATATAGCATAAAAAATATTTTCCTTAATAAACCTTCAATTAAAAAAGGATCTCGAGGCAAAAATTTTTTTTCAATAATATTATAAAATAAAATAAATATAAAAACTAATCAAAAAAGATAAAATATGTATAGTAATATAAAAAAAACAGTTTAATCATTGTAATAAAAAAATGTTAAAATTTTGTTGCAATTAAAGGGTATCAACTAATTTCAATTGATAAAAAAATAATAACATTCTATTGAAGTAATCTATCTAAAAAAAATTATTTCAATTTGTTTTAAATAAAAAAATTATCAAATCATTTTATGATCATTGAAATATGAAAAACTGGGTTGAAATCGAAATAAATAACAACACTTGAAAATTTCTATGATTGATAAAAAGATTAATAAAAATATTAATTTAATAAACCCAAGGTCGGGGGATATATTTAAATACAAGACAATTTATAATAAAATTCACAAACTAAATAATATAAAGTTGAATAAATGCGTAAAAATAAAATGATTTTTACATTAGTAGTAAAAACTAATTAAAATATTAAAATTAAAATAAAGGGAAATGTATTCAAAATATTAGTTTTAAAATAATTCAACGCTTTTCAACAACGTATGATTTAAAAAAAATAATAAAAATTTGGAGGATTTTAAGATGCAGAAATAACGTGAAAATTAATTTTTACAAATACATATTAAAAGGAGAAACTTCAAAGGCCGAGAGTTTCACATCGAACTCAAGATTTAAAGGAAAAAATAAAATTGTTTTAAAAGATAAATAGAAACATACAATAATTATTCGATTTTACTTTAACATTACTAAAATGAATATTTAAAATAATTCTTATAAATCGATAAATAAAATTAATAGCACATATGAAAAAAAAAAACTTACAAAATCTATGCATTCGAAACAAATTGTATATGTTTCATGTAAAAAGTTAATAGATTAAAAAGCACTACTTAAATATTTATTAATGTTCATGATTAAATTTTTAAAATTCATTTAATTAAAAGATAAAAAATAAAAGATTCGGCATTCGCCTATGACTTGTCTTCCAATTGGGCATACGATGAATGAATAAATATGAAAATACAAATTTTCTATTTATGGACGAAATTTCGCTTATTAGACAATATTTAAAAACACAACAAAATAGGTAAAATTTCCATAAATGAATCAAAGACTTGAAAGTAAAAATATATGAAAACTAATGTACTTAAAATTATGCGTTAATCAATAACAAATATAATTAAAAATTTAAAGAAATTGCATATATATCATTTAATAGATTATTTTGAAATTGGAAAAACAAAGAAAGAATATTCAGATACTGTGAAATAATCATTTAAAAGAGTTATTATTTATCGAAAAATGAAAATGCGATATTGTCTAACATTGTTTCATGGGCATGAGAAAAATTTTATGTATGCTTTTATCTTTACTAAATAAAATTTTAATCCTCAAAAAATAAAAAATATATTTATTTTTGATACGCAATGGAACAAATCGAAAACCTTGTAAATAATCACAACTTTTCGGAACGATGATACAATTGAAAAAAACCATCACTTCTCGAGAAAAATCCATTAATGAAATCGCTGGAATATTAATTGATCAATATACAATCGTAATTAAAAAGTAATATGAAAGAAAATGATGATGCTGCATTTTAAAGGCAAAATGAATAAAGAAAATAAACGACTGTTGAAGTAGCCACATTCAAAAATTTCAATACCGGAAAGACAATTTTATTAAATTCTTGGTTTCTGAGCATGAATTTTAAAGAACACCAAGACACAATCCAAACAACTTAAATTGTTTAGTATGATTTGGATTTAGATCATTGCAAAAAATGGACCATACAATCGAGACGTAAACGACGACGGCGGCACCTTGCAAGGGAAGCGCTTCACACTCAAGTTGCGTAGTTATTCGCACGTGAAAATGCACATTTTAACAATTTCGAGCGAATGGTAAAGAAACTTGTAAATAAAATACATCCTCTTTTATTTAAAAATATGCTTCAAAATGATAAAACAAAAATCAAAAAGTTATGATTAAAATTTTATCAAAAATGATGTAAATCAACTTTTCTTAATACAATAAAAATTGCTTTTCAATATAATATAAAACCAGTATTAGCAATGTAAGTTTAAAAATGATTTTTATATGGAAGCATAACTGCATCAAGTCAATGAAAGAACTGGACAATAGTTAAAAATTGATTTATTAAAAAAATAACTTTGGTTTGATCTTTATAAAGTTGTATTGTAAGCTAAATATAAAATCTTGAAAACAAATTAAACAAAAAATATATTTAAATGATAATAACATCTAAAAACTAAAACCTTGAGTCAAATAGTTGGTAGCGTGAGACATCAATAGACTAGTATTTTATCTTTCTACATAACAAGAGGACGATATAATCAATTATTTAATGACTAGAATATAAAGTAACTAAATATCAAATATTTCAAAAATAAATTATAGTTTGAAGAACCAATCCAGATGAGAAGTAACGATATTTGTATCTAAATGAGAAACCAAGATAGAAACAAATTATTTAAATGTAATATAAATAAATTATATTGATTTCATAACACAACATAAAGTTTTTTCAAATAGATTGAATTTGGATAATATAAAAAGATACTAATAAAAGTTGGATTAAAATGATTAGAGTGCGACGGGACCGGGACCGGGACCGGGCCGGGAATTCCCGGTCATCCGAGGTCCCGGTCCCGGTTCCCGGTCCCGGGTTTTGAAAAGCTCAGGTCCCGGTCCCGGTCCCGGTAGGGCAACCGGGAACCGGGAAAAACAAGCACTGGTAAGAATGGGGGTCTGAGTGGAAAATTAGTGATGAAAATTGGAGTCAAAAGAAAAAAAAATAAAAAAAATGATTAAAAAGTTTCTTTAAGAATGTAGCAACCAATTGTGCAAATGGCCTAGTGGCTAGTCCCCTTGACTTTTGTCTTCTTCTTTCCCCTGGTTCAATCCCTCTACGGAAATTAAAATATTTTGAATTTTCTTTTTGTATATTCATGGTTTTCCTATCGACAAAATATGATTTCTCATATTTTTTTTGTTATATATATTTTATTATTTTTTTAAATGAAAATACGTACAAATTGAGCCTAATAAATCCAAAAAACCTGCCTTTTTGTTGATAATCTGTTAACAAATTGGACTCAAATTTTCAAAATTTCCCCGGCGGCGCCTATCGGCACCGCCGGTTTCCCCTTTCTCCACAGAAGTTTTTTGGAAAAAGCGCGCCGAAAAAATGATCAGAAAAGTAATATAAATTTATAATATTCGATCATTTAGTCCAAAAATGATTATTTTAAAAAATAATTTAAATAAATCTATTTTGAAAATTTTCATTAATTTAATTATGCTTTAACTTTTGGATTTTATTAAATAAAAAACAAAATAAAATTTAATTTAGTATTATTTTCAATTGAAATAAATTAAAATTTGAATTTTTTTAAATTTTTTTGAATTTTTTGAATTTTTAAAAAGTCCCGGTTGGTCCCGGTTCCCGGTCCCGGTCCCGAAAAAAAATTGAGGTCTCGGTCCCGGTCCCGGCTTCTCAGGTCCCGGCAAGTCCCGGTCCCGGTTTTGCCCAAAATTCCCGGTCCCGTCGCACTCTAAAAATGATCCTTAAATAAAAATTACTTTTGCTTCTGTAAAAAGCTATAAAACAAACAATAAAGGTAAATTACAAACAAAAAATTAAACTTTTTTACAGCGATGAATATATTAATTTTTTTTAGTAAAATATATAAAAACATATAATTACGTTTAATTGCTAAATAAACTCCTAGAAAATCAATACATTTTGTGAACGTGAACGTCTTGGATGAGTGAAGGTTTCACATAGGGGGTTCGTAATTAAGGAAAAATAATATTAAAAAAGTCATAAAAAACACAAATATACCGAATAAATTTAAAAATAAATAAAATTTCAAGTAAATTAAACGGGCATAAAGATAAATAAAAATGTTGCAGTAATATTTTGTGAAGCCTGCGAGCAGAAATGCAAATTAAAAAAAATAATCGAGCAAAATTTTCAAAAAAAAATTTCCCGGCCGCGCTCTATTGGCACCGCCGGGCCTCCAAAAAATTTTTCATTAATAAATTCGCTTAAATTCACAAAATTGGTCGTTTTTAATGAAAATCTGTTAACATCTTACACTTAAATTTAAAATTTTTTATCCCAAATGAGAATAAGTACGCCGATTTTAAAATTTTCAGTTGTGAGCGCTGTTAAAAAGCAAAGAAATTCGCCGCCAGAAAAAAATTACTTAAAAATTCACGGTTAACTAACGAAATCGTGAATTCAAGGGTTTTTTGGATCATGGTCACCTTCACGATTCAACAATTGTAAAAAAGAACTGAAAATGCATACCTTCCGATTAAAAATACAGTTCTAAAAAGCCATTAACATACAGATTTCTCTGGAAAATTAAATTACAATTGTAAAATACAAATTGAAAATGCGTATTTTTCGGGAATTATTTTAAATGCTGATTTTCCTGTTCGTTTCGTACTTTTCAGAATAATGCTTAATTTTTGCAGAGAAATGCCTTACAAATTAGTATAAATCTTTCTGCCTGCAAAATTTTGAATTTTTCGATCATTTAAAAAGTGAGAGCGAGCTTGAATTCCTCATCTAACAAATATGAAGCTAATAAAATTGGTTTTGCGCAAAAAAATTTAAATTTAAATCAGTTTTATAAATGTATCAGACATGAAATCCTCCATGACGAACTTAGCATTTGCGCGATCATGAACGGGGAATAAAGGCAAAAGGGTGTAAAGTTATGCAAATAAAATAATAAAATTCAAGTTAAAAAATATCAATCCAATTTTCATCAATTATAAGGAAAAGGCCAATCGGAATACATTGATAATTCGGGATTCTAAAATAATAAAAATAATAAAATATATTTGATAATAAAAAATGAGTAGCACAAATATTTATCATTTTTCTCACCAAATGAAGAATATTACACCAGTTTTCATATAAAAGAAAATTATCTATAAATAAAGTAAAATAAATTAAATTTGAATTTATCTTCATGTGTTAAATTTGAATGAAGTCATATTTCATTATAAGCTCAAAAAATTGTTGAAATAATAAATAGTAAATCATATGAGGATAAGCAAAAAAAACTCTTTTTTTACTTTGACTATGCAACCTTAATATATTTGAAATAAATAAACGATTTTCTGATATAGAGTTATACAATGCAAACACTTTCATGCAGATTGATTGAGACTCTATCTTTCATATATTAAATTACACGATGAATGGGTAAAATTAAATTTTAACATTATTAAACTTATATATTTAGAAAAAAAATGTGAAATCCATTAGATAGATAAAGACATTAGCTCAAACTTGATATGGATAATTTCTTTTTAATTATTTTTATCCTGCACAACTATTTGTGAAAAGGACGAGTTAAAAGTAAAAGAAATAATTTTATAACCTGCAAAAAAGAGAATATGTATAATTCACTAGTTTTATTTATAAAAAAACAATGTAAAGTGATATTTATTTTAGGCCTAGCGAATCTAAATCTAAAATTTTAAAAAATTAATTTATATTCACACAAAAATTAGAATGGGAATCCCAATAGAGAAAATCAAATAATGGCAGATAAATTTTGTCTTAAATTATAAACTTTTTTTTTGCTTCTCTTTTTTCATTCAAATTTTATTATTTTTTTTTTTTTGGAAAAAACACTCATTGATTGATTGTTGGACGACTTGCGCAAGACATTCGATGCCAATGAGCAGAATTCCTCGGTGCGTGGCGTGATAGTGGTTAGTGCATCAACCTTGACATTGTTTTCTGTCATAGTTCGATGCCGGTTGACGGTTTTCTTTCTAATTATTATTTTTTTAATTTTAAAATCCACCTGGCGCTACCTATAGGCATCGCCGGGCCCAAAAATTCGTAAATCGTATTTAGAAACTTAGTTGATGTAAAATATTTTTGAAAGTAAAAACTAGACACAATTTAGATTATTAAAAAATAAATTTCATTTATTTTAATCGTTTTTAATAATAAAGGAAATATCATTTGCTTAGATTCATATTCATTTATAACAAAAATATTTTTCTATATTTCTTTTGTTCTGAAAGACAATAAAATTGATGAATTTCCGCAGATCTCCCAGATTCGCAAGTTGTAAGAAATAAATAAAAATTTAATTAATTTTTTTAAAGTGCTTCATTTTGTTTGTTGGAAAACAAAATGAATTAATTTTTATTAGTTCATTATCTCATATGCTTTGTTTGATTTTTGTCATAAGTTTTTAATTATTCTTTATTATTGTTTTGTTTATTTTAACTGATTGTCATTTCTAAAAAATATCAAGAATGTTCATTTCCTATTTATTTTTTTAACAAATTTTACTTTTATTTAAATTTTTTATATAATATATTTTTAATTAAATAAGATTTAATTAAAAATATTATTTTTTTTTGTGTATTTATCAACACATGATTTATTTACAAAAATATGTCGTTCTTAAAAATAAATTCATTTTTCTAATCAACCATAAACGTTTATAATTTTTAAGTCGTTTTATCTTTTTTTCTTATAGTTTAAAAGATAATTAAGAAATATAATTTTTGTTTTAAATAATTGCTAATCATGAATTTTTAGCTACAAAAAACCATATTATGCATTTTTAAAAGAATTGGATGCCATTATCAAATTAAATGACCTTATTCTGTATGTTTTTCTTTTCTCTCTGTTTGTGTGCTTATTTTGCTAGTTTTTTTAAATTTTATATTAAAAACATATGATCATTTTAATTGCCACAGCTTTTGTAACACGTTTTAATGATTATTTATAATAAATCACTTTTTTGTTCAAAAAATATCTTGAAATTTTTATTAAAATAATGATTTGCTTAAATAAATATTTAATTTCGCTTTTGTCAATAAATTAATAAACCAATTAAAAAGTGTACATATTGTTTTGTTATTTAAGTTAAATTATTTTGAATGATTTCTTTATATTTTTCTGTCCTTCATTTCTTGGTATGTAACGGCGTTTCAAAGTTGATTACTAAAACTACCAATTTGAACTCAAAAATTTTGACTATAAGATTTTTTTACCATGCTCAGTTTTATTATCAGTTACCGTTTCATCATAATCTCTTGAATAAAAATTTTTAATAATTGAATTAATAATTTTATTTAATTTAATTTTATTATGAACACAGAAACTCAAAAGATTTTATCAGGTTTATCTGAATCAATTAAGATATAATATTATCATTTTTATTTTATTTTTTATTTTTAAATTATTACTTAATATTATTATTATAATAAAAATTACTTTTTGAAGTTATACATTTTTTTAAGTTCTCTGGGTTTTCTTATAAAATATTCAATGTTTAGCAGTTCAAAGTTTTAAAAATAATTATTTTTATAAGTTATAATCTTGTATTTACAAACCAGGAATGTTGTTATCTTTCAAATATTTTTCTTTTTCATAATGCTGATTAACATAATTTTTATAATTCTTTATTTAATTTGTCATAAAAAATGTTTAAATAATTATTATATCTCTTTATTTTGTTTTTCTAAATAAATGAACTTCATAAATTGTGTTTATTTACTCTATAAAAGTGGTGTTATATTATTTTTTGTTATTTTAACACAATTTTCATTCTATTTTACCTGAAAATGATTTCATTTTCTATAATTTCAAGCTCATGCTTAAACACCCAATGCCAATTTTCATTGTTGAGTTCTTGCTTAGTTCTTTTTTTTGGTTGCAATATATTGAGTGTCGTTTGATAATCAAGTCAAAAGTATTATTTTTCATTCTTTATTTACAAACCTAGAATAATTGTTATGCATTTAATTAATTTTTTGACTTATTAATGTTTATTTATTTCCTGCGACATAAGGTTTTCCTGTGCCAAGTCCTTATTTTATTTTTGATTCTTAAATAATAATTTAGAATTTATTATTATTATTTCTTGTTCATTATATAGAATGTTCACAAACTTTTCATGTTATTGGTTTAATTTGATCAAAACAATAAATTATATTTTTTCTTTGTTTATTTTTACTTTTTTATTTATAATAAAATAAGTATGTAAATCGTTAATTCAAATTACTAAATTTTAATTGAATACCATTTTTAATTTATTTGTATAGGCATAATTTATTACATTAGTATTCTTCCGAGCCAACATTTGTTGGATATTTTTTTTTCCGTTATTATATTTCAATTTTTTAATTTTAATTTCTTTTTTCTTTAGTTACAAATTTTTAAATGTGCATTTGGTGCTTTTTTTCATTTTTTGTTAATTAATTATTTTATCATTTAAGACATGGAGAATTTAAAACATTTCACATGTACAATACTGCATGCAATATTTTCCATTTTTACATGCAATTGTTAAGATTTTTGAAAAATATTTTGTTTTTTATAATATTAATTATTTTTGTTTTTCTTTTGTTTCTGCTTTTAAATGTTATTTTTCTATTCGTTTTTAGATTCATGTGTAGCCGCAAAGCCACAACATAAACTACTCCACATGAATTTATCTGGGTAATTGAAATACTATATATTTTTTAAATAAAACCATTTTAATGAAAATAAATATGAAGATGGTCGGCATCCAAGCACTTTAATTGCTATAGTTTTAGAATTACAAACTGAAATATTTTTAAATTCATTTTTGAAATTTGTTCTTTTTATCATGTTTTATATGCTTTTTAATAATAATCTTTTGTTCAATCTTTTTTTTCTATTTTAAGTTGAATTTCTAATTTATTGACAAATTTTTCAAGATAATCTAAAGAAATAAGAATAAATTATTTTTTAATTAATAATACTATCATTTTATTTTCTTATTATTGTTTAAAAAAGACTTTCACTTTTTGTTCGTTAGCATTTTTTTGGAATAAAGCTTTAAAAAGATTAAAATCCGTAATTCGTAATTACGGCGATTTTCTCAATAATGGAATTCCGTAATCCGTCATGACGGGGGTCAAAAAACCCCGTAATTTTCCGTAACCCTTAATCCGTAATTACGCCCAGCCCTGGTAAGAGATGAATTAATTTGTCATTTATGTATGATTTTGTGAATGAATCACTTTATTTTAAGGAATTGCGTTTCATGCCACACGGTTATGTATTGAAGTAAGATTTCCATTTAGAATTTTAAGTATGCGGCATTAGCTGCGCTGAATTTATTTTAATGAAATTTATTATTATATATTTCTATTTTTGTATTTGTCAATAAATTTTCAAATGGTTTATTGAAATTTTTTTATCAATTAATTATAATCAAAGAAGCAAAACAATTTTTGAATGTGAATTATCTCAACAATTAAATAAATTTTTTGCTTTTATTTATTCATAATGTTTTTATTTCTTAATAAAGTTATCATCCGCTACAAGCTTTTTAATATTATTAGAATTTTAAGTTATATAAACATTTTGTGTAAGTAGGTAAAATTTTTTATAAAAATATTCTTTCTGAATAATTCATATTTTTTAGTTTTTTTTTTCATGGAGTATGTGACTCCTCTATTGGTACCAATCAATTAGGGTTCAGCCCCGAACCCTCGGGGGCAAAAAGTCGGGGGCCGGGGACCGCCGGGGGGCACATGTCGGGGGTCGGGTCGGGTGGGAGCTCAATTGTCGGGGGTCGGGGACCCCGATTGGGTAGTGATCAACGAAATTTCTTAACGAAAAAAACAATTTTTTTTAAATGCTAGTAAATTTTCTTTTTTTCACTTTAATCCAGAGATGCGATCGAAAATTTTTCAAAATCAGAACATCGGGCTGAAAAAATCAGATTTTGGGGTCAAAATCAGAACATTTTGCAAAATTGCTTCAAATTAATTATTTTACAATTTATTTAATAAAATGTATTAAAAATTATATTTTCGCCTCCGATTATCATCGTTAAAAATTTTGGTGAGGAATTAAGCAAATCGTAAATTTCAGTTCACTCGGGATGAAAAAATTAGTTTTTTAAGAATTTTTTTGCGGCGCATTTTCCAAAAAAAACTTTTGGTGAATGGGGAAAGGAGAGGGTCCGGCGGTGCCGATAGACGCCTCCGGGAAAAATTTTTGCGATTTTTAATTGATTTGTTAACAGATTTTTGTTAAAAAATGACCAAATTTTGCCATAAATCTTATATTTCTTCGATAAAATAGTGATATTATGCCATAAAATTTCAAAATTATCAGTTTATTTAAGAAATCAGAACAAATTTTGGTCGCTACCCCAAAATCAGAACATTTCTGACAAATCTGAACATTTTTATTTTATCAGAGCCGAAAAATAATCTTCCAGTCTCCATTAGTCTACCACTTTCTGAGAAGGTTGAAAAATAATATACGGTGGCATATAAAAAGACCAAATACGGTATACTTTGTTATGAGAATTTTGAAATTTTGTGATTTTCGAGCCAATTTTTAGGAAAAAATTTGGAGTTTTTTTAGGGGGGGGGCGGCGATGCCGATAGGCGCCGCCGAAACGTTATTCGTAATTTTAAATGAATTTTATTAAGAAAATTTGTTCAAAATCTCAAAATGTCGGGGTCGGGTCGGGGAATAGGCCCAAAAAACTTTTCGGGTCGGGTCGGGGGGCTCGGGGTCGGGGCTAAACCCTATTCCCTTCGTTAATTGTATCTTATTATTTAAATTTTAATACATCGATTTGTTTATTTTCATTATTTTAATCTATTTTTGAAAGGACTTTTTCTAATGAATGTGCATGTATTAGTGTTTGTTTTTCTTAATTGTTATTAATCATATTATAAAAAATAATTGCTTAATAATATTTAATTTTTATTTTATTGATGGGATTAATGTTCGTCAACCCTTTACTTGAATCTAAAGTCAATTTAATAAAAAAATGCTTTTTACTGTTTTCTAAATTATTTTAAAATTTTGGTAATATCTTAAGCCATCTCTTTAGTGGTCATGTGAATATTTTATTTTGAGATTCTCGGAGTCGCTGACAATGAGCCCGAATCAGACAGACATCCATTTCGCCCAATTTCGAACCCCGGACCCGATTTCGAACATAAAATAGACATGTTTTTCAAATTCACATTTATGCAACTTTATTACATAAAAAACAGCGGAATATGGTTATTTACATGGATAAAACTAAAAGACATGCTAATATTATAAAAGTCACAAGACACTTTCGTATTATTTTGTTACATAAATCCATAATTTTGTAATAAATATAAATTTCGAATTTTTGTTCAAATTCGTGTCCTTGTTCAAAATTAGACGAAATGGATGTCATATTCGTGATAAATGACTCCGATAAACTCGTAATAGGCGGAAGGGGAGGGTCGGCCCATTATCAGAAAAGTTCTGATTTTTGAGTAGTGACTAGATTTTTTCTGAGTTCATAAAATTATGTTCATTTTTGAAATTTTATTGCATAATGCCAATATTTTATCTTGATTAATGATGTGCTCTGAGATAATGCCAATAGTGCCAACTAAAGATCGGAATTTTGAGAAAATACGGATAAGGGTAAGGGTTACGGGCTTGACATCTATACTGGGTTACGGGCTTACGGGCTAAAAACCCGTAAAACCCTTAACCCGTAAAAACCCGTATTCAGAAATAATACGGGTCCGTATACGGGTAAGGGTTGAAATCCGATAACAAAAAAAAATGTAAAAAGAAGACTCATTTTTCCAATTTATTTTTGAC
Organism: Heterodera schachtii; assembly: GCA_023374025.1. Lineage (NCBI taxonomy): Eukaryota > Metazoa > Nematoda > Chromadorea > Rhabditida > Heteroderidae > Heterodera > Heterodera schachtii. Next base: position 56,094 of record SIJG01000116.1, read on the forward strand.
CAATTATTATAGGGTTTCCTTTTTTATACAAATGCTTAAATTTAAGCGCACAGTTAAGCACGAAAAGCGCATGCAATATTTAAAAATCTGTGATTATCTTTGCTATCCATTTAACATTTCCAACCTTCTAGTGTGTTTCAAATAAATAGTAGCGTTATAGAAAGCACAAATATGATCCGTGCCAATCTAATAATTGAAATTAATGCTGACAATTTTTAAGATGGCTTTAATTTAGGGATAAAATTTTGCAATAACATGCCACGTTATCGTATTATAAGTTACGACTTTGAATGTTCAGTAAGAATATCAAAATTAAACAAGTATGATAAAAACTATTTTTAAGAAGAAACGATATTCAATTTAATTTTTTTCATTGTTTATTTTTTATGTGAAATTAAACAGTTATAATTTTGCATAAATGTTTCTTCTTTGGTTGACTTTATGGCATAAATTTATAGAATTCTTATAGTTAGTTATTCTTTAGTATAGTTGACTTAATAAATTCGAATTGTCTATTATTCCATAATTAATTAATATTAATTGTAAAATTACACTTTTCTGTGTTAAAAAAATATTAATGGTTTAACTAATTTATTTTATTAAAATTATTTTTAAATATTGTCTCGCTAGGTATCTATAATTCTTTTAATAAATAAAAATAGCGTTTTTTCAGAGGAATATAAATCGCGCCTTCTTTAATTAATCAATTTTTTATTTATTTTTCTTTAATTTTTGGTCATTTGTTGTTAAATGAAATTTGTTTATTAAATTAATTTCCAGATTATTAATAAAATTTTTTTTTATTTTGTAATTCTTCCACAGTGACATTATAGCCTTGCATATATTTTAACAATTTAGTAAATATGTTTAATCCTTTACAAATATCTCAAAATTTGTGAAGAGAAATAGTATTTTTAGATCTATTAAATAATATAGCAATTTTCTATTTAGGTTAAATATTAATTTTTCTTTTTTTAATTGTTCATTTAATGTTAAGCTTCCAGACTTGAATTTACAAGTTTTGTTAATGGGCTACGATTTTTTGCGTTATTCAATTATTATTTTTAATCCTGTATTAATTTTTTACAACTTTTTAATTCGTTTTACTTTACATTTGTTTTTTTTGTAAAACATCTAATTTGTAATTAATTAGTAATATTATTATACATCCCGGG